>CAJNDT010000580.1:0-133410 GCA_905221615.1 Symbiodinium sp. CCMP2592 | reverse complement strand
CCTTTAGCAGTTTTTTACAAAGATGCCGCTGTACAGTATTTTATTTGAAGTTTCGGTGGTTGTGTGTAGCTGTAAACATCAGGAACTTAACGGGTTAATGTCCATAGGCTATGTTTTTCTTTTTCAATTTCCAACTTTGTAGAAACTCGATATATTTTGGATTGCGGGCTGCGGTTGGTTGTGGTTTTTTAATAAAAGGATAGGGACGTCCCATATAAACCCCGTCAAAAGGAAGCCCAATAAGGTAGGGAAATACCGGTAAAATGTTTATGTTTATGTGTTTTTTGGGTCCCTAAAGTTATATATGAGTTTGGGGTTGTACGTTTGGTGTATCTTTAGGTATGTGTTGGTTGTTTTGCTGTGGGTTGAACTTAGTTTTGGGGTTTTATTTTTTTGGTGGATTGGATTTAGTATCTGGTGTTATGGATTGCTGGTTTCAAGGGTTTAAGGATTAAGGGGTTTAGGGGTCTAGAGGTTTAGGGGTTTCGGGGTTTGGTTCTTTCGAGTTTTGGGGTTTAGTAAGGGCAGAATTCTGGCGCTTGGGGGTTTGTGTTGTGGTTTTGGGCTTGGGGCTTCTGGTGGTGCTGGTGGTGCTGGTGGTGCTGGTGGTGGTGGTGGTGGTGGTGGTGGTGCTGGTGGTGGTGGTGCTGGTGGTGGTGGTGGTGGTGGTGTTGGTGGTGGTGGTGTTGGTGTTGGTGGCGGGGTTGGCGGAGGTGGTGGTGGTGTTGGTGGTGGTGGTGGGGTGGTGGTGGTGGTGGTGGTGGTGGCGGGGGTGGCGGGGGTGGCGGAGGTGGTGGTGTTGGTGGTGGTGGTGGTGGCGGGGGTGGCGGAGGTGGTGGTGGTGGTGTTGGTGGGGTGGTGGTGGTGGTGGTGGTGGTGGTGGTGGTGGTGGCGGGGGTGGCGGAGGTGGTGGTGGTGGTGTTGGTGGGGTGGTGGTGGTGGTGGTGGTGGTTGTGGTGGTGGTGGTGGTGGTGGTGGCGGGGGTGGCGGAGGTGGTGGTGGTGGTGGTGGTGGTGGTGGTGGTGGTGGTGGTTTTGGGTTTGGGGTTTCGGTGGTGGTTTTGGGCTTGGGGTTTTGGTGGTGGTTTTGGGCTTAGGGTTTCGGGGGGTGGTGGTGGTGGTGGTGGCGGGGGTGGTGGTGGTGGTGGTGGTGGTGGTGGTGGTGGTGGTGGTGGTGGTGGTGGTGGTGGTGGTGGTGGTGGTGGTGGTGGCGGCGGCGGTGGTGGTGGTGGTGGTGGTGGTGGTGGTTACCTACAATTCACAGAATATCATGTGATATCATGTGTCTTCATGGGATCTCATGGGATTTCATGGAATCTCATGGATGCTCATATGAAGCGTTCATGAGGGTTCCATGAAGTTATGAAGTTCCATGAAGATCCATGATATCACATGATATCACATGATATTTCATGAAGCCTGAAAGGCTGTCCAGCCTTGAACACTTTTTTCACGGTCGCAGCGCCTGAGGTCGGTGCTTGGTTTCTGAAACAAACGAAGTACGGCTTGAGGCCTCACCTGGAACACTTGGTACTTATAAATGCCACTGCTTCTTATTTCGAAACACTGAAAACTTCAACTTTAAATGTCCTGGAGAGGCGCTCCTGTTGGCGAAAGAACTCGCTGTATGACTGGATGATGGCTTGCGACTTCTTCCATCACAGCCATACAATGGTCCCGTCCAAGCTCCCACTTTAAGCGTTCTCGGAGCCTGGGGCTTTGCCTCATCACGGCACAGACCGGCTGCAAGGCCTTGCAAAAAGAGACAAACGTGTCGTGGTGGGTCCTGGCTAGGTCATCCTGGACTCCAAGCTGTTCGGAGCTTGAAGCCTGGGAGCCTGAACCTTGGACCACTTGGAGATTTGGCGATGCGGATCCTGAAAATGTGGATCCTGACGCCTGGCTGGGTTGGGAGGCTTGGGAGTCTTGGATGGCTTGGACCTGGAGATTGGGTTTTGTTCTCCTGGTCACCAACCAAGCTTCCACAAAAGCACCGAACTTGTCCTCCCTTGACCAGCCTGAAGAAAGTGAAGGTTCCAAAAGCACAGCCGCCAAGCTTAAAAGGAAGTTCCCACCACTTAGTTCCTGGTCTTTGTTGTGGTAAGTGTCGTGGGCTTCACTATAATGTCCCGATTCTTTTCTCTCCCTTATGGAGATGTGTGCTTGGGACTTGACAAGAATTTCCAAGCACTCCTTGATTATAGGTAGGGAATGCTTAACTACCGATGCAATACCACTGTACAGTGCGATATCAGCAGGACTCCAGCCCCTGGTGTCCATGAGAAGAACCCCTACGTTGGTGCTTGAGGGCCCTGCTGGTACCCACAACGGAGCCCCCACATGTCGTGGAGGGGCCTCCTGAAGACTCACAGGGTTTTCTTGGAGGGCTGTAGTGTCGACGATCGGGTTCTCTTGAAGGGCTGTAGTGTGGACGACTGGGTTCTCGAGGTCGTGTTGGCTGCCTGGGGTCTCGATGATCGGCTTTGTGACCCATTTTGGAACCTCCTTGGCTAGCGGGTTAATGTACGAGACTTGGATCCCTGATATAAGCTTGCATATGCTTGAGTATACGAGTTTTTTTGGTTTGATGAAACACAAACATAAATGAGTAGTTCATGTTGTTCGTGGAATTGGCATTTACTCGCTTACAAGCTTGGGATCTGCAAAACATTGCCCTACACTGACAGTTGGTCCTCTGCCGCACGTGGCTTGGACTCAAAGAAAAGGTGCTTGAAAAAGAAGCTGCTTCAGACAGCTTGGGCAAACCTGGAACCTGGAGTGTGGATTAAAGATCATCTTCTTCTCCAAGGCTCAGATGGCCACAACTTCCTGAAGAGGTCCTTGGCAGCATCGTCCCCTCTGTAGTCGTAGCAGCCCTTGAACATGCAGCCTCTGCACGTGGCGCCCCTCAACTGGCTCCGCTGGCCCACATACGAGCATCTGGAGCCTGAGTTGCAGATCAAATAAAAAGCTAGGGCTTTCCAGCCCTTGGACGTAAGAATGGGTTCTAACGAATGCAATGAAAGCGATTCCAATAGAAACAAGACTCAGCTTCGGCACTTGGCGAAGCAGTCCCAGCCGAATGCGTGGATGAAGTTGTCATCGGCGTCGCCCACGTAGTCGCCACCTGAAAAGGGATGAACAAAAAATGTGGGCTTTAATTTGTAGTTTGAGCTTAGGGTCTGGGGTGTTGGGTTTGCTCGCCTGTGGCATTGACCCAGTACGGAAGCCAGGGGGGAATTCTTCCAAGGGCTTCTCCTGGCTCACTGCCCCACGTTGTTTGCTGTTGCTGCTGTTGCTGGTAGCCGTGGGAGGAGGAGCCTTGGCCTTGGGTGCGGCCGTAGTTGCTCCAAGGGCCGCCCTGGTTGCCGCCCTGGTTGCCGCCTTGGTAGCCGCCTTGGTTGCCACCTTGGTTCCCGGAGTTGGTCCACCCCTGCTGGTTCTGGCCATCCGCTTGGCCATCCCCTTGGCCATCCTCTTGGCCATCCCCTTGGCCATCCCCTTGGCCATCCCCTTGGCCGGTGTTGTCAGTACCGTCTGCTGGGCCTGGGGGCTGCTCCGTGGTCTGCTCCGGGTTGTGTTGGTGGCTGCTGGTGGGCTTTTGGTGGCTTCCCTGGGGCGGGTCGACTTGGTCCTGGCCAAGACCCAAAAGATCATGGCTCTGGGGACCTTGGGACCGGTCGGACTTGGGAAGACCGACTTGAGACCTGAGGTTGTCCATAGCTTCCAGCATGTCTTCAGTGCGTGGAAGAAGCTTGAGGAGCTTCTCGGTCTCCATCTCCAGCCTGGTCGTGAAGTCCTGGTCCTTGGACTTCCAGACTTCCAACTTCAACCTGGACAACTGGTCCCTCACGTCCCGGTCGTACCTGGAGATGAGTGCTTCCTGGAGCTTGGAGAGCTCTCTGTCGAGGTCTTGGCGCTTGACGACCAGCGTTCTGCTTAGGTCGTCACTCCTCGTCTTCGACCTCTTGGCCCTCCTCTCCTCCACCTCCTTTATCATTTTTTCCTCCCATTCGGCATCAGAGTTCGCCTTGACTTCTTCCATTGACTCTTGGAATTCTTGGAATTCCGTCTCTGTGGCCTGCCTTTCGTTTTCCTGCTCGTCCTGGAGCTGGGCCTTGGAAATCGTATATTCCTAGAATTCAGAATAGAAGGAAACAGTATAATAGGTTTTTTTACAATAAAATCTTTGCTTAAAGAGTAGATGATAATTATGTTTTAAAGATCCGACCTCGCGGTTGCGCCTGTAGATCTCGTGGGCCACCTCGAGCCTGGTCTCCTGGAGCTTGGCAAGTTCGGCTTCCAAGAACTCGAGGGCAGCGGGATCCTCCGTCTCAGCTTGACCTCCTGCAAGCTGCCGAGATTTCAAAGAAAGCTTACGGGTTTTCAAAAATCGTTTTACATGTGGCTTATACATGACTTTGGATAATTCAAGCCTGGAAGGTCGCCTTCTGCTGTGGTGGCTGGGACTGAGGTCGCCGGGGTAGCGGGCGGAGCGGGCCTGAGATCATGACTCAAACTTAAGGGCTAATTTTGGGTGTTTCCACTGCTACTTGGGGGTGCTTCCAGCTAAAAGGGCTTCCAGCCCCTGACAGCTTCAATAGGGCTTCCAGCCCCTGACAGCTTCAATAGGGCTTCCAGCTCTTGACGGCTTCAATAGGGCTTCCAGCCCTTGACGGCTTCAATAGGGCTTCCAGCCCTTGACGGCTTCAATAGGGCTTCCAGCCCTTGACGGCTTCAATAGGGCTTCCAGCCCTTGACGGCTTCAATAGGGCTTCCAGCCCTTGACGGCTTCAATAGGGCTTCCAGCCCTTGACGGCTTCAATAGGCTTCCAGCCCTTGACGGCTTGAAGCCAGCTAAAGGTTTTGAAGATTAAAAGGTCAAGTAAATTCAGTCAAGCTGCTCCTGGGCAGGTGCTTTCGCCGGCGGCTGCTTGGGAGGTGGCGACGTCTTGCCCTGGAGCTGGAGGCCCTTAGGAGGTGCAGGCAGTGGCTGTGGCCGCCTCCAGGGTGACAAGGGTCGACCCTGCTCATCCTGCCCATTGGAGGTCCAATTAATGTGGACCTCCTGGGATTGCTGGCTCCTGGATGAGCGGGGATCCTGGGGCTCCTGGCTGCTCCTTTTTATGCTCATTTCATCCAACTGTACCTCCAGCCAGTCGTCGATCGACTCGATTGTTCCTGATTGCTCAAATACCCGGTTAATGAACAACCTGATCGACTGGTCCTGGGGCATCTGGGTGTCGAACTTGAGGCTAAGGTGTCGCACCACATCGTTTTGCCAGTGGCCGAAGGTCTCGCCCTGGCCGCAGGGGTTTTCATTAAGTATATAGTTTTAGGGGATGGGGGCTTAGATAGGGACCGCAACAAGGGACACAAACATATAAAAAACAAATATATATATATATATATATATATATATATGTACATATTTTTATGTATATTTTTTGATATATATATATATATATATATATAATGTATGTATAAACTTTTGCTTGTTACTCCAAGGCCGGCCTCGTCCTTGTACTGGCTGTAAAGCGCCCTCCAGTTCTCTCGCCAGGCGCTTGAGTCTGAGTGCTTTCAAACATAGACATCAACGGTTTCGTTAAATCCTTAAAACAAATGCAAAACTTTGTTACATGCGTGCAAGTGTCCGGTGCCGCCTGGCTGACTGTTTCGCTGGGGGCCCTTTCCCATCGCGGGGATGGGTCCTCCTGGGCGCCCTCGAGGCTGCTGGCCGGCCATGGCTTGGACCGGCTTGACTTGGCAGCTCCTTGGCTGCCTGACTAAGTAACTCCTAAAGCTGCTTCTTGAGCTTGGGAGCTGCAGCGGCCGAAGATCGATCTCGCTTGGGAGCATTTGCCGCCGAAAAGGGCTGTCCAGCCCTTGAAACTTTACTTGCAGGCTCATGCAGCTGGAGGGTCGATGTGTTTTTCACTCATGCATACTGGCTTATGCAGTCGAGGCCACCGGGCTTCCAGCCCTGGCTTGGAACACTAAAAGACTTGAAACTAGGACTCCAAAAACTTAGCCTTCTCCTTGAAGGCCTCTGCCAAAGAGCCGCCCTCGGCGAGCTTCTTCTTCATCTTGGCAACCTGAAGCTTGGTCTTATCCCGACCATGCTTCCTGCACACGATCTGGAAAAGCTGCCTAGAACCGTCGACTCTCAATGCGACACTGTCGTGGTAGTGCATGATCTGCAGCTTGCCCCTTTCAGCCTCCGTCAACTCGGGCTTGTCCTTGTCCTTGGGGGCCTGATGATGGAGATTAAACATTCAGGGCTTCACTTAAATACATCTTCCTAGATAGAAATATATGCTTACGAACAACAAAAATTTTTTCTAATGTTAAGATTAGAGGCCGGCTTCTTCTTCGGCTTGTCACTGTCCTTTTTCACAGGCTTAGCGGCTGCAGCTGGTTTCTTCAAAACCTCGCCCTCCCATGACTTCCTGATTCGAGCCTTGCTGCCTGGCACGGGACTGCCTTCGGCTTCCTTGCTCAAACTCGTCTTGGCGGTCTTGGGAGTGTCTGGAAGCTCCAGATCCCTGGTCCGAATCTTTCGAAGCGGACTGCTCGCAGGGGCTAACGACCGTAGCTTTGGCGGCTTGGTCGCAGGGCTTGGCGTCCCTGTGCTCGGCCGCTTGGTGTTGTGGGTCTCCGCCTGCTGGATCTTGGCTGGTGAGGCCGACACTTCTGGAAGAAGCAGCGCCCTGAGTTCCTCGAGATCCTTGATCTCGAACTGGGTCGCCTTGCTGCAAGCCTCCTTGAACCTGGTGTCGTTGCACAAGCGGCGAGCATGAGCCATGACGATCAGCAGCATCTCGGCCGTGTCCCCAGCCCAAGCAGTTTGCTTGCTCAGCGTGGCAGGCTGGATGAGGTCCGGGTAGTCTTTGCTGACCTTGGCCAAGCACTCCTTCAAGTCCTTGTACTTGAAAGCCAAGCCGCTCTCCACCTCCTGGAGTTTCTTGAGCAAAACCGTCGCCTTTGAAAGCCCTTTGGCCTGGACAGCACTCGTCTTGGCTAGGTTGCCGTAGGGGTCGAAGTTGAAGGCGGCCTGGACACCTAGGAGCTTGACGTGTTTCTTGAACACGTCCAGCAAGTGCTCCTGGTCCACCTCCGGCTTGGCGAAGGTGCGTTCGCCGCCGCGGCCAGCAGCTGCGGGGCTGCCCATGGCTCTAAGAACCTGAGGACTTGCCTGGCGGCCTGCAGCACTTAAACCCGACAGACCTGCCTGGAGCTTGAAGCCCAGGACCTGGCTAGGCCTGCCTGAAGCATGCAGCGTACTATGAAAAAAAACTTCAGCTCAGGTCCTCTTCTCGCCAAGACAATTGTGCATGTCAAGCAGGGCTTGATCGATCTCGGCTTGAATTATACCCTGGCAGTAGCCTGCCCTGGATTAGCACTTGAATTAAGCCGCTTCTAACAAACGACCCCTTGAATCTTGGAAACTTGAGGCTTGTCCTGGAGCTCACCTCCCAGCCGCCTGGCACTGGTCAGATCCTCGGACCTGGCGCACGGGCGGCTCAATTTCAAAAAAATGTAGCGTCCACGTGCTCCATGATCCTCGCCCGCAACTCCTGGTCGCTCCAGGACTGGTGTACCTTAAGCCCCACCCGCACTGCTTCCGAAAGTAGTTGAGGCTTCGTCATTCCGCTCAAGGGGCCTGGGTTTGCTTGGAGAGCGATCAATGAAGCATCGTTGAGCAACAAGCGGATGTACCCGTGCTCCTTCATCTTCATGTGCTTCGTCGCCTCCGGCCAGCGCTCGGGGTCGATGTCCATATCATTCTCGATCTTGTACATGAGGTACTCCAAAAAGTTCAGGAAGCCCACTTCCTTGTCGACATCCCTTAGCTCTATATAAGTAAAAAATTAAATACATAGTCTATATACGGCATATGTATAAGTATATATATGTATATATATATATATGTATATGTATATGTGTTCATGCCAAGAATCTCCAGCTGGTCTAGGTAACCTCTCCGCCACATCACGACCAAGGACCTCGCGACTTTGCCTGGAACCTTGGCGTGAAGCAGCTTGGCATAGGCCTGGACGACAATTTCATCATCGCCCTGCATCTTGACCTAGCCCAAAGTTCCTGGCAGCTTGGCTTGAAGACGGCTGCCATGCACGAGATTTGAAGCATGATTCCCCCCCTTCTTCCTTCTTAGGGCCGTCCGGCCCCTGGAAGCTTTGGTTGCAAGACGGCTGCCATGCACGAACCTGCCAAAAATGATTCCCCCGCCTTCTCCCTTCGTGGGGCCGTCCGGCCCACATCCCATCTCTTCTGTCTGTCTCCTCCATCTTTCTGTCTCTCTGTCTCTCTGTCTCTCTGTCTCTCTCTCTCTCTCTCTCTCTCTCTCTCTCTCTCTCTCTCTCTCTCTCTCTCTCTCTCTCTCTCTCTCTCTCTCTCTCTCTCTCTCTCTCTCTCTCTCTCTCTTTGGTTAGCAAACTGGGGCCGCCCGGGCCGTCGTTTCAGCAAGCTGAAATCAATAGAAACATCCACCTCAAAATCAATAGAAAATCTCCATAAAATCAATAGAAACATCCACCTCAAAATCAATAGAAAATCTCCATAAAATCAATAGAAATTTTCCATAAAATCAATAGAAATTTTCCATAAAATCAATAGAAATTTTCCATAAAATCAATAGAAAGACCACGATTAAAATCAATAGAAGTCAACACTCAAAATCAATAGAAACACGTACCAACAAAAGTTCCAAACGATTGAAATTTCCTCAAATTCAATAGAAGTTTCGTGTGCCTCCAAAATCAAGCGGCCGATTGAAAAAAATCAAGCGGGCGTCCTCTGGGTCGTGGCCAACCACGACGTGGGGACCACACCGATTCAGCATTACGTCAGAAGACTGGTGACCTACTTGGCAAGGATTCGTTCCGTCTCTCAAAGTGACGACAAGGGTCTCAACCTGAAGGTCTACGTGAAGCTGAGCACGAAGATGTGGTTACGGATGTATTCGCGGCTGTACCATGCATTGGCATTGGTGTCGTGCGTGCATCTTCCTTCTCCTCCAATGCTTACCTCGGCAGTGATGATCGAGGCAGACAACGATCTTGTCGACAACGATGAAATTCCGGCAGAAGCAAGGATCAACACCATGAACACGCTGAACGGATTTCGCAATAGTTTGGGTATGGGTGGCAAGCCTGATGCCGCGACTATGCGCTCTCAATGCACAATCCTCGTCCAAGACTTTGACATGGTCGCAAGGACCAGAGGATCAACGCATACAGTGAGAGAAAATCTCGTCATGCATGGATGGAGTGAGATCTACATTGTGAGCCCGTCGATCACCGCAGGTGCCAACTACAACTTCCAAGTCACAAAAGGGATCGTTGGAATCTGTGAATGCGACATTGGATGGCTTGACTGAAGAGCAGCTTGCAACCGTCACGTTGCATTACCATCTGTCTCTCCAGGCGATCCTCATCGAGAACATATCATTTCCGATGAGTGAGGTCGGAGACGGAGCAGCGATTCGTGCTGACTTGCAGCGACAGCTCAAGGTCACGTACGTTGACCCTATCATTGCGGCAGGGAAGCGTACCACGCGCCCTCCAATTGTCAACATCAATCATGACTTACGG
Organism: Symbiodinium sp. CCMP2592; assembly: GCA_905221615.1. Taxonomy (NCBI): domain Eukaryota; class Dinophyceae; order Suessiales; family Symbiodiniaceae; genus Symbiodinium; species Symbiodinium sp. CCMP2592. Next base: position 123,797 of record CAJNDT010000580.1, on the reverse strand, counting down.
TTCGTAGGAGCAGCCAGCAATTACCTTCGACAGAAAGCTTCTATGTTCAACGGCTTCCACGCGCTGGGAATGTATATTGAACTGGAGTTGCGGGCCCGAGCATGCGTGGTGATTCATGGATCTTCGTTTTGGTCAAGAATGTATAGCCAGGCGAAACATGCGTCGTCAGGCGTGCATACACTGTCAGTCGAAAAGGTGCCACCACCGGACAATCGAGTCAGGTTCAAATTGGGCCTCGCTATCTACGAGAAGCAGCTGTTCTGCGAGAAGATGGTATCCACGTGCTTTGTTGAGGCATCGAAAGTTCGCTCATGGGACGAAACAGTCCGAACCGACTCAGTCGCTCACCCGTCGCTTGTCGAGATTTGGGAGGACAAGAGTGAAGTCAAGACGTCCACCAAGATTTCGCAGACATGGTTTACGGGGGAACAGCAGCAACAGATCAGGTCGGGTGCCCAGGGTGACACGGTCGCTGAATCGTCCACAGTCACCTGGCAGGATTTTGACATCGCCATGACCGTTCCCGAAGCCTACTACGACAACAGGCACTACTGGTTCAGGATCGACACCTATGCGACCCTGAACACTGGTTATGTCAAAGGGAGAACGTTCTATTGCCCTGGATGTGAAGCAATGAAGTTGGCTGAGTGCTACGCACAAGCCTTCTTCAAGCCGACCGGAAACGGGTATCCTGGACACTGCATTGGGTGCGCGCATACTTCAGCCTTGAAGATGCAGCATCAAATCGGCTCCTTCAATGACTTGATCACGTCCCAGAAGTACACCTTGGCTTGCGCAAAGCACCTTTATGACCTGAGGCTTCAATTCGTGGATCCTCGCGTGGACATCAAGGAGTTCCTCAAAGTTTGTGCAGAGATGGTCTATGAAGACATCGGCAAGACGGTTTCTCACTACGGTGGTCTCCGAATCACAGCCAGTCAGGCCATCGAGTACGCGGCATGGGGAAAGGCCAAACAGTTGGCGTGGGACAGAGGGTACGACTCCGAAGGCAAGACATGCTACATCTGCTACTACGATGCCGGGAACTGCGCTTATGCTGGTTTCATGAGAATGCTTTTGACTCCGGAAGAGCGCCAAGAATGCTACAGAGGGTCAGCCTTGCCCAAGGAGGAGCTCCTGGGTGACACGGTGGAGCTGGCGCTCGGGCTTCTTACAATTGCAATGAGACACCCAAGTCATTTTCCGAATTGGGGTGGCCTTGAGGGAGCAAATGCGTGCGCGAGGGGAATCGAAAGATCATTCTTCCGCTACGCGTCGGCCGAAGCTATCGAGCTGATCACGGTTGACTCCCCGCGCAAAAGGACACCGCCCAAGAAGAATGAAGCAGTCGCTGAGATCGTCAACAACATGTCCGCTGACCTCGTGATTGATTTCACAGTGATCGTCGATGGTGATATCTACCCTGTAGAGATTGCGAGAACCGACGAGACACAGGCCGCTGACAACGTCACGGACGATCCAGGGTTCTCAGTTGCTCCACCAATACCTGCACAGGATGTGGATGTGGATGCGCAACCCGAAGAAGAACAAGGTGCAGAAGGCCCTGATCCCAGGCATGCAATTCGTGAAGGATTTGTCGCGCAGCTTCAGGACTATGTGGGCGTACTCGCTCAGGGCGAAATGTCAGTCGGAAGCGACCGCATCACGTTCTGTGTCGCTTGTGGCAGTGATCTACACACTCTGCCCAATTGCACAGAAAATGCTGCAACCCGGGATCTGGTACTTCGAGGCGTCCAGATTATCAAGGAAAGTCTTCTTCGATATCCACGTCGAGTACCTACACAAGAGGCTGAGCCAATGGACGTTGACACCACAGATCATGTGAGTGTTGCATCCTCGGACCGACGACCCAAGGCCAAAGCCCGACCGCGACGCGGAGGCGAAGCCGTACGGGGTGATGTGGTCTTGATCCGTTATGAGAACAAACACAATCTCTGCACGGATGTGGAGAATCGTCGGGGCCTAAATGATGCTTGTGGCGTACCACTGCAGGAATCGGGACCAGAGAATAGCCAGCGAGTGGTGGACATCATTGAGCAGCTTTCGGACCATCGCGACCGACGCCTACCTCAACGAGGAGACCGTCCTAGCTTTGCTTACGATGAAAACACTCATAGCTACACCAATGCAGGCTATGAATCCATCGGCGGCGGAAGGCCAATCCGGTGCGGGATTCTCGACCTGATCCCAACCAAGGGTGCAAGCTTCATCAACAATCGGTGGGACCTCGTGAATGAAGTTGTCCTTCGCAACATCACCCGTCAGCGCAGACTGAACGCGGATTGGGCGCTATCATGCATCCAATCTGACTTGCGCCACAGAATCGCCAGGCGCCCAGGCTCGGAATGGCTTGACAACAGGTGCCAGGTGGCATTCAACAGTGTCATCAAATGTGATGAAGGAGGGTGGGTGATGATCGAAGACTTGGTGAGGCACGAGCCACTATGGACCCATGAAAGCAGACGCATCACCGAAGCGGTCTCAAGGACCGATGAGCAACAGAAGAAGAGAGTGTACAATGAAAGACTCCAGCTATTGTTCCAAGGGAACATGATTGCAGCCACGAAACGCAACAAGGCCAAGATTCGGTTGCAGTTCCTGGGTGTGAGAGTGAAGGACCCCGGCACGGAAGTTCTTGGATCAGCAGGTTCGAACAGGTTGGTATCGGTTCAGGACCAGATCACGGAGATCCAGAACAACGATCATTGCCGGCATGGCCAGAGGTACCTGAACATATGCAACGGCTGGGTGAAGCCATGGGCAGTTCGGGCTACGAGTGGTCACTCTGCGCACTCAGATCCCCAGAACAACTTGCTTCAGTTGGACAAGAACAGGTTCGCAATATCTCCATCTATGACCCTCTTGCAACGTCTTGGAGGTGCGTTCCACGCTACGGCATGCCGCAACTTGGATTCCATTGTCACGCAAGGCATCATGCCTGGTTCGGAGGACCCCGACGGGGACTTCGACCATAGGCGCCAATTCCGAGGCAACCAAGGTGGCAGACTCCACAGCTATTGGGGGGTGTTTGCGCCGTTCGATCACCGGAACGCAACGACCAAGATGCGAGTACATGGACGAGACGCCAAGCACATGCCATTGGCGGTCCTTCATGTCCCATCGCAGGACCTTGCACGAGAGGATGGACGTATCACAGACAGCGGCATCATGATCGTTGGTCGAACGATACCTTTCCATTTCGTCAAGGAGGTATGGTTTTGCGTCCCTGATCCTCGAGATACACACTCTTTCGCTCTGGTGGAAAAGATCTACGATGAACGGTTGGAGAAAGAGCTGGTGTTGGACTACAATGCATCACCGTTGCTTCCTGAGTTCGAGAGATACCGAACGCCAAGCAAGATCATGGAATTGCTTTGCGAGATGCCTCCTGGACCCCACGACACAAGCAAGGAGCAGATCATTCGAGACCTCACGACTGTCCTGGAGTCCCACAGGGAGAACACGGTTCGGCATCACTACATGGACAAAGGAATCAAGTTTGTCATCAAGAATTGGCGACCCGAAGACCTACGCAGAGACGAGGATGGACGGAGAATGAGGGTATGCCCGGCATGCTACAACATCGTTCCAGCATGTTTCTCCCGATGCACGTCTTGCTGGTCACAGTTCGTTTCGAGCGGATATTACCAAGGTTCTCCACAACGGGAGACTCCTACGGAGATCCCCAGTGACTTCATTGCTCAGACAATGGAAGCCGCAGCAGCCGCAGTGCCTGAGGCGCCCGAAGAGGAGCAGGAAGCCATGGAGGTAGAGACCGTTGCGGAACCTGAAGAAATCCCAGAACCATCTGTCATCGCGGAGGACGATCCAGAACAGGAACCTGATGAAGAAATGGACATAGAGCCTGGAGAGGACTTTGATGACGCAGTTCCAGAAGCAATCGCACAGGAACGTCGTCCCGTCTTCGTTACCGGCCAGTCTTTGAACATCGATCCTGAGCTACAACTTGCACGTACCGCCATGCAGCCATCCTACTATTCTGGAAAGCGAAATGCCCATTGCATTGACGCGAACATGACCGCTCTTTCGTACATGGCATACGTGGTATGCAGATCCATCTACAAGGCTTGGTCAGGATTCGCAAAGTGGGCGACTATGCCGTTGTTTCAGATGAGGGAAAGTTTCGCACTTGGCCAACGCTATGATGTGCTTGGAAAGTGGGGATCTTTGGCGGCAGTGGATAGGGAAACGGGTGTGAGCAAGGATGTGACTGATGAGGAGATCATTCGCTTTGCCAAGGAACCTGAGAACCTCAAGCAGTATGATCCCAACGGGACTTACACCTTGAAGCGCTTCCGGACGAACCAGATGCTTTCTTTACTTACACGGGGAGCCAACATGATGGGAATTGGCAGGGACAACTTCAACCCTACTACTTACTTGAAGAGCGAAAGGGATGAAGATGTGAAGGCTATGCACTTTTGTTGCCTGAACGTCCTGTGCGAGGTGATTCCAATGGTGACGGGACACCAACAATTCTCAGTGCTACGACCAACGCCAACTGGACCAGTGGACTTCTTGTACATCGACCCCGTCGGTATTCTGCTGACTCATTCTGATCAGTCAGTCCAGACCATCGGCTTGCTGGTGGACCACAGTGTGCAAATGCCTGCGCATTTCATGGACAGATTGAATAGATCCAAGGCTGAGAGACAGCAAAACCCGACGACCAAGCGTACTGAAGCCCTACACCACATTTCGGCCGCTGACTATCTTCCTCCAGGTGGTACATCCATCCTGGACACGCCCGTCACTACGGAGGAACGTGAAAGCGCTTCTTCATCCAAGGGACCTTCAAAAGGGCGTGGGAGAACCGGAGGTGAGCAACATGGAGGCTGGAACTCCAACTCCTACTACGACTACACCGCCGGCAAAGGCCGAAACAAAGGCAAGGACAAGGGAAAGCATCGGGAACAGTATCCAGAGGAAAACCTCCGGCCCTGGGACCGCGATCCTGCGACCACGCGAAGATGGAGATGAATCAACGCTTGGTCTTCCTCGCCTATCAGTTCGTGACCTCTGAGCTTCGCCCATGGAATGCCATCGCGAATGCTTCTTTCTTCGGTGACGCCTGATTCGTTTGCCATTTCAGGGGATCGTTACTGACGTAGATGAGTGTCACAACGTTTCTAATTGGGATGCAAAGCTCTGATTTTCAATGTCAACGTTGCGGCGGAACATTTTCTGTTGTCCTATCGTGCCATCTTCCGGGTGAGCAGCGTCGGAGACGCAACTCATGGGGGGTGCGAACGGACTGCGATGCCTTGTCAAGTTCTAAGGTGTCACTATAAGAGCTGTGAGCAAGACCGTGTAAAGTGCAAGAGAAGGGGGCACGCTACGCGTCCCTCGACTCTAGGGGGCATGCTACGCATCCCTCATCTTTACCTTTCTATGTGACCGCCAACGCAACGTTTGGCTCAAGTCAATGCCCATAGCTAAGTGCTATATGTGTCTTCTATCCTGAGCAATCAGAGCTATCCCGTTGCACAGACGAACCGCCGCCGGCAGTGAGTGCAAAAGGAACGGCCGCCGGTTCTGCCTGCATAGGATCGCACGTGTGGAAGTAAGAGGGAGAGACAGGGTCCAGTCTGTGGAGAGTGCTAGCCAGCCACACCTACATTCATTACAGCTCTGGTGGGGAGAGCAGCAACCAAGTCGAGATCAATCCCCCACGCACTTCAGGATTTAGGATTATAGGGTTTCGTAGGGGCTTAGGGTCCCCTTTTTTCGGAAACTGCCATAAAAGGAACTCCAGAAAGTTGGAATATGGATTAATGGCAGGATCCCCTATATTTTACCTTAAAAGGAATATGATAATGATATTCCAACTTTCTGGCTTCTACTCTATCATCTGCGAGGCACTTGGGCTTGAGCCTCCGAACCTCTTTGTTCGCCGACCTCAGCCGGCGGAAGGGCGAATCCAGGTGGCGGTTGAGAGTTTAGAGTTTTAGGGTTGAGAGTTTAGAGTTTTTAGGGTTTGGGGGTTTAGGGGTTTAGGGGTTTAGGGGTTTAGGGTTTCGGGTTTAGGGGGTTAGGGGCTACGATAATGGGCGCATAGTCATGAAGGTGCACGGTTAACGATGCTGGGGCATAAGGGGTTCAGGGCCTAGGGGCGAGTGGTTTAAGTTTAGGGCTGATGTTGTGTGCTGAGTTTCTGATTTAGGGTTCAGGAACCAATCATAATTGTGGAATAAGCACCGTTTTTGGGATCTTTCGTTTTCAAGGTTCTCAGGTGGCACTGCTGTGTCCCTTGCACGTGTATTCTTGTCATACATATATTATTATACACAGACATATACATATCTTTTTTGCTACGCAAGATCACGATATTCTGAGAAGAGGTACCCTTATTGTTGAAACTGAGAGGATGTTTGGGAGCTTCGTCGCAGGCCTCAGGTTTTTTGGAGAGCGGGGGGACTCTCGGGCTCGCAATCATGGCTTTACCTTAACCCTGACTAACCTACCTTTTTAGGGTTCCCTATCATGATTTCCTTATATACGTCCTTAAAAAGGTAGGTTCGTCAGGGTTAAGGTATGGCCTATGATGAGCTTTTGCTTGCAGGGTCCTGGGCAGCAGCAACAAGAGCAGCAGCGACCGCGACGACCGTGAGAGACTTCGGGAGAGTGGGGAGTTTCCGAAACTAGGGGGCCCAAACATATTGCTCTAAATAGTAGGACCCCGGTTACAGGGACCACTACTTTTCGGAAACGCGCAGTTTGCAACCCGGGCATCCTCGTGTGCAGCCATCCTGGTGTCTCCCTGACTGCGATACGACCCCCTATAGCGTACTATGGCGCAATGAGCTTTGATACCAAGCCCCAATTGGAAACCCGAAAGTTTGCACGTGCCTGTAAGCCTACATGACTTAGAACTATGGTGCCATCAACGCACATGAAGCTTATGTCAGGATGTCTTGACTGTGCGTAGACGAGATAGCGCTCCTTTGTCTTATACTTGGTTACATTATATAGCGGAGACAAGTAATCAAAGAGTCTTGGGGCCGTGGGCATGCCATGTTTGACACTAGCACGCCGTGTGTCCAGAGCAGCACCGAATCTCAGTCCGGACGGCTTCTGTTGTTGTTAATGTTGTTGTCGTCGTGGTTGTGGTGGTGATGGTTTCTGTTGCTGGTGCTGCTGCTGCTGCTGCTGCTGCTGCCGCTGTTGTTGTTAGTTCTGTTAGTTGTCGTCGTCGTAGTGGCTGTGCTTTGTTGACTTCGGACCAGATCTTCAGTGTGTTGCTGTGCTTTGCGTTCACTGTTTACTGCGGGATTGTGGGAATTCTGAATAGGGTCTGTACCTGCCCAAAGCCTGAGAAAAGGACACTCGCAGTGTCCCCATGCTGCAACAGCAAACCTACCCCATGGGTGGTAACTGGTTGCCCTAATGTCTTGGCTCCTGGTCATTTTACTACTGTCATATTCGGACTCTAAACCAAAGCAACGAGGCTCTGAGCGTGTTCTGGGTAGGATTTGGGGGCTTGCGGCTGTTTCCGGTAGGGTATCACAAACCTGAAACAGGGTTCATGGAACCCTGAACCATAACCAATAACTTCTTGCGAATTGCCAGTTCAATTCCTATGGGTTCCTTGAAATATCATGTAATATAACCCGAAGCTCAACTCCTTTTCAGACCCTTAGTAGCTGAGTGGATACACTTTACACTTCTTGGAATAATTCTACCCACTATAAAACTGATGGCTTACGAACTCAGCAACTAGGGACCGCCACATTGTATTGTACCAGTCGACGACCGGGGGAGATCGAAGTGTTTGTCTTTGCGCTTTGCACGTCCCGACAGATTCCGTCGTCCAACGAGGTTTCGAGGGTTCGGGTGTTTAATATAGGGGCCCAGATAAGTACCAATATTATGGTGGGAGTTCCTTATTGTGATTATACTATAATGGGCCCCAAAACCGTATTTTAACTATTGAGGGCCCCTATAGTAGGGTTTAAGAGCTCCGGAATAGCAGGAGCCTTGGGGTTTTAGTTTGTCGGGTTTGGGGTCTTGTAGAGTTTAGGATATAGGGGTCTGAAGTTCAGAAGTTACAGGGCCCACAGGACTCAGGCTTTAACTAGGGTTCCAAAGAGTTTAGAGCTTAGGGTGTAGGGGTCAGAAGTTTAGGATGCAGAGCTTAGCAGCCAGTGCTCAGAGAGCTCGGGCTTTTACGAAGGCTGCAGGAGTGTTAGAGTTTAGGGTTTAGGGATGTTCGGTGTGGTAGATTTTTTGAATCTAGGGAGAGAGGTTAGGATTAAGCGCTTTGCTTTTTTTGAGTTGAGGATGAGGGGTCACGCCAAGCGTGGGTGTTCTTCATCTGTGGGAACAGAGGCCCTGCTTTCGCAAAAACGTAACCAAAAAGCAAGACAAAACTATGGACAACACTCTGAAACATCGTCTTGTTGACTGACGAAAACCACACCAGACTCAGGGTTTTCAAGCTATGGATCAAAACACCTCCCAAAAACAAACGACACACCGCGCGCAGCAGCAGACACACGCGTTACTTCAACCTCCTGGAAGAGTTCTTCGTTCGAGACAAAGCGGGATATATATATATAGATATATATAGATATATATATATATATATATATATATAGAGGGGCTCCTTAAAGCCTTAACCGGATTTCTGTAAGTATTCCTCCAATCTTAGGACGGCTTGGGTTCCTAGGGCCTGGATTGCTGTACTCTATCCTTGTATTTCATACTGCAGGACCAGAACCATGAATTACCTGTAGGCTCATACCCTACCCCTTATTGAGGGTATCTACTTTTCTATACAACAGATCCTAACCAGAAAACTAGGTATCCGAAAAAAGGGGTAGGGTATTAGCCTCTAGGTAGTGTATCAAAAAGAAACTATCACGATACATGTTGCAGGTAGACTCTGACCACTGCCTCCCTTCGAGAGCAAGCCCCAAGCAGGTAGGGCGCATCTTTCGTACAGTTACATGGGGCCAATGATGCAAGCTTATAGTTCGTTTGTGTGCTTTGCTTGTATGTTGTTCCGTTGACAGTCTGATGCCTGCGTTCTCTTGGATTTGAACCATCAAGTTGACCCCGGTGAAAACCTTAAAAATCACAGCATCCGAACCCAGAAGCTAAAACCTCAAACTAAACACCAGACCGGAAAGCTAGAATTCAGCCCCAAATCCAAGCCCCTATACTCAACCCTACAGTTTACACCGTAGTCGCTTTCTGACCCCTGTAAGCCCCAAACTCTAAGCGCGTCAGACTAATCCGAACCCGCAACCTTGAAGACTGCTATTTGGGGTTTAGGGTTTTGGGGTTTAGTACAACAGGACACATCACCCGTCGCAGGCCCTCGCAAACCTAAACCCGGAACCCCGAGGTAGCCTGCAGGGGCCGCAATAACCTGAAAGGCCCCTAAAGCTTAAAACCCTAAACCCCAAACCATAAACCCCTATACCCTAAACCCTATAGCCCAAAGCCCTAAACCAAATTAACACCCTACAGAGCCTGTTGCCTTCGGCCCGTCTGGACGACGAGCAATGAGTCATCGACGGGACAGGCCCATTGCCGCACAAGGGCCTCGGTATTCTCATGACCTCAGCCTATAAAAACGCTTTGGGGTTTAGGTCTAGGTTCCGTCTCGTGACCTACCATGGATCTCCGAATTAGTAGCCATATTTGTGTCTAGTGTAGAGCATATACGTTTGCACTGTTAAAAGAATATGAATATTCCCCCAAAACATCTTATACACATATATTATTCAGGCTCGCGACAGCGCGAGCCTGCGCCCAGATTTCAGTTCGATGCTTTTTTGTCTGTGTCCCAGGATGGAAGTTGATGACTTGCAATAGGCTGCTTAAGATTATGGGTCCATGTAGGGTGCCTTTGCAAATGATTGAGCCTGATCCGAACTCTATCTTAGAAGCTGCCCCCACCCTGTAATAGTGACTATACGGATTATATTAGGGGCCTGTTATATTCCTATTATACCACTATTACAGGGTGGGGGCCCCTTCTAAACTCTATCATTAGGCCGCAGTTAAAACAACACCAGAAACGTCTCCTGAACTCTCGGCAAGGCAATGCCTGGCCAATGCCTGAAAATAACCCATATATGATCTCAGGGTTCCTTGGTAACCATATATTCTAACTATTCAGGCACTTATACTACGTAGGCTGGACGGATCACCAAAATTGTGAACTACTATACCAGCCCCAAAAATGTTGAAAGGGTTTTGGTGAGACATCTCGTGTTTAGAGCTCAAGAGTTGCATCCAAAAGCTCGGCCCATTGGACGAGAACATTCCAGCCGTTCTTGATTTTGGTCGGCTAGAGTAGATCCCTACTACATCTTTGATTGGTCTTGAGCTCGTAAAGCCAAATACAAGTGCGGCTTCTGAACATCGTAAGACCCGCAGCTCCACACGCCTAAGTCCGAGAGAGCTGAAAGACCGAAGCCTTCGAACCAAAAGCCCCGCATGTGGGACATGGCTGGCCATAAGATGGGCCTGTTCCGTGTTGAACCAGAAATAGGGTTACCAGGCCCGGCAATCAGTATGCCTGTGCCTGCTATGCCTGGTGCCATTTTGCAATGTTCTGTGGTTGGGTACGTAGCAAAAGTGATGCAGAGAAGGATGCCGCATTTCCCATTCGTCATGTATGGCTGACAATGCTACACCCGAAACGTATGGCCACTTCGTCTGCATCCTGTTGCGCGACCTAAATGCACTTTAACATTCCTTTGTCTTGCGTACGTGTAGTGCAGAAAGGAGGTGACGCACCTTCTACTGCACTGATTTTTTTACCCTAGAAGCCCACCTATAGCTACTTGGATCCTGAGTGCCCAGATTGCAGTCACCTACTGCATGTAGATGAAGAAGTAATGCATATGTTGTCGGTTGCGGGGCAGTGAAAGAGCGCTTCTCGGAATCGCTGCCCGACTGAAAGCAGTAAGATCCTGGGTTGTGACACGAAGGACTCAACCCAAAACCCCCCCAAAATACGGCTTGGGTAGGTTCGGAGGGGCAGAATCATGTCACGAAGCGCTCGGCTAAGGCAGTGCTTGTTGTCGTCTTTCCTTGGTGGGGGGTGCCTTTAGAACGGCTGGGGCCTATGATAAGCTTAACGAGAACAAGCCTGGCGAAGCCATCCCCTTATCACTCCATCCCCAAGCCCTGCACACGCCGTCGCACGACACTCCGGGCCCCATCTAAGGCCAAGTAAACCATACTGGAAAGGTCCAGGGCCTAGGTTAGGGACCAGGCAGCCTGGTGTCTGGGGTTGAAGAGGTTTTGACGGCAGCCTGCTTTTTTGGCCACTGGGTATGTTAGCAGAGGCCCCCTTCCACCTACAGCACCCAAAGGGTCCATATGTACTACGTAGCACCCTAAGCACTATAAGGCCACGAAACGCCATGGGAGTCTTATTTTGTTCGAGGCTTAATTCCACGAACGTAGTTGGACTCGTGGACCATGTTGGACACCTGGAAGGGTTTAGAGGATTCAGATTGCGGCTTCAGCCTGTCATCTTTTGCCTTTGGGACAAATCTTTTGAGTGAAAGCTCCGAGGCCTAAACCGTGCCTGCGGGCGTCGGACGTTCTGTGGAGTTTATGATTCACGGCATCGAGCAGTCGGGACCTAGAGTCTGCAGCAGGCTTGGAAGACTTCTACGGGGCGCTTGTCGTCTCCAAATCTTGAACCTGAGATCTTATATGTCCTGAACGTAGGGACCGGAAAAGGGACATAAGAGTAAACATGTTATGGGGATATCCCTACCTTGCTGGGCTTCGTTGTAAGGCCTTATTTTACCTATGTAGTTTCTTTTGGGCCCTATGACCTCTGAACCCCCAAGGCCTGTGGCACCCACCCCACACCAAAGTGCCTGGCCGATGTAGCAGCAGCGGGTTCTGCGTCTTTCTTGGCGCAGTGGCACTTCGGGGTGTTTGGTGTTGGGGTGAAGTGTCTTCGGATTTTTGGATGCCGGGGTAGCGGGGTTTGCCCAGTCGCGGGGTAGATTGGTGATTGCATGGTTGCACCCTACTCCAAGTTCGTTGGTTGCTGATGCCTCTTGTGACACCGACGTGGGGATTGATAGGGCCGGATATTGCCGAGCCATGACGTTGACGCTGCATCGGCTAATTGTGTTTGCATCCGGCAGTTGTCGAACGTAGGGCAGCTCTTTTCGCAAGAGCCTGCAGTAGTCAACGTTACATCGGTGTCCAGCACGCGACGAGAAGTTTGACAACCTCCTGCGCCTGTGGCTTTTGTGCTATCGGCCAGTTGTCCAACAGCAGCAGTCCTGCACCATCATCGCTGAATGTCCGAAGAGGCCCTGGCGTGTTCCTGGCGTAGTACACCAGAGATGTTTCCAGTTCTTCTACACCGGTGTTCCTCCTGCGAAACCATATAGGAGCCAGACATGAACAGTATAGACACTCAACCCCTAAACCCCAAATACCGAAGCCACAGTCTAGGCCTCATGCTCATATGCGCTGGGGCTTCCCTCGAAGTGAAAGCCAGCTGCGACGATTCGGGTGAGCGGCTTAACCGAATTCTCAGGGTGTGATCGCGTCGATGAGGGGATTGATAGTGCGGGATAGGGCCATGACTTGAACACTGCGTCGGCTAATTGTGTTTGCATCCGGCAGTTCTCGAACGTGGGGCAGCTCTTTTCTGAAAAGCTTAGAGTGAGACGAGAAGTTTGACAACCTCCTGTGCCTGTCGCCTTAGGGCTATCGGTCAAGTTGTCTGTAACAGAGGAAGCAGCAGGAGTCCTGCACCAGAAGAGGCTCTCGAGTGTTGCTCGGCTTAGTGCGTATCGTGGAGATGTCTCTAGTTTGTTCACACCGGGGTTCCTCTTCCGAAACCATAAGAGCAGACATGAACACATGACTCTAGACCCCGAAGCCCCCCCAAAAAGAAAACACGGTCTAGGCCTCATGGATACATATGTTTGGGATTCCCTCGAAGTGAAGGCCAGCTGCGACGATTCAGGCTTCAGGGTGAGTGGTTCAACCGGACTCATCTAGGGCCTGGGGTTCGGGGTTAGTTTAGCAATCCTGCTTCAGGGTTTTCGGGTTTAGGATTTACGGTTTCAGGGTTCAGGGTTAGAGGCTGGGGGTTTAGGGCAGAGGGTCTAAAGAGATCCAAGAGGGCATCCCAGCTTCTGCGCCGTTTCATCTGTTCTAGATGCAGATCTGCAGCATAATAATTGGTCCCGGACCCTAAACCTCATAAACCCTGGAGCCCTACACCCTAACCTTATGCATCGGAGCGTGAGCTTCTTGCGTAGGTGCTGAGTCAAGCTCCATGCTGGCAGACAGCACAGTCTTTAACGTCCGGCGTATTTGCCCATGCCCCCAAAACTGCTTTAGGGTTTCAGGTATTTGGGGCTTTGTGGGAGGCACGCACACACACACACAGACAGACCCACACACACACACACACAGACACACACACACACACACACACACACACAGAGACACACACACACCGTCCAATCGAAAATGCGGAGGTTTTGACGACAGCCTTGGCTTAAGCTCTGGATCTAAGCTAGCTTACAACCCAATACTCCCTGCACCTGGACGTTCTTAAGTCCCCAAGCCCAAAATATTAAAACCGAACTACCCGAAACGCGAGCTACCCTAAATGCCTTAGACCCCAAATACCCTGATTGCCTAAACCCTGAACCCTGAACCGTTGACACCCTAAACTCGTAACTACCTTAAACCTTATAAGTACATGTGGTGCTGACTACCCGAAATCATCAAACATACCCTGCACTCGTAACTGCCCGGCCAGGTAACTAACCCAAACCTCAAATATCCTAAGCCCTAAATGCCCCGAACTCCTAAGCCCAAAACCTATGCAACTATGCAAGACCCCAGCCTCAAAGGCTGACAGTCTCGCCCACAAGCGGTTGGGATGTAGGCTTTAGGACTTTATGGTTTAGGGTTTAGGGTTTAGGGTGGGTCTACCCTAGCATTGGGGCACGGCAGATGCCCCTTGGTCCGTCGATGCTCCTGAAGCAGCCTTGTTACGGTTTCGGGACCTTGAGCCGTGGGACTGTGAGGCTGATTTGCTTCGGGTTTACTAATTTACTGGACTTGGGCCCTTTAAAGGAACCCTTACAGATCCCTGAAAGGAACCCTTATAGATCCCTGAAAGGAACCCTTATAGATCCCTTAAAGGAACCCTTATAGATCCCTTTAAAGGAACCTTTGTTTAGGGTTTCGGGTTTACACCGTGTCGTCCTCTGCCTTTGGGTCGAGTCTGCGGCTGGGTGCGCTCAGGTTCAGTGCTTGCCTATGTGCTGATACAACTTGTTTTGCAATATGTGGATAGTGCCCAAACCCAGTACCTGCGAAGTGGCTAGCGTATCTATGAGTGTGCGGGCTTCACCGCTAGATCTACAATGACGATATCTAGAGATGGGTGCTTTGAGAAGATAGCGTGACCGCCATCTGCACATAGCTTTCTCAACCCCGTTCGGGTTCAAAGCACTCTTAATCCCGTGTTGAATAGTCATGGCGAACCCTAGTACGTTCGAGACGGGCCTCTTGAAGAGGGACGGCGGGCGTAAGATTCAACAGAAGCACCATGTTATGGCCAACGTCACAAATAGCGGCTGATCGTAGAAAGCAATAGCGCAATCGTAATGTAATATAGTGTAGATCACGCAATAGAGTGTAATGCAATACAGTACAGTAATACAATTATATTACAAGACACTCGAATGCAATACGAAATGGCACAGTTCACCCTAAGCCGTCAACACTGGGAATTGTCGGTCTCTGCGGCACAAGGCTGCGAGCACCTTGCAGACTGTGCAACGGTGCAATTCCGGTGTTACGAAGAGGAGATCTCACTTGGGTACGGCCCCCACCTTGTAACGGTTTTTATTATGAGGGGTAATCTCAATCCTTATAGTAGATATGTTTACTATGTACAGTATGTATACAAATATACATATATATACATACATACATACATACATACATACATACATAAATATATATACATATATATAAGTAGATATGATCCAACTGGTACAGAGTGTACAGGGTAGGGGCAGTATCCAAGATATCCAGCCTGGCCCAATCGAGTCTCTTGTGTTTTGGCAAGATGTCCCCAGGCGAAGCCCTATAATCTAAAACCCACGTCCTAAAGCCCAATTTCATTAATCCTGCACCCGACCCCAAAAAGAAAACATTTCAACCCTTGCCCTACAGTGAAAGAGCTGTACCACACGACACTGTCAGCGTGCATAATTTCTAAATCAAAACAAAAGACGGTGCTAGTGACGATGTGGGTTTTAGGATGTTTAGGGTAGGTTTAGATAGCGGTTTCCCGCCTGAGGCTTAATATGTGGGGTTAGGAGTTGAGGAGGGAAAAGGTCTGGAGTTGGCGTTAAGCTTTGGGGATGACAAGATGTGGAGATTCTGTTGCTTGCCGCATGGCTGTGGGGTCTGAATTAGGATCCTTATGAACGTGATTGTGTTTCTGTGATGGCCTGTAGTCCGGGACAACCTTCTGGCAGGCTCTTTTCACCCCTCAATAGGATCCTTATTGTGAGGACACCGAAATAAGGTACCTCTAATTTTCGGAAACTCCCATATCGGTAGGGTGTGTCATCTGTTGTAAGCACTGACTAACTGTAGAGCTGAACCCCAGGCCCAGGCAATGACTATCAGGATTCTCTCGGGCCAGGCGAATTGCTCACGTGCCTTTTGCTAAAGCTGGCACACTTTGCTGGCAGCTTGCAGGCCACCCTATATAAGGGTTGCAAGGACCCAGATGGTAGGGTTCTAAGTGCCAAAAACATTCAGAGCATGGAATTTGGGTCCAATAGCACCACTAATTGCTACTTAGGTCCTTGGACCCTCTGGGTTAGTGCTTTGATTCTTTTTCGTGTTCTCTAACGATCTCGGGTGTGCCTTTGAGTTTCCCTGGTGGGGCAAGCCTGGCCTCGGTGGTTGCCTTCATACCAGAGCAATGATCCCTCAATGCATAAGCCGCTAAGCCCTTCTTAAAAGTGTTCTGGCTTGAAAAAAGCTTAAGACCCGAAGCCTTAGCATCGACCTAAATCCTGCCCCAACCCCAAACCCTTACGAAATAGCGTGTTATGTTCCCATAAGCAGCGCATGAAATACCCCAAAGCCCACTATACACCCCCCTTCAAGCCGACATGTTCCCACCACGGCTGCAGATCGACACCTCACAGACCCCAAGGCCCGACTTACCCGAAGGCATCGAGGTGTTATATGGTTTAAGTTTAAATTTCAAGGGTTTAAGGGTATAGGTTTCAGTGTTCGGGCGATGGCCAGGGAGTTAGGTTCTTGAATATTGTTCTTGCCTTGGTCGCCTTTTCATCTGAACTTGTCACTATCGGATCTTACTCGTGGCTTTAACTCTGTTACTGTGTAACTCCAGAACCCAGGCACAACCTGAAGTGCGAAAAGAGCCCCCGCAGACCAGGGCATTGAGTATGAGTCGCTTTGCATGGCGCCAGACCCACATGTGGAAGGATGGGTGGAAAAGCAGTTGAGACATGAGCGCCCCAGGCATCTAAGCAGACCGAAAGCCCAAGCCCTGAGATCCGAAATTCCGAATCCTTAAACCACAAATCCCGAACTCAAAACCGTGGGTGTTTGCATGAGTGGGAAGTGGAGGCCCCGTTTGCTGGTTATTGAGGCTCCTGCCCGACGGTTTATGGCTTGAGGGGGAACATTAATGCCAAGAAGCCAAACAGAAACAAGCAAACAACGACACCTTGCACGTCATTAGCATGCAAGACTTGGGGTTTGGGGCCTGGGGGTGCTGGGAATTAAAGCAGTCTTAAGATTCTTGGTGCATATCCTAGACACTCACAGATTACTTCTGCCCCGCCCCCCCTCCCCCCCCCCCCTCCAAAAAAAAGACTCGCAGAGCTCAGGTCCTCAGCCACCGGATGTCACTTCACGTCGCAGCGTCCCAGGAGGGTGAAGGGGCGTCCAGGTTACTAGCTTGGAGGTTTAGGGTTTAGGGGTTTAGGGTTTAGGGTTTAGGGGTTTAGGGTTTAGGGTTTAGGGCCTTAGGGCTTTAAGGTTTTTGGGCTGAGACTCTCGGGGTGGTTTTCGGAGCTGCGGGCTTAGCGGGAACGGCCCGGTTGGGCCAACCGGCCGGCCGACACACGCCGTGTGCAAACCGGGGCTCCAAGGCGACTGCCATGGGCGACCTACATCGCTCGAGTCGCCGTGGCTCCTTCCCCTCTTGGGTGGTTATCAAAATTAGGGTTCCTTTTTGGGTCCGTATTGTAATTTAAGGTACCCCAAAAGGAACCCTAATTTTGACAACCACCCTTTTATTTGGAAGTCGACAGGCATAAACCTGCCGAGTGATTGTCATCCCCGACTATATATATATATATATATATATATACATATATGTCTCTGTGTGTGTGCCGTGCGAAAGCTACCACACGCAGGCCACAGACCGTTTCATTGTCACCCGGCTTACCCGGCGACCAGTGCTGTGACCGCATGGATGGCTGTTGCCGAAGGGTGCCGAGACTGGTGGAGCCCACGACCTGCAAGCACCTGAAGTCAAAGGGGAAAAGGAGGGACCCTTAATGGGGACCCCTACCCTATAATGAGCTATATACTGGGTATATAATAGCTATATAAAGGGTATATACGTAGGGGTCCTTATTAAGGGTCCCTCCTTTTACCCTTGGATGAAGGAGATTCTGGACATCGTGGCCACGCCTGCCATGGCCTAATGCATGGTGTGGGTGGGCTGCAGGCAGGTTTGGGGGTTTGGGGTTTGCAATCTATCACTTCGACCCTTGAATCCCAAGCTCTTTAAGTATGATTATACCTAATGGGTCTGCAGGGCTAGGCACCTGACCCCCTCAGGCCGCCAAAACCCCACAACCCTCGACCTTCCACTCCTCACCTCGGCATCTTGAGGTCCTAACCCTCAACCCTTCAACCATCCTGCAAAGCCCTATACAGACCTTCACCCTGGCCCAGGCCCTACACACTGAAAACGCTATATGGGAGTTTCCGAAAATTGGGAGTACCTTATTTGGGGGTCCTTATAATAAGGATCCTACTATTCAGGGTGCTTTGTTAGGGTCCCCTATGTTCGGAAACTCCCATATATCCAACCGCTGGCAAGACTTCATAAGACCCGTAAACCCGAAGGCCACAAACCCTTGACCCTGCACCCTTGCACCCTACATAAAGCGCTAGAACCCAAAGAGGCACAACCCTAAGCCCCAAAACCCTATAGCCAAAACCTTAAAAAATAAGCCCGACAACCCCAAAAGCCGCTAAACCCTGAAACCGAAAACCTGAACATAGGACTGGAGCTTGGTACCAATGATGAAGCCGCCACCGGAATTTCAGGACCACCTGGTGTTCGGCGCATGTTTATCTAAAGGAGCCTGACTGTCCAGGGTTTAGGGATTAGGGTTGAGGGCTTAGGGTTTAGGGATTAGGGTTTAAGGTTATTAGGGTTTGGGGTTTAGGGTTTAGGAAGTAGCAGACGATGACAAGTAGGCACTCTAACAGGTATATGCTCTTGGAGATTATCCGGACTCTTGGGGTTTAGGGTTTAGGGGTGGGGGGGCAGAGAGTTGCCTCAGGCGTTTGGGCTCGGGGGTTAAGGACTTCCTTGAGCCTTCACAATGCACGGTCTCCTTCGATTCGGGTAGCTTTAGCGGGTTTGGGCATGTTATTGGGGGGCTCTGTTTGTAAAGATGTCCTGTGGGCATTGAGGATTCAGGGGTTATGTAAGTTCTTGCCAACAGGATCTGGGGTTGGGCGTGGGCTTAGAATGGGGGTTTAAGGATCAGGGTGTGTAGGTTTGGAAGAGCCCAGGCGGTCAAGGGGGTCTGGAGCACAATGTTGTGGTATTGGCTATGAATCCAGACGGCTTGAAAACCGCAACCGCCGACATTCCGACCCCCGAAACCGAAAGCGTGCGAAGGCAATACCTTTTTGCTCTAAACCCCTGAACCCGAAGCGCTTAACCCCGCACCCTACACCCCCCTACCCTTAACCTCAAGCCATAAACCCTCTGCCCAAAACCTTGTCTTCGTCCCCAGTCCCTGCGTACCGCATGGAGGAAGCCGGTGCCTCCGGGCCAGTCGGCTGCGGAAGAAAAGGGTTTTCGGGTTCAGGTTTCGGGTCCCATAGGCCCCATAGTAGTTCCTTTTCGGGGTTCATATTCAGAACCCTATAGGGCAATCCAAAAAAGGAACTACTATGGGGCATAGTTCCTTTTGGGGGTTCATATTCAGAACCCTATAGGGTAATCCCGAAAAGGAACTACTATGGGGCCTATGGGTAGGCTTCTATGGATTAAGGTTTCGGGTATAGGGCTGAGGGCCTATAGGGCTTCTATGAAGGTTTAGGGTTCAAGGCGTTCAGGGATTAAGGTTTAGGGCTTAGGGCTTTTGGGGGTTCATAGGGCTTGCAGGGCTTCTATGAAGGTTTAGGGCTTTGGGCTTCTAGGGATTAAGGTTATCGGGTTTAGGAGTAGAGCGACTATGAAGGTTTATCAGGGCTTCGGGCCTTTGTTGGGATGCGGGTTTAAGGTTTAGGGCTTCCAGGGACTAGGATTTCGGGTTTAAGATGGTTCCAGAGTTTTTGTTAGGATTATTTTCTGGAGTGGCTGGAGAGCGCAGTCGAAATCATAGGCTTCTATGAGTTAGGGCTTAGGGTTTTGGGGGATTTGGGTGGGGGGGGGGCGGGGTTTAGGAGATATGTGTAAGGTTTGGGGGGTCAGAGATTCGGTCATGGGGTTTAGGGCTATAGGAATTAAGGCTGAGGGTTTCGGGATTTACAATTCTTAAAGCCCCTATAATATTCGCCAAATCCAAGGTTGGAAGTCGCGCAGTACACTGCCTACTACGCCTTCCTCACCCACCGGCGCCTTCCTTTTAAGTCCAGCCGACAAGATTCGCTTAGCTAAATTCGGCGGCGAATTATAATGCTAGGGCTAAACCCTGACCCTGGACCCTAATTACCCTAAACACTCAACCATTATGGTGTCGCAACTCTGAAGATCCAGGCTAAGGCAAGGTACCCTAAGCCCTTAACCTTTAAACCCTAAACCCTAAACCCTTAAACCCTAAACCCTAAACCCTAAACCCAAGCCCTAAACCCTAAACCCTAAACCCTAACCCTAAACCCTAAACCCTAGGGGGGAGCTTAAAACCCAGATTCTGAGACCGGGTGATGCCGTGGATGACGGCTCAGGGACTTCAGCAATCTCGTAGGATTCCCTAGAACGTAGGGTTTAGGAAGTTTAGGGTTTAGGGTAGTTTTTTATTGTGTACTTTCTTACCCAAACTTATTCATCTTTGGCAACATCCGCTTCAAATTCTTGCACTTTGTGTTTCTACATTGACATGGGGATACATGGAGGCATTGGTCCAAATACGCAGTCTGGCATGTTGGCTTCAACGGGGAAGGAGTGAGGGCATTACAGAAGCTCAAGCACAGACACTAAAGCCGGAAACAGTCACTGGAAGAGCCATATCAGGTTGAGTAAGCAAGAGCTTTCGTTGTTCACTGCTCGCGCGTCCTGAGGGTAGCCGCAGCAGTCCTGACTAGTCACAAGAAATCCTAACCGCTAGACCCTAAACGCTGAACCCATTTTAGTGACCGAGACAAGCCAAAAGAAAGTCTTGTGGCACCCATGAGCGTGTTTTGAAAGCCCCAAGAAGGGAAGATACCCCAATATGGTCTGACATAGTCTGTGAGGGTAGGATCCTAAGTTCGGCACCCTTAAGCCGAATCTCGTCTGATCTAGTCTTGAAAACCAAGATCCTCATAGTTTCGGGGCTCAAAATTCCTAGGACCTTTAGGGTTCTGGTTCCCTTATAAGCCCCTTTAAACCAAAAAGGGCACCCTTTTTTTTCCTAGGTTACTCTCGGGTCTAGATTCGGAGTCACGGAGTGCCAGGCACCTGCGGCCGATGATGCCTGTCATCTGCTTCGCCTGGGGAACTCGGGCCCGTGATTCTCTGCGCATGGCCCAGTGTCCCTGAGTTCTTCTAGGATGCCCAGTAGTACCCTTATTCCCTTTTTGTTGTCCTAGGTTCCTTATAAAGTTACCCAATACCAAAAAGAGAGGCCTTTTTATTCTTAGGTTACTGGGTATCCAAGTTAAGGAGTTCCATTTATTTAAGTTACCAGGAGAAGGATCTATAGTGAATAAATGGTGTCCTTACGATGGCAACTTTGAATTAAACCCTTGAACAAGAGCCCTGTTTCCGTAATCATGAGAGCCCGAGCAGACTCAAACGCCTCACATGGTATGGTCTTTAAAATCGACCCCACAGCCGGGCTATCCAGGTTATTCGAGCTTCAGGTGTCAGGCGTAGAGAGGGTGAAAGGGGGTTTCGGAGGGTTTAGGGATTAGGGTTTAGGGTTGCGGAGGTGGTCGAATTATGGTTTTCCGTTTGTGGCTTCAGGGATTGGGGTGCAGGCAGGTTTTTTTTTTTGTTCTGCCTGCTGCGGCCTATGCGCAGCAGGGCACCTGCATTCCTAATCACCGGGAGCGCAGAGATACCTGACGACCTCGGAGCCCCAAAAGCTTCCAAAGCCTCTTAAAAGTTATTGAGAGCCTTGTATCAAAGGGGAAAAGGAGGGACCCTGACCCCTACCCTATAATGGGCTATATACTGGGGATATAATGGCTATCTTAAGGGTATATAGGGATCCTTATTAAGGGTCCCTCCTTTTACCTTTGGATTGTAAATCCTGGCCTTCAGGCCTGGGAGCCTGAAGAAGAGCCCGATCATACGGCTCCAATTAAACAGTTCCTACGGTTGATGATATAAATCCTGCATTACCCATAGTAAGGAATATACCGTAATTCCCCATAGTTTAGAAGTTTAGGGTCCTTCAGGTAATGCAGGATTTATAGCATCAACCGTCTGACAGTATCATGGTAGCCCCCCTAGAGGGACACTGCAATGCAGCCCCATGAGCTACCTTAAACCCTAGACCCTAAACCCTGCACTCCTGAACTCCTACATCCTAAACCCCCTAAACCCCTGAACCCTAAACCCCTAAAACCTATAACCCCTGAACCAACCCTAAACCTTGAACCGCGGGGGTCTGAACTTCCCGGAGCGCAAAGGATCGGAACATGGCAGCTTGAATAATTGTGCCATTCAATTCCCTAGGGTTCCTGTAAATTTATGATGTATAACTGCAGTTCAAAAAAACACACAGCCCATAGAAGCCCGGAAACTCATGAACCACAGTTTTTCACATAAGTTTTACAGATCCGATTCACAGAAGGTCCGCAAAAGTATCACAGAAAGAAATGTTCATTGATTTCAACATGTTGCCAGTGGCTCAGGACTAGAACTATGTAATCATGGTCCAATATGGTTTGATATAGCCGAGTACCCCATTCTAGTGAGCCAAGCCCTATACTGCGGAGACAGCTAGGGCGACCTACCCGAACCATATACAATCAGTTTCTCTTAAAGCAGCCCTGCCCAAGGCCGTACAGTTTTATGTAAACTTCCCAAAGTACCTACATGGGAGCCCTTTGTCAAGCCAACGTATATTCCATGTAGCCACTTCTAAACCCCAATCCCTCAACCCTAAAGCCTTAAAGCCCTAAACCCTAGAACCCCAAAGTATTAAACCTTAAGTCCCTAAACACCAAAACCAAAGACCTCAATAAGCTTCCTAAACCTTTTAGGAAAAGAAACATGATTATAGATCCTATAGACCCTGAATTTCCTAAAGCTTTCAAGCATCGTAGAGCCACCCGAGGCTCGCTTTGCCGTACCTGCTGGAACCAGCCGAGTGGGGAGCTCAGTCTTTCACCTCACCTTGTTGGGTTTGGGATGTTTGGGTTTAGGGTTTAGGGTTTCGGGCCGTTCACTTGAACTTGTTTGTCAGGGTTTGGGGTTAGGGTCTCGGGCCGTTCGCCTCAACTTGTTTGTCAGGGTTTGGGGTTAGGGTTTAGGGCCGTTCACTTCAACTTGTTTGTCAGGGTTTTTGGGTCTTGGGGAACCGTCCGGGGTACTTGATTTAGGGTTTCAGGCACCTAAACCCCAAAACCTTAAGTTAGGAGTCCAAGGTTCAGGAGCTCACGTGTTTGGGAGATGGCTCGTCTGTTGGTCTGCTACTGTCTGAAATTCGTTTCAGATCTGCTAGACTGACGTTGCAGGGGTCGTGGCTCACAGATCGATTTTGTGATATTTTGTGGCTGCGGTTCACAGCTCATACACACCTTGAAGGTGGTTACCAACTTCTACAGGTGGACTTATAGTCAGGTTCGTCAAAATCGCACGTTACAGCAGGTGGTAGTGTAAGGTAAAATGCTGAAGACTCCTGGTGAGCACGCCTCCTCCAAGGACAACGCAGGTGTACCGGCGGTGTATACAGTAAGCCTCCAATCAGGTAGCCCTACCCTACAGGAGGTCACAAAAGGCGGGCATCCGGAAATCGACCACCGAGTGCCTGGCACTGGTTGTAGTTCCATGTTTCCGATGACCTCAAGTTCACACGTTCGATGGGTGCCGCGAGTGTGATTCACTCAGTGTGGAACGCCAGCGCTACGCGACGGCATCGCCTGGCGATACTGGTACTTCGTGCAGGCACTGAATGCCCGAGTTTTGGAGAACATGGTTCGCTCGATGTGGGACAGCTAGACCCGTGAACCCCAAAACCGAGACCCCAACCCCTTTCGGCCCCATGTGCCCTTGACCCCGACCCTTAGGCTTAGGTACCTCGTGCCCGTCGCTTCCGCCATTTTGAGGTTCTCCTCTACCTCGGGACCTCCCAGGCGGTCCATTTGCCATTGTGAGCTCTCCATGGTGTGTGTTTAGGGTGGGGGTGGGTCCTCTCTTGGGGGATCTCATTCTAAGCATCCTGGTGTTCAGGGTTGTATCTGAGGTCACACTTCCTTACACTCCCGCATCTAGAAGGAGACAAATTAGCTTTCTTACACTCCCGAATCTAGAATGACACAAATTAGCAACCTAAAGTCGCAAAAGCCTAGAGCCTAAGCCCGCTACCACCATGTCCCCCTCCCCAAGAAAGATCAAAAAAACACCATTCAGTTTGCATGAGCCATCACCGGGTTATAAGGGTGATAAGGGCTTGGGCGTTAGGGTTTTTAGGGTTATGGAGTTTATGGTTGAGGGTAATGCCGGTTTAGGCTTTGGTTGGGGGTTAAGGCTTTAGAGTTTACGGGTTCTTGGGGTTTAGATGTTAAGGGTATAGGGTCCATCCGACGATCAGGGTCAGCAACCGCATTGGGACATTCGCCGATGTCGCCCGCGACTACCTCTCCGACATCCAACTTGTAGCCGTGCTCTGAGATTCTGGGTTTAAGTAAGCAGAAGATTCGCTGAACCCACGACTTGACATTCAAGCCTTCTGCTGAACAGATGAATGGGTTCAGGGCTTGGGGTTTTAGGGTTCAGGGCTTGGGAGTAGGGTGTGGGAGTTTTCGGGTTAAAGGTTTAGGCCCACAGCTGGACTCCCAAAGTTCATCAAAACTCCAAGCAACTTCTATCCCAAGACCTCTCAAACCTCCGATCCCGGCCGGAAGACCTGTGCAAGCCTGAACTCTTGAACGACCCACTCCGTGATGTAAGCAAGAAACCCCACACGAACCCAAGGATGAGCACATGTTGCTCCTGAAAGGTTTCATGCATTCACATATACCCGTGTGTAAAGTAGGGTTGTTGGGCCCATCATACCATAACTATGATAAGGAACCCCCAAGATAGTATTGGTAATCATTTAGGACCCTATATTGTACCATAATTTATTGCACACATGAAACTCCAGCCTACTGATTTGGGCATAGTTTTGTCTCGCCTCGACGTGAGGACAGCGTCAAGTTCGATGAGTCCACGGGCCGCGCCTGGTTCCT
This sequence comes from Symbiodinium sp. CCMP2592, assembly GCA_905221615.1. Lineage (NCBI taxonomy): Eukaryota > Dinophyceae > Suessiales > Symbiodiniaceae > Symbiodinium > Symbiodinium sp. CCMP2592. Next base: position 98,882 of record CAJNDT010000580.1, on the reverse strand, counting down.
GCCGCTCTGGCAGAGATTTCGGGACCTCGGTGGATGAGTGAATGCAAATGCAAATGTTTGGAGAGGCTTGTATGTGTGTGCGTGTGTGCACGTTCAGGTTTGTGCATGTGTTTATGTGTGCGTGCGTGTGCGTGTGTCTCTGTGTGTGTGTGTGTGTTTATCTGTCTGGCTGCCTTTGGTAGGCAACTGCTAGATGGTTAGATGGATACATAAAAAGACAGATAAACAGATGGATGTATACTTAGATAGGTAGATAGGCAGATATGTAGATAGATGGAAGTTTAGATAGGTAGACAGACCGAAACATCGATAGATCGAAAGGTCGAGTAGATTAGCTGGTTACATAATTAGGTAGGTAGATATGAAGATATGCGGGAGAAAGGTACAAAAACATAAGCGCGCGTGCGTTGGTTTTAACGTCTTACATATACACATAGGTACTTACGTCTTCATGTATGCATGTAGGTAGGTAGTTATAGGTTTTGGTATAGGTATCTGTCTTTACCGGTCAGCCTGTTGTCGTTCGTTGGTACTGGTATCTTCGCTTCAGATGCTCACATAAGGTTACTGATGAACAAGATCGTTTTTTCGCTTGGCTTGGGTCTCCGATCGTTGAATGCTACTGCTCTACTACTGTTATCCCATTGGGGCAAAGCCCGCATTCTAAATTTCTCGGGTTCCTTTGCATAGTGTGCCCCACGGCCGTCTTCCAATTATTTGGTTTTTATTGTGAATCCGAAGGCCAAATCCGCGAAGTTCCTGGTTAGCCGCCAACAGCATGCCATCACTTCTGAACTTATCACAGACTCCTAGGGAATCCCGATGTCACATAGCAGAAGTGTCATGATACAGCAACATGCACTCCAATTTTCCTTCGAAGCATAAGAATACTAGACTATTCTGGCTGGGCCGTTAGATTTTGTATTGGGTCTGTTGAATCTGACCTTTTCCCTGCACACCTCTCCATCGATGCCCGTATCGGCAGGCTGTACAATTCTGTTATGAGCAACATCAAAGAGGCCGGGGGATTCCTTCGATACGAGTGGTTTAGGGTTTAGCATTGAACGTTAGATCCTCGAAGCTATGCCCCAAACCTTTTACACAAAAGCTACCCCTGAACCCGCAGACCCCATAAGCCCAAAGGCCAAAGCCTTAAATCCTGCAGTCGCGAAGCCGGGTATCTCAGCATCAGGCTCGAACATTGGAGGGTTTAGGGTGCTGCTACCACTACAACCATGGGATGGTCATCACCAGCGCGCCTTCCGCATCATCGTCATCGTCTTCTTCCTAGTGTTCACTACCGCCCTCATCAGCCCCCGCAATCGTCGTCATCATAGCCAGCTTCATGCAAGTCCACGATCGCGGATAGCATCAAATTCACCACAGGAGCCTCTCAGCTCCGCCACCCATCTGGATCCAATGGTCCCAGACTCAACAAGCCCAAACCCAAGACCCGAAACCCGCGCTGCCCTAAACCCGACCCATCAGGCCCTAACCACCCTAAAAAGGCCCTAGGCTTCGCCTCCAAACCTGTAAAGGGCCGTTATTCCTGCTTTGATAATACTACATAAGTCATGAACCCCAGTGCTCTTCATGCCTTTCAGGATTCACCTTTTCATGGGATTTGATTTAGGGCTTCGGGCACCCTAAACCACAACCCTGAACCCTTCAGACCTTGAAGCTATCCTCACTTGGAGCCCGCAGCTCCACAACGTTTTACGTTTTACGGCACCTTTGCATGCTCTGTGTGTTGTTCCTCGTTCACGGTGTTTTCCTATCTCCCTCACGTCATGTTTCTTGTCGCTTCTTTACGCATACAGTTAACACATGCAAGTGCAGACAATCGTACACGTGTACTTCTGCACACCCACACACGCGTGCACACACACCCACACACACACACACGTATGTATATATGTATATGTATATGTTTATATAAATATGAATATATATATATATATATATACATTTTGAATTATCTACGTTTGTATTTACAGAGACAGAGAGAGAGAGAGAGAGAGGGTGTGTGTTTGCAGATACAACATATGTGAGTGTGTGCATATATACATATACACATACTCGTACATACATATGTACTAGTTCATGCGTATGCGACAGGGATGGGTGATTCTCCTTGACGCCACGCGCGGATTGCAGGCGGGGTGCTGAGATGCCAAACCCTCCTTGAAGTCTTTAAATATGTTGTGCAGTGAATACCAAGAAAGTGGCACATGGGTTTAGGATGAATAGTGCTGACATCCCCTACACGGATAATGATGTTCCAACTTTCTGGTTTTCACTGTAATACTCGCAACCTTACACCCTAAGTACCAGCCCAAACTGTGAGGAATTCGAATTGAGGGCTTCGCGCGGCTGGGTTCGGATACGCTTAACTGTAGCTATACAAGTGCAATGACCCTAAACAAGGATTTGGGAGATCTTCTAGAAGAATTGTACCATATCATGTACTAGCCACTTGCTATGGGTGTATAGAGTCAGACCCAAGGATCCTTCTTCAAGAAGGTGACGGGGGGTGTTTTGGGGTTTGGGGTTCTGGGTCTATGGGGGTCTTCAAGGTCTGCGAACTCGAACCAACCTGTTCATGTCAAGCATTTCTTCGGCGAGGTTTGGCTTCGGCGCTTACCGAGAACATTCGGTGCATGCTTCAACCTATCTGGCAATTGTGAACGTGTTTGATATTACGAGTCGTTGAACATGCTCAATTAGACATGCCCTTCGTCGGAACTGCACTGCGGACATCGAAATCATTCGCAGTTTGACCACTCATTGGGAACCTGGGGACGCGATGCAACTCAGTGTGAAGCCTGAGCGCAAGGTGGAAGGTTTAGCTGCAAGATGCTGCAAGCTAGGTTTAGGGCTCAGGACTTAGGCAGAAATAGCCCAAACTCAAAAATCCATTTTCCAAGGAGCTCCTCCCGACTGGTACTCGTCGACCGTTGTCAGACGTAGATTAGTGCCTACGACGACAGGCCTTGCAATCCAATCCCTCATCTGCCCCTTTGATGCAACAACCCCTCAAGCTCGAGATCCTAAGGGCACCAGCCTGATTCCCGTTAAAACACCCTTTAAACCCTTTCCTCAACCCTAAACCCTAAACCCTAAACCTTAAACCCTAAACCCTAAACCCTAAACCAAAGCCTATGGCCAAGAAGCCTTGGGCCTCAAAGCCTAAGCTTCATCATCTAGCCCACCATCGTGGCTTCCGACTTTAAACGTCGAAAAGACGCCTCTTAACCCGAAGACTGAAGTCTAGTGGACCCAAATCCTATAATGTAGCGGCCTGAAATAATTAGAGTATGGTTTGGAGGCCCGCTATACTACAAATATAATAAGGAACACTTCAAAATAGTACAAGTAATCATTAAGGCCTCTACAGTACAGCTCTGACTTTCGATTCTTGTTGGGTTTGGCGTTTACGGGGCTCGCTTTTCGGGGTGCGGGTTTAGTGTCACACGTCATTGTGATTCCCTAGAGATTGCTGGACCCTTCCGGGGTCTCGCTGAGGCAGTCTCGTCGCCCCTCTCTGTGGCCGAGCTGCGCCGCTGCGCTCTGTAGTTCTGTGTATTATCTAGGGCAGCCGAGGGGTTCAGGTTTAGGATCTGACCTCGAGGTCCAAGTCGTTCTTCTCACGGGTTGTCCGAATAGATAAGCACCTCCGTGGATCTCAACAAAGACCTACCAGCTGACACATAGAAGGATGATCGTCTTACATGCAGGGAAGAACGAGTTGAGGATGAACTTATTCAGACACAAGTCAAAACTGAAACCCAAATCCGCCTTCCAGCTTTTCAAAGCAACGATCAGGGAGTTCCAGAACAGACAGATATCCGAAGACAGCTAAAACCACAGCATCTCGAGTTTGCTGCCTAAGCCACGAATCCTTTATCCTTCCTGAATTGAGGGTAGTGTGTGTTAGTTTAAGGTTGTAGCCCAGAGAGTACATGATTGATTATCCAGATAAGCCTTATGGACCTTCAAATTTTCGGCCGTAGCCCCTATATACCTGAACTCCACGGCTCTTACAAAAATCCGGGCTGCCAGAAATCGTGGCGCCTTTGTCTATGGATAAGGGCTTTCTCGACGCAAGCTGCTGGATCGTACAATATTTCGGTTAAGTTATTCATGTATTTCCCCGCGACTACCTGATACCACGGTGAACATAGCTGCTGTTCCGGACTGTACCTCCGGTATGTCTGTCTCAGGGGGGTTTAGATACCGTTGGGGTCTAACTTTAGCCCTGAGGGTGCCAGAGACATGTACTTAAGGGGGTTGGGTTTAGGGTTTAGAATTCTGAGAAGTTAGGGCTATGTGGCATTTTTATTGAGGAGCAGTGATTGCTGATTACTGAATTGCCTGTCTGGGTTACGGTCAGGGATTCCAGAAATGTACTGTTTAGGGATTTTGGCCAATAGTTCAGGTCAAGAGTCAAGAGTACTTCGCACAAGGCCGGTTGTTGAGGGTTTAGGGTTTAGGAGCTCAGGGTTTACGGCTTGAGGCTTAGCAATGCTGCGAGGCATCTGTGGCACAAGAAGAGCCTTTAAGACTCTTCACATGTTGGAAAATGTGTACACCCAACTGTTCTGCTTTACATCCACGGAACTTGAACACCCGTTTCGTCTGCTTGCCGGACACTCTGGTCTGGGGAGCGCGGTTTCTGGCTTAGTTCGGGCTACACACTACAGCAGAGCCACAACACAAGCAGGGATCTGTGCTGTAGGAAGAGTTAGGAAGCCCCCGTGTGCTAAACTTGCGATTGCTGGGTTGCAGCTTCCGGGAGTGAGATTGCATCAAGCCACATGTAGGCTGCATGCACCTGCAAGCTCCATGAAGGTTTAGGAGGTGACGGATTACGGTCAAGCATTTGGAACATAATCACATGCTCCCTCCTGTAATGGTGGCTTCTGGTGTCTCAAGTAAAGGCAACCCGCATGCCTGAATCCTGAATTGATCCATCCAGTGCTGCAGTCGTTTGCTTGCAGACAGCCCACAAAAGATGTCTTGAACAGCGCGTTCCGACGCCGAAATGGCGTCAGACTGACTACAGAATCCAGCTTTCGGGGCTCAGGCATGCAGATACAAAGGGTTTCGGAATGAAGCGCAAGGACGTGCGATTTTTGGATTTCGGTTAGGGTCTACAGGCTTGACTTATTGCTGAGAAGCGGCTGGGATTCTCAACATGCGGTTGTGACGTCGAAGGCCAGGTAGGCGGGGCCTCGGGGTGCGACCACATTCTGCTTACCGGGACCCCAAGATTTGTAGAATAATAGCTCTGTGCAGTTTTTGGGCCATTAGTCTACCTACTTTGGCAGGTGTGGGTATGTATAGTTATCATCTCCACAGACACCTGAAGTTCCTTGTTTTAGAGAAGGTATTTAGTCTCGAGGGTATGTTGTTTGCATCCTCAGACCAACTGTGGAGTCCTAGTAAACTGCATGATGCCTGCACCCAGCTGGTCATAGTGTTTTCAATCGAGCGCCTGCGCTGAAATGGTGCAGGACGTAGGAGGTAAGCCGACAAGGGCTGAAACGTGAGCACCTCATCCAAGCGCCAGGTGTTGCATCGTTGGAAACCATCCCCTCACACTGCAGCCTTGAAGCCCTTCAATAGCCTTGAAACCTGTTGAGAAAGACTATGTGTTAGACGTTGGCTCAGGTCCGAAACCACTAAGCAGCATTGTGCCCCAAATAGCCACCATTAAGGACCATAAGGGCTCTATTAACGGGCCGTTGGAGGGTCTGGATATGAAGACATGTTGCAGAATAGCCCTAAACCCCAAAACCTATAAACCCTATAAACCGTAAACCTTACACCCTTAAACCCTAAACCCTATAAACCCCCAAACCCTAAACCCTATAGCCCCTAAAGCCTAAACCCTAAACCCCTGAATCCCCAAACCCTAAACCCCTAAACCCTAAACCCTAGTCCTTGCAAAACATCTCTCCTTTCAGCCTACCAGGGCCCGAGCCAAAGCCAGCTCTCCACGAACGGAAAAACCGCATGGCAGGGTTGCGGGCTTAGGGTTTTGGGGGCTTCGGGATTATGGGGTTTAGGGTCTACGGTACAGGGTCTAGGGTGTAGGGTTTATGGGTTCAAGGAGTAGGGCGTTTCGGGATTAGGGTCTGCAGGGTCTATAGGGTATAGGGTTTACGAGTTTAGGATATATGGGTTTAAGGTGTATGGGTTTAGGGTGTAGGGTTTCTGGCTTTAGGGCGTCTTCGGTTTAGGGTTCAGGGCTTAGGGCCTTATATAGTTCCTTGGACATGGATGGTGCTTTGGGGCTTCATGTAAACCCTAAACCCTGATTCTGTGAATTCACTCCTGAACCTTCAAGCACGACAGCGACCCTGCACAATCTACTTCGCTTGGTGCAAGTACAGGACACATCAAGACTACCAGGGTCTTCGAGTTTGGGTTTGTGGCTTTGTGGGTTTCGCTTTGGGTTTCGGGTTGAGGGCGCTATGGGATTATGCCAGTGGCTTCGATTTGTTGTTTTGCGTTTCCAGGGTACAAACCTAGGTTTATGTGCGCTTTCTACTTGCCTCCTGAAACAGCACACCTATGGACCTGCATTGCAGCAAGATTTTCGTAAGAGATCAGGGAAGAAGCTACGTTCGATGGTCGATTTACATCCCGATCCGGGGTTCAGGGTTTCTTTGGTTATAGTGGTCCTCGGGTTCTCATTGCGGCTTTCGACGCCTCGCTCGGCAGCCACGAGTGTGAGCTTCAGATAAAGAAAATCAAGACAACTGCATATGCATATGTATGATGCTGTGTGCATATAAGTGTATATATATATATATACATAACTGCAAGTTCAAGTAAACCACTCCAAGCTGGTCCAAAGCTTTGACGCGTTCCACTCTACAACTCAGCAGCCGCCAACCCAAGCCAATTGAAGGACCCCACCATATACCCTGACCCCTCAACCCAAAAGGCCTCTCTCACCCAAAGCAAACCACAGATGCATAAGATATTATGTAGCAGTAGTGCTGTTACTTAAGGTTGTTTCTTATTGCCGTCAGCAGAAACAATATACCTTAACTTGAGCCCTAAACCCTTGAACCCATTTCGGTTGTTAAGGCCGTAAGGCCCCTATATTCGGATCTGCGGCCATGTGGTTGCGCTCCCTGGCGCCGACGAAGATTACGCCCGGCAGTCTTTTTGAGCCGGGGATCGCAGGCCCGTTCATGTGTGGCTGTCCTGGGGTTGTTATCTGGCTGCAATTGGCTGCATAAGAGCGATTTCGGGGGCAGTGTGCGGTTGCACCGCATTGGGCCTGCAAATCTTGGATTTGGGCTTCGGAGCCATTGGGCTCTGAGTTTATTAGGGTTTAGGCTTCAGCGGGTTGATTCGGGGTTTTAAGGTTCCTGACACAGTTCCAAAGCAAAGCCTGAAGACTCTTCAGGGAACGACAAGGCATGGTCCGGGAGTGCAGGATTTCACAGATCGGTCTCGAAAAGGCAGCAGGACCTTTCGCGCCCATTTTGCAGCTTGAATTACCTCATGCCTTGTCGGACGATAGCAAGTTTACTTGGTCACGGGCGCCTGAAATCACAAGGCCCTATACGGCTATATCATCTACGGCCTATGGTCTTCGTTCATCAGCAGGCTGAGTTTCCAAGAACACAGAGCCTGCCGCGCGCGTCGGCAGAGAAAACACCAGGCACCCCATATGTGTGGAATCAAAGCGCGAACAGCTTCTGAATGCTTTCATGCGGTGTGTCTCTGAATTTTCATGTCTTTGATTCTGTTTTATCCGCAATTCAGCCTGCAGAAGCGATTTCGCGGGCATTTATTTTCTTCGCTTTTTAAACCGTTGAAGAAGGCGTCTGTTCACGTTCCTTTTTTTAGTTTGTTCACTTTGCACGGTTTGGGTTTGGAGTTGGCGGTGTTTTTTTTTATGTTTCTGTTTCTATTTTGTTCGCTTTTTGACCTCTTAGACCATCTGCTTTTGTGTTGAAGGAAGACGTCTGTTCACGTTCTTTTGTTCATTTTTCGCTCGGAGTCAGACATCAAGAGGGCATATGCGAAATTCCATCCAGACAGGGGCAGCGGTTTGACAAACGAAGAATTTGAGAGGAAGACGATCGCTTTCGAGATCATCAGAGCAACCAGAAATCGCATGAACACGTGGGGCGACTTTGAGGCAGAACTTTTGGTCCAAAAGCGGCCTTTCCTATATTAGCAACGATGTCTTTCGGTAGAGGCTGGATGCCTTCTAGATTATGCTCCCAATCTGCTCTGCAAGGGTGCATGCACCCTGCCGTGCGCCAGCTATACCTTGGCTGTGGGGTTTTGAGTTTAGGGCAGCTTCTAGCATGTACTTCTGCATAGTTAGACCCGTTCGCAAAGCAGGGGGGCGGCAGGCCGCGAGTCGCGCTTGACAACCACGAACCGAAGCTTGACCCGCACATCATGCAAAACAGACTTGAGTACAGCAGCACGGCATCGCGCCTGTTGCTTGTTCAGGCTCAGGGTTTTGAACTCGCCAACAAACAAGCTGGCCTCTCGAGTGTACCTTCGGACTAAGATTCCGCTCTTGCGGCTCTTCCGCGCGCTGGTGTTCTGTATAATTAGCCATCTATACTGTACCTGCGGTCCTAATCCTGGGCATTCAGCATCCTCAGCCCTTAGTCCCAACATTGGAACTTAACAATTAGATTAGGGTGTTAGGTTAAGTATCATCCTATACAAGGGCCAGGGATTCTTAAGGGACCACATTCTAAATTAGAGCCTATGCTGACCCTGACTTTCAAGGCCATCGCGGCATAAATCAGTGCATCTGTGCGGTTGACTGATTGGCCAGGGCCTCTTGATAGCCTGCTCCCGGCACTGCTGAAAGATCCTGGGCAACTTTGTGGCAAGACAGGCTGCTTTAGTCTTTAGGGCCTCCTGGTTTGCGTTCCGCAGGTTGTGTGGGGTTGTAGCCCCGGGCCTTAAAAGGAGAGCCAGCTTCGGACCCCTCGGAGTCCTTATCAAGGCATCTATGACTGCATATGCATATATATATATATATATAGGATGGACAGATTCCTAGCAAATATCCCAGATCCCCAAGCTTGTTCGAACCATCTTGAACTTTACCATCTGGATGGCTGGAGGCCGATTCTGTGAAAAGTTTGCTTGCAGAAGATGATACCGGCAATGGTTTCGTGACAGAGCCGGGTATATGTTCGGAAGATATGAGGACGACCGATGTGGGGAGGATAGTTTTGAGCACGACGAGACGGAGAAAAAGTTAAGGCCCATGCGCTAAAAACGAGGACGAGACGGCCGTAAACCCTACTCATCTTGCTTTACAGCCTCTAAGCCCACTTATAATCCGTCGACACCGAACTCTGAACGGGAATCTCTAAAGCCCAGGAAGCAAGGATGCGACTGAAAAGCTGAAAGACCCTGAATCTATGTTTAACGGGTACAAAGCGCAGGGTTTAGGAGTCATAGGGCTTTGGGTTCAGAGTTTAGGTTCTAGGGTTGAGGGTTTCGGAGTTAAAAAAAAAGGTTTAGGGCGCAGAGGTTAGGTCCTATAGGTTTAGGGTATCGGAGTTTGAAGAAGGGTTTAGGGCTTAGGCTACCTGTTGGGGTCCCATTGTCGTGTGTTTGTTTTGACCGGGTACCAAGGCAGCAGCTGATGCTTGAAATTCACCAAACAAAGAGAGCCTACTTAAAGGATCATGGGACTTAGTAACTAGGGTTATAATCAGGGTAACTGTACTTATAACCCCAATTAAGGTACTTATAACCTTACTTACTAAGCCCCATGATCCTCCAAGTACAGTGGGTAGATTATCTAGGATGTATTCAGGGGGTATGGGGTCACTGAGCCGAGTCATGCAGAAGAGTCAGTTTGACAGTAGATGGCTCATCCCCTCAGAACAGCCGATTGGGAGCACGTTGAGCCGACTGTTAGTATGCTATTTTGGGGGCTCCTAAATTCAATTCATATAATAGCCCGTTAGACTAGCCCTTTAAAGGGACCCCTATATTCTAGATGATTAAGGCCCCCATACCAGACTACCCTTAAAACCCTTAGCATTATAGAACCCGCTTGTAAAGGATCGCGCCCTTGAAGGCCCCTACAGTACTCTGTAAACCCCAAACCCTAACCCCTAAGCCCTAATCCCCTAAACCCCTAACCCCTAAGCCCTAAACCCCTAAACCCCCTAAACCCCCTAAAACCCCCCTAAACCCCCTAAACCCTCTAAACCCCCTAAACCCCCTAAAACCCCCCTAAACCCCCTAAAACCCCCCTAAACCCCCTAAACCCTCTAAACCCTAAACCCCCCCCCCCTATATATCATCTTCAAAGCAAAGCGAAGCGCTCGCCCCCAGGATTTTCGGCCTTCCGAGCAGTAAGCGACCAAAGCCTCTGCTGGAGGCGGGTTTGGGGGGAAAGGGGCCTTATATTAGAAGGGGCCCCCACCCTGTAATAGTGGTATAATAGGGGAATATTATAGGGCCCTAATAATCCCCAATATAATCCTTATGGTCACTATTACAGCCTTATATATTCATAGGGAGCCTTAGGGGTGTAGGGGGAGGGGGGGTAGGGGGCCTTAAGGCCCATAATACCTGGAGTAGGCCCTTATTCCCTTTTTTAGGGTTCAGGTCCCTTATATAAGCCCCTTTAAACCAAAAAGGGCACCCTTTTTATTCCTAGGTTACTCTTGGGTCTAGTATATTTAGAACCGGGGTCCTTTACAGGGTTCCTATACAGGGGATCCATAATGGGGTTCCTTTTAGGGTTCCTCAAAGGGATGAGACGAGGGTTTCATAGGCTTCGATTATGGGATTTACAGGGAGGGTGGTCTGGATCAGATATCCAGACTGATACACCTCCTCAGTTTGCCCCCCCTTCCCTTCACCTGACTCTAAACCCTTCACTGTCTAAGGCGTAAGCCGTACAAGCCCTACCAGGCCCAAGACAAAAAAACAGAGGTGGTTTTGGGTTGGGCTCGCGACTGTCTCTTTCTTGAGTGTATGGGGCTGAAGAATCCAGGTTTGAGGCTGAGTCTACCATTCAAGATTGATATGTGTTGAGGCTTTAGGGCTTTACACATAGCTGCACCACAGGACGGTCTGTCCGCTTCTGGTTGCTATCATTGTGGTCGATTTGTTTAGGTACCGAAGGCCACAAAAACAAGCTGTGCCCTCAGCCATTCACTGCTGCATGCTAAGCCTTACTTGTTGGTAGCAGGTACTTGACGGGAGGTATAAGGGCGTCGACTCAGATGTGGAATTTGGATGTCCCGAGATTACACTGTGAAAGCCGTCGTCGCTCACAGCTACGTCGACGAACTTGCAATATGCAGCAGACCTTCCTATCTTGCTCTGAAAAATCCGCTTCTCCACCATGTCAGCAGCGCCACTACTACTGGTACTTCCTGTCCCTGATGATTGTCGCCATCAATGTACTCTGGCTGTGGTCGAAGAACCCGCAAGACCCAAGTTGCCTCTCCTTCTAGTCTCTCTCTCTCTCTCTCTCTCTCTCTCTCTCTCTCTCTCTCTCTCTCTCTCTCTGCCCTCACTCTGACTCTTGCTGATTCTGGGTAGGTGCGCGCATGCATGTGCACGTGTATGTATTGTGTGAAGGTGTTCCGTGCAACACTTTTTATATTCGATGCACTATATATTCATACTTACATACATACATGCAGGCATACATACATGCCTACATACATACATACATGCATACATACATAAAAGCATACACGTATATGTATATACATATACATATATATATATATATATATATATATATATATACGTGTGTACACACACACATTCATATATATATATATATATATATATATATATATAATGGATTCGCACGCATGTGTGTGTGTGTGTGCGTTTTTTTGTTTTCGTGCTTGTTTGGTTGATTAACTAATCGCAGGTATGTGTGTGTGTGCGCGTGTGTGTAGTGGTATGTATACTCTATGTATATGTGTAGTCGTACATATGCATTCGTGTGCTCATATGTATTCGCTTCCTTGTTTATCTTTCTTAGGCTTCGAAGACTGTCCCACAACTTCCAGGAGACTCCACGAAAACGGCGGAGATGTTTGACGATTCCTTATCCTACCTTTGAGGCGCGCTCTGTCACTCTGAGGTTCTTGCGATGGATCCTGTTGGTGTAGGTTCAACATAAATTACATACCACATAATCTGGTATCCTTGGGAAGGCTTCTTTGACCGTCAGGAGCGTTTCAAACGGGAATTGCATCACAACGTTGTTTGTCTGTGAGGTGCAGGGGTCTTGCTGTTGTCATGGCGGGTTTCCACATGTCCATGCTAAAAGGGCTTTGTAGGCCCGACGTTCTTGCTAAGTGCTTGTTCGTTGAAATGGGATCGTTGGCAAAGACACATCGTTTTCCAAAGTGAGATTGCTTGTGAAGGGGAGAGGTTTTTCTATACTGCAAAAGGGCTAGGTCTCTAGGGCATGGGAGCAATATGTGTCAATCTTCGTCCAGAGTTGGGTGCATTGCCGCTTGTCGTCTTCGTTTTCTTTGGGGATCGGGTTGGCAGGAATCCCTGGTTCTGCATTCTCTTCACTACACGCGGCTCTTGGGGTTTAGTGTTGTTTTGCAGGTGTTGAGTTCGGCAAACGCAGCCATACGCTTCGTGCTGTGCAAACAGGATCAGCAGGAGGGCCTCCTTGAAGCTACCGAATTTTCCTAAGCTCTCACCCTCCCCACTTCAAAAACAGTCGTAAACTCTGAGCCCCAGCGACCGAAACAGTAGTAGTAGTAGTAGCAGAAGTAGTAGTGCTAGTGCTCGTGCTCGTGCTAGTGCTCGTAGTGGTAGTGGTAGTGGTAGTGGTAGTGGTAGTGGTAGCGGTAGCGGTAGTGGTAGTGGTAGTGGTAGTGGTAGTGGTAGTGGTAGTGGTAGTGGTAGTGGTGGTGTGGTAGTGGTGTGGTAGTGGTAGTGGTAGTGGTAGTGGTAGTGGTAGTGGTAGTGGTAGTGGTAGTGGTAGTGGTAGTGGTAGTGGTAGTGGTAGTGGTAGTGGTAGTGGTAGTGGTAGTGGTAGTGGTAGTGGTAGTGGTAGTGGTAGTGGTAGTAGTTATTACTGTTATTGTTATTGTTATTATTATTATTATTATTAGTAGTAGTAGTAGTAGTAGCAGTCGTAGCCACAAGCCGTAGTAGCAGTAATAGCAGCAGCAGCAGCAGAGGCAGTAGTACTATTCTTGATGAGGACACCTCTTTTTTGCCGATAACGGGCTCCAAGCAGGGCTTGTGGCCCGGAGCCCCCAGAGAAGCCTTTGGAGCCTTGAACAACAAGAACAACAACCAAACAAGACCCAGTGTAGGGGCCTTAATAAATAGCATGCTATACTTTCTAATGGTAACAGGAATCCGAATAAACTAGTCAGTATTGGTAATTATTTATGCTTCTATGTCCATCCTAAACCCTGGGCCCTTAGACCCTTAACCCGCAAGCCAAAATTTACATAGTAGCTGTTGATGTCCGCATCGCTTCCCCCATTCACTAAAACCCACCGAATCTAAAAGAAAACACTTTTCGGCAAATCCCCGCAAATCATCCTCGCCTTGCAGAGCCTATTTTGTACGAGGGGGATGTAAGAGCAAGAACAGTAGCACCCAGCGTGACGGTAGAGATAAAAATGCACACCGGCCAATATTCGAAGCAACACATTTAGAGTTTTTGTGGGGGCGGGGGGCGCGGTTTAGTATTACGGGAAGGGATAAAAAGTTTGGCAGCCCAAGCCCAGCAACTGAGCTGTGAGATCCGGCGGGAAGAACCCGCTCCAGCACCTGAAGAGCCTGTGAAAGAGGCCCAGCGAACTTGGTTTAAGTTTGGGGTCCCTAGAGCTTAGTGTAGGGCGCTTTCACCCAACATAGTAGCATTCATAAAAGGAACCCTAATAAAGGCCTAAGGTTTCTTAATCAGGTTCCTACATTAGACTCAAGTTCTCGTGTTTTTCGGGTAGCGCTTAGGACCCAGGAGAGAGAGGTTCCTAAGAGCTTCGGGTATGTGGTTTGTGCTTTTGTGGGAGTGGGAGCGTACTACATTATACTAGGTCGGGGGCTCATACATGAGGGTCTCGCATGTTGCCAAATCCTCAGTCAGCAAGCCCTGAACCGCAAATCCCGTCATCGAAGTCAGACCAGGTGCCTGAATAGTTTGCAAAGGGTCGGGTACGCAATTGTTACTTGCATGTCACTTGAAGATTTCGGGGCTCCTCTGTTAGTGATGAACAGAGCCTGAACTGCGAAAGGAAATGAGAGTTTCCGGGTCCACGGGCCCCCAGCCATCATACCCCCTTACAACACGAGCACGGCTGCATCCGAAGTTCAAGTCTCGGAACTTGGGTTCAGGGCCCAGGGCTTAGCCGGAAATCATAACAACGAGCCTTAAGCATCAAGGTTTCTTCGGATCCAGGCATGCTCTAAGACCCTGACCGCATATAAGATGATTACGGTTCATGGTTGAGGGTTCACCTAACCCCCCACCCCCCCCCCCCCCAAAAAAAAAAGCAGGTAAAGTAATGGCCCAGCACCTTCAAAGGACTGTTATTCTACATACTTTTGGGGTCCAGGTGGAGCATGTGAGAGCCAAAGGCCGACATAAAGCACTACAAAACGCAAACGCAGGATCCCAAGACCAGGGCCAGATGCCCAGGTAGATCCGAACTGCCAAACCCTTCAGGGTTTACGCCTTTGCCTTTAAGGATCTTGGGTTGACGGCTTTGGGGGGTTTTAGAGCCGACATCCCAATCGCGTCGCTGCTCCAATCCAGCCCGAAGATGTTTTGTCCAAGCTTCCAACGCCTAGACGCTTTGTTCGCTCCTTTGGTTGCGCGTCAACCCCAACCCCTAAACCCCAAACCCTAAACATCCCTGAGCCGCTTCTTCAGGAATCTCTTATATACCAAGAGCGCAAGACTAAGACTGATGTAGGGAGAACTGCGTCAGAAGGCTCCAGCACTCCCTCTTGAGTTTGGGCTTTTGGGCTTTTTGGGTGTAGGGTTTTTCTGGTTTAGGGTAGGGTTTAGGGGGTAGGGTTTAGGGTTCATGGTTTCGGGGGTTTGGGGAGGGTTTGGGGGTGTTTGCAGGAGCCTCCAGAGGAGGCTGCCGCAAAGACGGCCGCAGCCACAGCTTGACGAAGTAAGGCTCAAGGCTTTAATAATTAGAATATAGGGGTTTGGGGCCCAGTATACTATAATTCGAATAAGGAACCCCCAAAATAGTATAGGTAATTATGGTATAGGTAATTATTTAGGCCCCTGGAGTAATGGCTCAGGGCTTTAGGGCCGAACTTTGGAGGTTCTTTCGAGGATCTTCTCTGGTGAAGCTCCCGGCATTTGCACTTGAACCTGGAGTCCCATCTGTTTTTTTTCCAAAGGGTCCAAGTATTATTATGGTATATACTCATAGGGTATTTTGGGGATCTAAGTATATACCATACTCGTTTCAAGCTACCATTCAAGTGTTGAAGGCCTTTTGATTTAGGGGCACCGGGGCTTCAAAAACTGCGTCTAGGGTTTAGGGTCTGGGCGGCAGGGTGTTGGCTTGAGGTTTGCGCGTTTTACGGCTTAGGCTTGGGCCTGCGCCCAACTTGTCTGCACCGTGCCACATCCCGTTCGTGCGAGTCTCAGCCTCCAAAACCCAAACCCAAGAAGTCCCGAGCCCTCTCTGCGAAAGCAATTCTGCCTTGGCTCTTCAGCGGAGTCAACGCCAGGCAAGCTTGTCCTCCCTGACGAAGTGAATGCAACTTATAAGATACCCCCGAGCCCTCTTCCAATGGCCCCTATACACTATAGAGCCCTACTATAGATCCCTCATATATAGAGCTCTTTGTAAGAACCCATTAAAGAAACCCTATTCTATATAATTGTTAAGGCCCCTAAAGTACACTGTAACCCAAACAAAGAAGCCCAGAAGAAGTTAGCATAGACCATTTCCATTTCCAACCATGCCCCAGACCCTGGCACCCAAACCATAGGACCCATAGGTAGAACCCTAGGAAAGACCCACCCGAAGACCCAAAGCCATAACAACCTATACCTCAACCACAACCTCACCAAAAGAGCCATAGGAAAGACCCACATGCTGGAACCAGCAGAAGACTCATACGCCATCACATAGAACAAACCCAACCCCAACCCCATACACCCGCACTTTCACAGAAAACCCGATAGCATCAATTTAGGGTTTAGGGTTTTAGGGAACCAGAAATCCCTAACCCTTGAAAATGGAAATGGTCTGTTCGAATAATTTACCGATAGTAGGAAAAAGGTTTTGCAACAAGCTGGCGACGGCAATGAAGCCAAAGAGAAATAGCTATGAACCACACTAGTGTGACTATTGCCTTTATTAGTAGTGCTGCTGCAATTCTTGTTGCGGTAAATTACGGCTTCAGCATGTTTCTTGGTGCCGATCATGACTTTTGTTCAGTCTCCGAGGGTCTTTGAATTGCCCTGCCTTCTCTCACAGCAAGCAGCCACAATAGTGTCAATAGTAGTGATAATACAGAAACTTTAGTAATAATATTGCTTGCAATTGCTATTCTTATTGGTGCCATACTACTATTATTACCATTATTGTTGCTTCTAGTATTATAACGATTTTAATAGTAATAATCATTCATAACCCTACGCCCTAGACCCTTAAACCCTAAAAGAGAAGAATAAGAGGAACAATCAGAAGAATAATACCAGGAAGAAGAAGGCTTAGAAGGAAAATAATCCTGAACAAGAAGAAGACTAACAATAATCACAATAGTAATCGCAGTTTTAATAGATGTATTAATCATAATAGCAATAAGAGTAGCATCAACTACTTGTTCGCAATGGTCGGTTTGCCGCATCAAGTGCGCCCCATTGCTTCCAGCATTCATCTCTCAATCGTTAAGACAGCTGTCCTGGTATTTACCACATTCTCCTGGACATCCATGACGGCAAGGCGGTTTGTTCTGCCAGTGTGCGCTGGCTACGCGCACGTTCCCGTGCCGCGTCAGTCGCGTCTCGCTCTGCCTCAGCTTCACGTGTTGGATGCTTGTCCAGCAGCATGCGTAGATGGACTCAGACTGCCACATCCCCACCGCACTACGGGAACTTTCACGCTGCCTGCAACCGTGTCACGAGGACGGGCGGTTTGATAGCCTGCAGTGCATCTACCGGACATGGGAAGTGTGTTGCGCCAGCAGATTTGGGACCAGTTGTGCCAGTCGCAGCTAATGCTTTTCACACTTGTGCAGTGCGAGCAGATGGTCGGCTCATTTGTTTTGGGTGGAATGAGAACGGGCAGTGTGATGTGCCAGCAGATTTGGGACCAGTTTTGGCAGTCGCAGCTGGCAAACGTCACACTTGTGCAGTGCGCGCAGATGGTCGGCTCATCTGTTTTGGATCGAATGGAGATGGGCAGTGTGATGTGCCAGCAGATTTGGGACCAGTTTTGGCAGTCGCAGCTGGCGACTGGCACACGTGTGCAGTGCGTGCAGATGGTCGGCTCATCTATTTTGGAGGCAACCCATATGGGCAGTGTGATGTGCCAGCAGATTTGGGACCAGTTTTGGCAGTCTTAGCTTGCGGTCGTCACACGTGTGCAGTGAGGGCAGATGGTCGGCTCATCTGTTTTGGATGGAATGGAATGGGCAGTGTGATGTGCCAGCAGATTTGGGACCAGTTTTGGCAGTCGCAGCTGGCAAACGTCACACTTGTGCAGTGCGCGCAGATGGTCGGCTCATCTGTTTTGGATCGAATGGAGATGGGCAGTGTGATGTGCCAGCAGATTTGGGACCAGTTTTGGCAGTCGCAGCTGGCGACTGGCACACGTGTGCAGTGCGTGCAGATGGTCGGCTCATCTATTTTGGAGGCAACCCATATGGGCAGTGTGATGTGCCAGCAGATTTGGGACCAGTTTTGGCAGTCTTAGCTTGCGGTCGTCACACGTGTGCAGTGAGGGCAGATGGTCGGCTCATCTGTTTTGGATGGAATGGACATGGGCAGTGTGATGTGCCAGCAGATTTGGGACCAGTTTTGGCAGTGTGATGTGAGCAACCGCTGATCCTGCTGAAGAAAACCCAAAGGGTCCTATGTACTGTTATGGGGAATACTTCCCCAAATCATAATAGTAATTCCATATATGAGTTATGGTCAAAATTATCGTTTATGTATTTCAGTGTAGAGGGTAGTTGTTGTGCCAAAACCCCGAGGATCGATAGGGGACGCGCTAAAACGATAACCCATGATAAGATAGGCTAGCAGAAGCATGCGCCGTACTCGGATTTGAGCTACCCCTCGAAGCGGAATAAGCATGCAAAGTATTGCCTAATAGTCTGTGCCTAGGGCAAAGCGACCGACACGGAAGCTTTCAGATGCGTGCACGGAATGTCCATCGATTCGAAGCTTAAACTTTCGGAAAAGGCTGTAAGCCTGTGCGCCGAAAGCTTGTTCTGCATACGTTCTGCAAATTTTCAGGTTTCATGTCAGATGTGGATCGATAACCAGATCGATAACCGGTCGATACCCCAAACGCGTCAAGAACGTGCTAAACAACCCCATGGCTCATTTAGGTACTTGTCGCACTTGAAAGTATGCTTGAGTGCGAGGGTCTGGCCATGTCATGGGGAAGACGCCCTGCTGCTCCTGCTAATTACTGCTCCTGCTACTGCCACTGCAACTACGTACTACTACGGCTATTACTACTACCACTACTACCACTACCACCACTACCACCACTTCTACTACTACTACTACGACTACTACTACGACTACTGCTACTACTTCTAGTACTAGTACTAGTACTAGTACTAGTAATAGTAGTAGTACTAGTACGACTACTACGACTACTACGACGACGACTACTACTACTACTACTACTACTACTTCTCCTCTCTTCTCTCCTGGAACTCGTCACTTGTACTCAGGAAACGCAGAAACTCCCAGGACATCTATAAAGCTTAACAAGTCTACTTAGTCGTATGGTCCTTGCAGGTGCACGAGGCAAAAACCTCGAGGATCGATAGGGGACGTGCTAATTCAAAACCAAAAGCAGCATCAACAAGTAATTTTTGACGCCGAGTCATATAGAAACCCTACATTCTGCTATATTGGTACTTTGGACCCTTTGGGACAGCGATCCTGAGTGCAAAGGTCGCCTGAGCCTTTTAACTACTGTAAGGCCCCAAAGTAGTTCCTTTTGGGGTTTCGTATATAGAATCCTATACGGTAATCCCAAACGGGAACTACTTTGGGGCCTATGGGTACTCACCTGCATGGCCAGCCCCTTTGACCCAAGAACCAGAAGTTTGAACGGAAATCTTGAAATTATATGAGTACCAGCGTTGGGACGGCGATCCAACCACCCTCAAGCCCGCAGCAACTCAAACCGCAAATACTGCCTTACTATTACTTTCAACTCTATAATAGTTTTGACCTGATTTGTTTTCAATTTTTCTAGTGTATAAACATTCTTTGACCAGTTGCTCGCCCTCTCTTCGTCATTTGGTTTTCTCTTCCGAAATAGTTCAACCTCATCCCCTACATCTAGTTCAGGATAAACGCGATTCTTCTTTCCCTTCATCGTTAAATTTAATTTCACTTTGAACTGATGACTGGGTTTTCGGGCTGCTTTTGGCGTAAATCCCGTTGCCGAGTGTTCCATTTGATGATTGTAGGTTAATAATAATATTTCTAATATGTAATCTTGCCATTGAATGTTTTGTTTTCCTTGGCTTTATCCGCTTCAACTCTCCGGTATAACATGTCCTTAAACGTGCGGATGGCTCTTTCGCTAAAACTTGGATGCGCCCTCGTCCTATGATGTTCCATGTTCTCATCCTTCAAAATCTTTTGTATGGCTTCCTTTTTCATTGCCCCCTCGTCGCCGGTATAAGTTATCTCGGGATACTTCCCATCTTGTTGAAACACTCAATCATCCCACTAGCTAAATACTCTTCCTTTTTCCTGTTATAGGCACTACATACATAAACTTATTATCAAATACATCAATCATTAGCATACCTACCCTAAACTTTTGTTCATCCAAATCGTTGATAAAGAATAACTCCATCTGATACTCATATGCGAAATGAGGGGCGTTTTGACCTACCGGCTTTCTTTTTTGCTCAATAATCTTTCTAAACAATTCGTTACTATCGCCCATTGTTATAGTTTTGTCCTTTTCCCGTCCTGCCGCTAATGTTCTGGATTTCCGCTTTATCAAAATATACATCATTAACTATGTTCTGCTTTTCGCTCATACAAATATGTAGCAAAGAAAACGATTTAATATACATAATTATTTTAAACAGCATTACGCATAATCACTTTGTAATCGTTCATACCGTATTTGGGGGCTCCGCGCTTCTTTCCATTAGGTTTTTTATCAGTAATGATTTCGTTTATTTGCGTTGGTGTCAAATCTTCTTCGCTTATATTCATTTCTTCTATGTATTCCTTAAGTTTCTTCTTTTGGTTGTTGCTTATGCTTGCTTCGCGCTTCTTTGGCATAATAGCTCGTCTTCCCTGCACTGGCATAATACAAGCGCTGATACAGTGCCAGTTGTTGCTTAATCTCATCCATTGTCATATCCTCGGGACTTTTAAGATTGTTCATGTTACTATACTATATATTGATATTTTATCTTTAGATATGCTTTTCTAGATATAGCGAAATTCTGTAAAAAAGAAATTGAAAAAATCAGTTTATATTGTAATTATTGTATATGATCAAAAATATTAAGCGTAACACGAAAGCACTACAAGCAACCTACGATAATTACAAGAATCGTTTAACACAAGCCAACAGAGCACACATACAAAATCTAATTAAATTTTACGAGGATCGTAAAATAGCACAATTCACCACCGCGGATAGTTTAATCAGACAGTTTATAACCGCAAAAACCGACAAACAAAAGACGAAGGCGAACAACGTATACGACAAAATCCACGACAGACACCACGACAAAGAACCACTCGGGCAACGAATGCGGGAAGCAAAGAAGAAAAACAAAAAACGAAATAGCACCAACATTTACACAGTAGATGCGTTGTTTTACAGACTGAAGGACGGAAAACATGATAAGGAACTCAAGCCGGCATTTCAAGACAGTAAAGACAGACCATATGTTATTTACTGGAAAGAACCTAAAACCTAAACATACAATCTACTAAATACATAGAAGACATAGTTAGAAAAGGGGTATTTCGCACCGAGAAGGACACTCTGATATTGTTTCATAAGTTGTTTCATACCTTACAAACCGACCCAGAAGCGAGGGACGAGTTGGAACAACATAAGGGCTACGTTGATTGTATTATATTACTCAGTGTAGAACGTTTTGATGACGGTGTCAATTTTGACCCCCAAAATGAAAAACTAACAAATAGCGCTTAATTAAGTATGTATAACATCTAATTACATCCAAACGCCTTTAGACCCCGAGTTTGAAACCTTTAAGGAAGCAATACAAGCAAAACACTACAAAGAAAACAAGTTTTGGTTTAACACCATAACCGATTGGTATAAGGATGCGCTAATGGGCGAGAAGCGAAGGGAAAAGAACAGATTAACAAAATAAAGTATGTTGAAACTTATATGAATGAGACCGAAGAGGATTTCGAAACCAACGGGGCATCAATAGAAGATATGGTCCCGACGTTTGAACACTACGGCATTCAAGTTAGGATATTCATCTCTTTCATAAAGCCAATTTTCAATTGTTCACCTACCAAATACAACCACCATATAACAACATTATACGCCCTAGTTAAGAATAATCATATCTACACAGCAAACGACAACCCACAAATGTTACGACAAATGGTGGCGATCCACCAAAATCAAGATGTATCGGTTAAGGCGTCCCCAGATTACCACATAAACGAAAATGACTAACCCACTGAATGTAAAATGCTACCGTCCTTAAATGACCTTAGGAAATTCAGAGAGAAAGACAATTACGCATCAATTTACGATGGTAATGATTTAGCCCAGTTGTTTTACGAAAGCAAAATGGCAGGCTATGAACCCCAAATGCGGTTTAGCGGTTGTATTATATCCGATTTGTATTTTAGTAAGTTCTACATTAAAAAGAAGAGCACACGATACAGGATTAAAACACAAAACTTAGTGACAAGTTCTGCTGATGGAACTATAACAGTAAGAACGGAACAGGTTTATAACAAAATGTCCAAAGCGATGTATGAGTTCAACAAGGCATTGTTTAATCCCTAACATAAACCCTACTATGACGAAACCGCTATACAAATTCTTAAGGAGTGCCGAACAATTCCGCCAGTGGGAGAACGAAATAAATTCTACAAGGTGTTTAACCAAAGAGCCGAAAAATACGACAAATACGCATATATGACCGAAACAACAACCGAAATAGATGTACAAAAAGCTTTCACCCACGCCTTCAACCAAATTACCGAAATTCCTGTCTTTTTCAAATATATGGAAGCATTTCAATTACAATAGCCCACGATTACAGTTCCAACTTTCTGGGGTTCTAAACCCTAAACCCTAATCCCTAAACCTGAAACTCTAAACCCTAAACCCTAAGCCCTAAACCCTAAACTCTAGACCTTAAACCCTAATCCCTAAACCCTAAACCCTAAACCCTAAACTTTATGGGATGAGCTGAAGCTCAGGATGAGGCTTCCCTGCCTTCTCCCATCACCATTGCAGACTCTGTTCGGGGGCCCATCAGATGGAGGGTGGTGCTTCAAGCTAGATTCCTGGGTTTGGGTTTAGGGGTTTAGGGTCTAGGTAGATTCCTGGGTTTGGGTTTAGGGGTTTAGGGTCTAGGGAGATTCCTCGGTTTGGGTGTAGGGGTTTAGGGTCTAGGGAGATTTTTGGGTTTCGGTTGAGGGGTTTAGGGTCTAGGGAGATTCTTGGGTTTGGGTTTAGGGGTTTAGGGTCTTTGGAGATTCCTGGGTTTAGGGGTTTAGGGTCTAGGGAGATTCCTGGGTTTGGGTTTAGGGGTTGAGGGTTTAGGGGAATTCCGGGGTTTGTGTTTAGTGCGCCAAACCGCAGACGCTAAACCGCAGTTGAGGGCTAACAGCTTCCATCGACTTTGAGTGATGGAGGTCTGCTGTACGCGTTGATTTTGGATGGGATGCTTCAAGGGGCAGAGTTGTCGGTCTTCGTTTACGGCTTCGTTCGTTTACGTTTTCTTTGCCGCATTTGCTAGGTTTGCACAGTCGTGTTCTTAGGCTTCCTCAGTTTCGGGTTCAGGCTTTGTCCGTTGAAACTCATGGGCTTCAATCCCAAAATGCCATGAGATTCTAGTCTAGTTTGTTCCACAGGAGGTCCCCAACAGTCCCCAAAAGCAATGAGCTTCTAGTCTAGTTTGTTCCACAGGAGGTCCCCAACAATCCCAAAAAGCATTAGCTTCTAGTCTAGTTTGTTCCACAGGAGGTCCCCAACACTCCCAAAAAGCATTAGCTTCTAGTCTAGTTTGTTCCACAGGAGGTCCCCAACACTCCCAAAAAGCATTAGCTTCTAGTCTAGTTTGTTCCACAGGAGGTCCCCAACACTCCCAAAAAGCAATGAGCCTCTAGTCTAGTTTGTTCCACAGGAGGTCCCCAACAATCCCAAAAAGCAATGAGCTTCTAGTCTAGTTTGTTCCACAGGAGGTCCCCAACACTCCCAAAAAGCAATGAGCTTCTAGTCTAGTTTGTTCCACAGGAGGTCCCCAACAATCCCAAAAAGCAATGAGCTTCTAGTCTAGTTTGTTCCACAGGAGGTCCCCAACACTCCCAAAAAGCAATGAGCTTCTAGTCTAGTTTGTTCCACAGGAGGTCCCAAACACTCCCAAAAAGCAATGAGCTTCTAGCCTGGTTTGTTCCACAGGAGGTCCCCAACAATCCCCAAAAGCAATGAGCTTCTAGTCTAGTTTGTTCCACACGAGGTCCCCCAACAGTCCCCAAAAGCAATGAGCTTCTAGTCTTGTTTGTTCCACAGGAGGTCCCCAACAATCCCCAAAAGCATTAGCTTCTAGTCTAGTTTGTTCCACAGGAGGTCCCCAACACTCCCAAAAAGCATTAGCTTCTAGTCTAGTTTGTTCCACAGGAGGTCCCCAACACTCCCAAAAAGCAATGAGCCTCTAGTCTAGTTTGTTCCACAGGAGGTCCCCAACAATCCCAAAAAGCAATGAGCTTCTAGTCTAGTTTGTTCCACAGGAGGTCCCCAACACTCCCAAAAAGCAATGAGCTTCTAGTCTAGTTTGTTCCACACGAGGCCCCCCAACAGTCCCCAAAAGCAATGAGCTTCTAGTCTGGTTTGTTCCACAGGAGGTCCCAAACACTCCCAAAAAGCAATGAGCTTCTAGCCTGGTTTGTTCCACAGGAGGTCCCCAACAATCCCAAAAAGCAATGAGCTTCTAGTCTGGTTTGTTCCACAGGAGGTCCCAAACACTCCCAAAAAGCAATGAGCTTCTAGCCTGGTTTGTTCCACAGGAGGTCCCCAACACTCCCAACAAGCAAGGAGCTTCTAGTCTGGTTTGTTCCACAGGAGGTCCCCAACACTCCCAAAAAGCAATGAGCTTCTAGTCTGGTTTGTTCCACAGGAGGTCCGCAACAGTCTGGCTTGTTCCACAGGAGGTCCGCAACATGCTGAACCTTACAACTCTAAGGTCCATATCCCAAGAGCCCTGACTCCCGGCTTCGAGCCAGTCTTACGACCCTACAGTAAGCCCCATAAAGTTGGAAACCGGATGCAGGCCAAGTAGTGCTGGGATTCCCTATATACATTACTCGTAAGGATTCAGGCTATGGGGTTTCGAACTTTTGGGCTCCTACTGTAGAGCCAAACTGGTACGTAGGCTCTTGGGCACTGCCCCCCACTCTGTGACAACTAGAGCATATACTGTTATATACCGCTTAACACGACCCCTTAAGAAAGACTGTTAGAGGGGGGGAAGTCCCCAGGGTAAAGCGTTTCCTTAGTGCAAAAGCCTTATAATTCAACACTTCTGAACTCCGCATCCCAAAGGAACCCTACCACTCGCACCACTGGAGCCATACCTTGGAGCCCTTCCCCAAACCCTGAGCCCGCAAAAAACCCTGAACCCTATAATTCCTATAAGCCCGCAATCCTGAACCCTATTCCCCAAACCCTAGCTTCGTCATAGTTGGATAACAGTTAAGACCTTTATGGGTAGTTTAGCCCAGCAAGGAATCGAAGTTTGCGTGGTTATACTATCCCAAGCAGCAACTACCTTAGCACAACCTAAATTTTCCTACTGTCCCTATAACAGGCATACTAGGGTTGATAAGAAAACCTAAATTAATGGAGGGTTTGGTAGGTTGAGGTAGCTAACCGCCCTAACAGAAATCCCACATTCGATCCAAATTATGAAAACAGAATATTTACTATAGATCCCAACTATGGTAACTTAAAAGTACTTCCGATATTGGGCTCTTGTTAAGGATTTTGATTTGCCCAGGTCGGTCCTATAGGTTCCACTCCGGAGCTGGTTCCGGCAAAGCTTGAGGCAGGATCATCCTGAACGGGGTTTAGGCTTTAAAAGGGTTTAGGGTCTATGTAAGTGTTGTTGTTTTTCGTAATGATATCTTGTTTTGGGTCCGCAGGTTTGTTTGCGAGTCTTTTGTTTGATGAGGCGGGATCTGGTTTTATGTGCTGCAGGGTTCAGGTTTTATGGTTGAGTGTTCAACCTCGGATGACGCTTGATTGCAGGGTTTGGATGTTCAGACTTTGTCGATGGGTTTCTGTTGAGAAGGGGTTGCCTATTTCAGGAGGCCTCATGACTTGCAGGGAAGATGCCGTTACTTCGGAGTCCTTCTTTTGGGGCCACTCATGTATGCAAAATCCCACATGGAGGATAGTCCTCTAGCCTTCGAAGATTTGGAATAAAAGTTTTCTAGGTTGGATTTGGGGACAGTCTTATTTTCCCTTATTTGCGTTTATAAGGGACCCTATATATAAATATTGTTCATGGTGTTTAAAGGCCAACCCAGTTTTGGGTACAAGTTCAAGTTTTGTAGCTTGTAGAACTTGAGGTTCAGGGTTTTAGGCTTCGACGTGAAGGGTAGAGGGATTTAGGGCTACATGTTGTAAAGCGCGGGTTTAAGGATGTAGGTGGTTAATCAAGAAAAGCGTAGTTTTATAGGTATGCCTATAGGGTTTAGTTCGACAGCCGAGCGTTCAGGGTCCCCATGCTTTTCTTCGAGTATGGAAGCTTGTGCGTTCTGGTGGTGTAAGCAGGGGTCACGTTGAACTTTAGCTGCCTTCTGAAGAGAATGTTGCGGTCATATGGTTGATGACATAAATCCTGCATGCACCCATAATAAGGAATATCCCGTAGCTCCCATAGTCTATGGTCATCAGGTCATGCAAGATCTATATCATGAACCGTACTTCTAGCTTGCTACTGCGAGAGGGCTTGCCGTCTCCCTAGGCAATATTGCTCTAACTCCATCGTCTTCGGGGAGCCTTCTAGAGCGCAGAGGTAGACCCTAAATCCTGAACCCAAACCCCCTCAACCCTAAAGGGGAGCCGTTTGGATGTACATCCGTTGGGGAGTTGGTGTGGAGAACGCACGTGGGTCTATCAGAACACGTTCTAATCACGCAAAGCTGTCGCCGTTCTGAAGGTTTCAGGGGTGCGTGGGCTTGTGTGTTAGGGTTTAGCTTTAGGGTTGAGGGTTTAGGGTTGATTAAGGTTGAGGGGTAGAGTTCGGTTATTTGGAGTTGAGGGTTCAAGTTCAGGTTTAGGGTTTAATTAGGATGTTTTCTGTTTTAGGGTTGAGGGTTGGGGTTCAGGCAAGCTTGATCACCCCTGTGAAGGAGTCCAGCGCCTTTGCCTTGGAAAAGCATCGAGACTGCAGACAGGTCTTGGTGTGTCCTGGTCCCTACACCCAAAATCCCCTAAACCCTAAACCCTTAAAGTAAACCCCCCAAACCCTGAACCCCTAAACCCTGTAAGCCGCAAACCCCTATACCCCGAACCCTGTACAACGGGGAACCTCCAACCTGCAGGAACTTGACAGCCTAGAGCCTTCTTTGCGAGATATTGGGCCCTTCTTCTCCATGTTCCGATTCCTTTAAGGCTTCCTTTTCAAGGGGTCCCTTAAGGATTCCCGGCGAAGGGGTCCCTTAAGGGTTCCTTACAAGGGTTTCGTTTAAGGGTGATTCGGATTGCCAGGTTTCAGAGCTTCCTTGCATTGCGCCGGGCGACAGAAAACAAAACTGAGTTCCAAATGGGTATATATAGGTTGCCATTGTGGAGTCCCCAAAATAACGGCACACTTCTAAAGCAAATCTAAACTGGGCCCCCGAATAACGCCAAGTAGGCCCATGTAGACCAGCATTGTCGTTCGTTCCGTTGGGTTCCGCTGCTCTCATAGGGTCCTAACCACAATTTTGGGTAACCCGCGAACGAAACTACCATCGGGCCAAAAGTGACTTTAAGTGAGTTTGTGGTTTCTGTACTACAGCTCTTGCGCACCACGACTGCACAGCGACAGTTTCTTTACTCTACACCTTCAACCCTAAACTGAGAGGCACCATCCAAAGGCTGAGCTGCATCGAAGTGGAAACTCCTACAAAGGAAGCCCCTCAGACCCTAGGACGTTTGAACCCCAAACTCCAAAACCCCAAACCCCAAACCCGAGCAGAAATCGCTCAGTGTCCAAGTAACCACTTTGATTGTTCAGTAATTTCAGGGCTGCTTCCACTACTACCACTACCACTACCACTACCACTACCACTACCACTACCACTACCACTACCACTACCACTACCACTACCACTACCACTACTACTACTACTACTACTACTACTACTACTACTACTACTACTACTACTACTACTACTTCTACCACTACTACTACTACTACTACTACTACTACTACTACTACTAGCCACCCTCCCCCCTACCAACCACCTGGCACCTTAACCCATCATCATCATCATTAAGCATGACAGTGGCAGAAGGTGCAGGGGCTCAGCCCCCCTATCTGTGACAGCTGCAAGAGTTGCCGAGGCTCACTTGCCTTAACTGTCACAGATGCAGGGGCTCAGGCTCCCCATCTCTGACATCTGCAGAAGTTGCCGAGGCTCACTTGATTTAATTGTCACAGCCGGCGAAGTTGCAGACGCTCAGGCCCCAAAACTGAAACATCAACTGGAGTTGCAGATTCGAGGGGGAAGAAACTGCCAAACGACAGGTGGTCGGATAGTACGAAAAGGATGCAAACACCGTGCAAAAGGCAGGTGCTGCCAAGAAGGTTTAAACACTCCGTTTTGCTAAACCTGAAGCGCAACATCTTTTAAACATCAAAAACAAACCTGCCAGCTGTATGTGAGAGGGGCTCGTCAACACCCTTAAAGCCCAGACCTCGGCGTAGGAGGCTTTGCTTTTGAAGTGGTGTGTTGTGTTCAAGAGGCTGCCTGTAAGTCATCATGCCCATCCCCCCACCTCCCCGGAAGGAACAACTGTGCTAAAGAACGGTGGTTGGCAATAGACTACGACATGACCAAAGTACTTTAAATACAGAATAAAGAACCAGCTTCCCCCAACCAATTTCGAGTTTTTGCCGAAAGCCCTCGTAAAGCCCAATGTCGAGTTTGCAAAGTCCAGAGAAACGTCTGGTGACTATATAAGATGGTCCGACATCACGAGAGTATTGTAAATTCCGAGCAAAACGGCTCTTCTGGAGAGGTTGCTTGGGGTGTCTGCGTAACAATGTCGTCATCACCCCTCCCCACCCCACCCCGCCCAAGAGAAAGGCCAGAATCGGAAGCTGGAGTTTGCAAAAACGCAGCTTAATTTCGAAGCTTCATAAAATGTTCCTACATGACGAAAGTGCTGTAAATTACTAGTAAAACGGATGTGTGTCACAAGAGTTTGGTCAGAGGGGTGGTTGGTAGGGGCGGGGCACCTACTACTCTACTCCTACTACTACTACTACTACTACTACTACTACTACTACTACTACTACTACTACTACTACTACTACTACTACTAAGAGCGTAGTGCATAATTGACGCTATGCTTTTCCTCACTTCACATGCCCAAAACTTGAGTTTTAAGCTAATTTCACTAATTCTCTGGGGAGCGGGGAATTCTGGAAAGCTTCAATTAAGAGAATTCTATCTTTCGGATTTGGGCTTCAGGCTCAGAGCGAGGATGTCTTTGGGTTTTGGGCTTCAAGGTTGACGGTGGGTGTGTCTGGTATCGAAGGTTCAAGCTGATGAGGCCTTGGATTTCGTATGAGGGCCTTGGAATTCGTATGAGGGCCTTGGAATTCGTATGCAGGCCTTGGATTTCCTATGAGAGCCTTGCGTTTCCATGAGGGCCTTGGAATATATATTCAGTACTTATTTTTGGCTTGGCTTTGGCTTGGCTTGGGGGGGTGGGGGGGGGCTTGGGGCTGGTGGGTTGGGGGGGGGGAGTTTCGGGTTTTACGCTCAACCTTTAACCCTAAACCTTTCACCCTAAACTTTTACCTAAACCTTTAACCTTTGTCTGCAGTGCATCCGCCAGCTTGCTTCGCAACTGCCGGATCAACTGAGCTGCCGCTGTGCCACACGTCTCCACGCGGTGCCCCGTGTTGCCACAAGCAACACAGGTGAAGACGCTGCTTGCCCTTGTTGCGCCCACGGACGAGTTTGCGAGCCATGGCTCAGAACTGCGCTCCTTGTGCGGGCTCCCCGCTAAAAACTTCCTGTTGTTCTTGCACAGTTCATATAATTAGATCCGAGCTGATTCACTTGCTGACAACCAACATAATCCAAATTTCCCCGCTCCCCTGACAAGGACCCCCCCTGTCCTGCATACATCGCAAATTACAGTGTTTTCTGTCTGCCAAGTGCACGAAAACGCAGCGTCAAATATGCACTACGCGCGTACTACTACTACTACTACTACTACTACTACTACTACTACTACTACTACTACTACTACTACTACTACTACTACTACTACTACTACTACCAGTACTGCTACTACTACTACCAGAACTGCTACTACTACTACTACTACTACTACTACTACCAGCAGCAGAAGGAAGGAGTAGGAGCAGGAGTCGGAGTGGGCGGAGGAGTCGGTCGGAGTGGGCAGTCGGAGTCGGAGTGGGGAGTGGGAGTCAGCAGTAGGAGTGGGAGTGGGGGTAGGAGTAGGATAGCAGCAGGAGACAAACAAGAAGTGCTTTTCGTAGTCGTAGTCCCAGTCCTAGTCCTGGTTGTAGTCGTGGTGCAGTCGCAGTCGTCGTTGTCGTTGCAGTCTTGGGCGTCGTCTTCGTTGTGGGATTAGTAGTAGTAGGCATCGTAGTGGAAGTAGTCGTGGTGGTGGTTGTCATACTGGTATCAGCGGCTGATTGCCGGTCTGAGCCGAGGTCGTACCAGATTCTTTAAGCGTTGGACTCTATATTTCGGTGCTCTCTGCGTATGAGAGGGCGAAGCCTCTAGGCAAGAGCATGTTCTTTCAGGTTGTATATGCCTTGCCTTGTTTGAGTCTGCCGATTGAAACGAGAGTATGGGGGAATTCAGACGTTTTGATTGTGTCAGACTGTTCGAAATCAGGCTCGATACTTGTTTAGTAGCACAGCCTTGCACAAGCAAGCAAAACTGGAGACACACCACGAGGAACGGGATCGTGTGGTGCACTGCAAAGCGCGCGGTTGGTTGATTCTCTGGTAGATGTGGTGAGATCATTAGACTCAGCAAGCGGTGCATTTGCATGCCAGGCTTCCGGACACAAGGTACGCAGCAGAGTGGACTAGATGTGGATCTACAGCGAATCTAAAAGCCCAACAACACAACATAAATTTCAATTGAAAACCCGAAATCCTATATACGTCCTGAACTTTTAACCCTTCAGCACTCATGCGTACTCTTGAGCTTGAGGCAGCTGCAAATCAAGTGGCCCAGGCATACACCTGACCATCGCCAGTTATCTTGAGTGCACGAACTTCCGAAACTCTGCGAATGCAGGAGTCATATCAACATCCCAGCGTGCCCCTTGCAGCTAGAACAACCTTGTTGCGGCAACTACTCTTGCGGTAAATTTCTCACACAAGATAAATCCGCTCTGCCATCCATGACTAGTGATTTGCTAGGGTCACTGCCCTTGGCGGCAAGAGCATCCTACATTCGGGGCCCGATTCTTCGGAACGCACGGCACAGTGTGCGCAGTTGCTTACATGCAGGCGGGGATGCGCTGAGGAATCAGATGGGTATCCAATTTCCGATGTTGGATCCTGTCGTGATTATAACATAGCAACTGCATTGCGCTTCACCTTCGTTAGGCACGGTTGGAGCGAGCGAAATGCTGCCTCGACCCTCCCCATCGATCATTCCGACACCGATGAGAACGATGATGATGATCATAATGGTGATGCTTATGTGGTTTAGTCCAGAATTCTGCAGAGGCAAAGCTTCAAAGCCCTTGAGTGTCATAGCTTCTGCAGCAGTACATGCCTGAACCCTAAACCCTCAGCCCAGATTAAAAACCCGAAATTCCAAACCCAAACTACGACCCTCCATTCCAAGTTCTGAGCCCCAACACCCTGAACAAGAAAGCACCCAAAAACCTTAGCTCCTAAGTCGCGGCCGAGCCCACTCCCTCAACCAATAATCTTAAATCAGAAACCTGCGCCCTACACCTGAACCCGGAGCAAGCCTTACACCATAAACACCAAGCCCTACCCCACGAGGACAAGCCATATAAACCCTAGACACTTCTATCTTCTAGCCCTTTTCACGCTAAAAACCCGAAGCTTCAAACATTGAAAAGCACTACAATCTCGCATTCAGCGTGCAACTGCCTGGCTCAACCCCGAACGGATATAGAAGCCTGACATCAACTACCTGGCGTTGAATACTGACAGTGATACTTTGCCAGTTAAGAATTATTAAGCCCCAAGGTGTCACCCAGGTCCACAAACCTGAAGCCCGAACACTGAACTGGATGCTGAACCCAAACCCGACCCCTGCCCGAACCCGATAACTCCTAAGCTAAATGGCCCAACTAAATTGTAATTAAACGCCAAACCTACATCTTAAAGTAGAGTAGGCATAAAGCCTGTTAATTTCCCAAAGGTTAACCGTCAGTTCCCCAAAGATACTGGACAAGTAAGACACGAGGTATGCACAGACGTCCCTGCACCGTAAACCCTAGAGCCTCAACCCGGTTGCACGAGGAAGAAGCCTCTGTTCGGTGAGGGTCTGGTTATCGAAATCCCCGAGGAGCGGATTCGGATCGGATTTGGGGGACAGGATTTCAGCTCGGGGTTGTGGATGATTAGGGCTTTTTGGCTACTAGGGTTTACGATTCAGACGTTCGTGGTTTTGCGGTTTAGGATGATTTTTGGTTTAGGATCTGGGATCTAGGTAGTCCGGGGCATAGGGTTATGGGTTCGTGGGTTTATGGTCGCGGCCGGGCGGCGATGGCCTGTGACAGAGACAGTCTCTTTTGCAATTCTCCTCGACCGTTTCCGTCTTTGGGTTCCAGGCTTCGAAGCGCGCTCGCTCCCGAAGCATCCCGTGTTAGGTAGAGTCCCAAGATATGCACCCAAGGAATTCCTATATTCGGTTGTTGTGTTTGTTATAGCTGAATCCGTGCACAGGCCTTTGTTTCGTTCAACGTTGAGTCGCAGGGTCAGAGCCTTTGCCATCGCCAGCCCAAGCCCCCCCCCTCCACCCTAAGCTCGAGACTCGAAATCCAAAGCTCTGAAGCCACCTACGCTCACATCGTACAAATTCCGACAGCCGAAAACCTCTCGAACGCCCAAGTCAAGAGCCCACGACTCACATAAGGACCGCTAAACGAGGAACGTGCTCCCTTCTACAAAGAAACCCTGGAGCCCTATAGAGCAGTAAATCCTGGAACTTTTGAGCCCCAGAGACCCTAGAACCCTATCCTAGAGGCTAGAAGATCATTCAAGCCTTATTGGTCTTATCGGTCTTTAGGGTCCGACGACAGGAGACGACGCCCAAAGGGCCGAGCTTTACCTTGGGTCTCCAGGTGCGGCCTTGAGAAGTAGGAGGATCCAGACGACCCAAGAGGCTTTATGAGAGGCATGGGTTAGCTACGGCCCCCATACAGTAAGAGTCTATAATAGGGCTAGTATTAAGGTCCCACTTCAGCTATTACTGAGTGGGGCCGTACCTAAGGCATGGGTGTTTAAGGTAGGTTATTTGTTGTTTTGGTAGGGTCCCGGAAGACTTTCCTACACACTCCGAGGGCAACTTATCGCAGCACCGAGCCCCAAACCACATTGTTATCTATAAGGCCCTGATATCATACCAGGAAGATTCCGTATTGTAAATGGATCCCGAGTATGAGTGAACGGAAAGTTTCTCCAATTGTAGAAGGGACCCATCCTTTGCTTTGAGGAAATGTTTCCTCTAAAGGAACCCTTAAAGCCAAATCCCTTCTAGGAACCCTTCAGGGGTATTGGGCCTTCTGGGGTGGTGGGCACTTGAGCTCTATCGATTAGAGCCGTGGATTCAGGGCTCATGGGTTTCGAGTATGGGATTCTGCGTTTTGGGTTTTTAGGTTCAAGGATTTAGGCTTTTGGGGTTTAGCAGAAAATCAGACATTGGTACACAGTCCCAAACTCTCGGACAGGCCTGAAATCCTCGAAAGTAGGGCTGCACTTAGACAACAGCTGCCTGCAAATGCCAAAGTGCGGGTTTCTCGACTTATTGCCACAGCACATCTGAAAGAGACCCTAAGTTCCTTTGACTTCCCTTAAAAATTGCCACCATTGCTTCCGTCTCCTACGGTCCCCGTGCCATTCCCTGCAGCAGCATGCCCCTCCTTGGCATTCACATTGCCGCCTGGAGCGACTTCCTTCGCAATGGGACCAGTTACTCCGGCTCCTACCCCGGTTCAGCAGTATGCCGTGGCAACTGCTAAGGCTGGAACGTGCGGGCAGCGCGTACAAGCCGCTTGGTAAAAGGCGTTCAGGGCAAGGGGTACAGGCGACTGCATCTGCCGCACCAGGGTGGACTGTCACCATCACTTTCCGGCCGAACCCGTAGTGGCGGAGTGCTTGAGCTGCGGCAGCATAGGCAAAGGTGAGTAGACGACCTCTGCCAAGTTGCTCCAAAATGCTTTGGCACATGCCGGCAGAGCTTGGCAGCATCACCACGACGCCCGCAGTCTCCCATCCCAGGGCAAAGCCACCCGCACTCTGCCTCAGCCATCTGCACCGCCAAGTCAGTGCCGTGATGTGCAATGCTGTTCACTCGGCTGAGGACATTATTGTTGGTTGGGCTCCCCAAGTTTTGCATGCTGTAATACAAAACCCTCCAAAATCGAATCCCCAAACCCTAAACCTCCCTATCGCTATCCCGATAAAGCTGCCGCAGAGTCCATTCCTTGAGGCGCTCCCGGAAGCAGAGACAGCAGCACCAGCCCCGGTGGCTTCACTTTTCCAGGCAAGCAGCTTTCGAATTAGGGTTTCCAGCTTCGGGGGTTTGGGCTTAATTGGGGCTTAGGGTTTAGGGGCTGTGGGAGTTGAGACTGATTTCCTACCTGCATCGCCAATGCCTTTGGTCGACACACGGAATGGTAAAGCTTTGCATGCATGCGTGAATTTGTGTGTGCATATATATATATATATATATCTGTGTGTGCGAGAGAGAGTGTGTGTGTGTGAGTGTGAGTGTGTGTGTGTGAGTGTGAGTGAGTGAGTGAGTGAGTGAGTGAGTGAGTGAGTGAGTGTGTGTGTGTGTGTGTGTGTGCGTGCGCGCATGTTTGCGTTTGAGGGAGTGTCAGGTGCAATGCGTGAGCGGTTGATCTTCGCAGAGCGCCTTAGACTGCCAAATGCTGGATGCGGCTCTAAACCCTAAAGCCCTAAACCCCAAACCCTTTCATCGAAAGCCACAGCCTGCCTCCTGAACCCTAAGCTTGATCTTCAACTTTAAACCCTAAACTCTACACTTGAAACAATCACAAGAAAACGTGGGCAGGCGCCTTCGCCCTTTGCGCAGTCGCCGCCACCGGGACAGGACGGGAGACTAGTCCGGTTCAGGGTTTGGGGGTTTCGGGGTTATAGGGGTTAGGGCTTAGGTGGGGTTTAGGGCGTGGGGGTCCAGGGGTTGGGGCTTAGGGTTTAGGTTTTCGGGTCTGGGCTGAGTTTTCCTGATCCGATCCGTCGCATTAGCTTGCTATTTTAGGCTGTTTTGGATTCAGAGGTTTGCGGTTTGGGGCTTCAGGGCTTCGCGGGTTGTGAAACATCTGAAGGGTAAGCGGACTTGGCATGTCATAGTGAAAAGATGTTCGATGTACAGCAACCAGCTCGATCCCAACCGAAGACCGAAACACACAGTCAAAGTCAGCTTGTTTAGGTTTAGGATTCAGGGTGTACTAGGCTGTCGGGCTTTTTTGGGGGCTCGAAAAAATCAAAAGCCCCAAACTTCCGGACGTAAACTATGAAGTCCAACCTATCTGAAGCCCCCCTCCAATCCCCCAATCCCACGCGTCTTCTTGTTTCGTGTGATTCCACGCATTACCATTATTATTTGTATTACTACTATACATTATTTGCGGATTGATAACTTTATTTTGTGTTATGATATCATGTTATATATATATATATATATTATTGTTACTGATCAGGCCAAGGGCACTGTCGCACAGCCAGCGTCGGAGGTGGCCTGCCCCACGGGAACCCAATCATTGAAGATCTCATCACTAGCAGGGTTTAGGGGTTAGGGGTTTCGGGCTTTAGGCTTTAAGGGTTTAGGGTTTAGGAATTTTGGGGTTCAGGGGTGTAGGGTTTAGGGTTCGGAGAGGAATCTCCTACTTTCCAAGAGGGTGCTCAGGAAAGGGGTTTTTGAGGCTTCTTTGGTAGTGTCTCGACGTTTTTGGGAAACCGCACAACCAAGAGGAGGTTTCTGTTGGCCAACAGGGAAGCACAAGGAGAAAATTACCGGAATCCATATGGAAACCTGAAGGGGGTCGCATATACTGGAAGCCTTTAGAGCAAATGCAGGGCTCCTTGTGACTCAGCTCTCCGACCTCTGAACCTGCTTCTTGGCTTGTCTTTATAGGCTTCCTGTAACTTAAGTTAGACTGAAGGGCCTTGATGGTTGGAAGTCTCAAAGTTTCAGTTTCGTAGTCCGATGGTTGAGTTCACTTAGATTTGGTTCTTCCTTCGCCAGTGGGACCGTCGGACACCCCAAAGCCCCAAACGCAGAAGCTTTATGTTTGTGTGGTCTGTTGGGGCAGTACTACTATAGCCAAAGCCCCGAAACCCCAAACGCTAACCCTATGTCGGATTCGTACCTCAGACGTCGGAATGGCTAGGAACTATGTAATTTCCTTGTGGTTCCCTATGAACTTTCGGCAATATCACCCAAATATACCCAAGCATTTTAGTTTAATGCTTTCATAGCGTATCCCAAGTATACCATGAATGTATACAAACAAAACCCTGCTGTGATTATTGAGGCCCCTCTTTTACGTGAGTGGTTGTCGTCGAACTAACGGTCCCTTTTTCGGTCCTTAATACAGTACGGCACCAAATATTTAGTACCCCAAAAGGGACCACAATTTTGACAACTACCCGCTTTGATGTGAGGCGGCTCCAGAGCAGTCTGTTATTGAAGTGCTGGACGATGGGCAGCAACGAAGCAGCAATGGTCTCATCAGGTTAGACTAGGGTTTAGGGTTTTTGGGGTTTCGGGTTTTGGTGTTGGGGTTCATTCGATGAAGGGCAATGGTTAAATAAAGTTTATCAGGGGCAATGGGTTAATAAGGTTTTTACAATGGGCAATGGTTTCTTAGAGCCTGTACGGGGACATCAATAACTAGAGTGGGGCTTGGGAGAAAGCTGTCGGAAAGTTTTATCGGGACTATCAGGGGGCTTCCATTTCCAATTCACTAGGTAGGGCTTTGGGACATTTTATATTTTCCCTTATTGGGCTTAAGAGGATCTTATTTACAAATATTTTTCAAAGGCTCTAAAAGCCCCACCTAGTTCATTATTCCGACCCATGAACCACTCGGTTTCAGGGCTTAGCCGGGATCAGTTTTGCAGGGCCTCAGGGTTCTCGAATTTGTGTGTGTGTGTGTGTGTTTTTCCGTCCGTTTTCGGCCCTTCGGGCCGAAAGTACTTCGAGACGACTGACGGGTGAACATGGTCTCGCTGCTTGGCTTCTCTCTCCTCTCTCTCTCTCTCTCTCTCTCCCCCTCTCTCGCTCTCTCGCTCGCTCTTCCTGTTCCCTCCCCTCAAGTCTGACTCTCTCTACACCTCCGTGTGTGTGGACACCGCCGAAATTGCACTTGGGAGAAACCGTTGAAATTGCACTTGGGAGAACGTGAGTTTGCGTTGCTTGTAACATGAGGGGGTACGCAGCACTTACTGTGTGGAAAGACGCTGTGGGCGTCAGTGGGAAGGGGAAGCAAATCTGCTTCTCTGTACCTGCACCGTGGGGGGCTCGTTGATGGAGCTGTATCCACAAGAGGACTGGATCTTTTTTCCAGTCCAGGGTCCAGGACCCAAGGCCAAACGATCACGCGAACTTGGACTGGAGGGCCTGGCACAGCCCATGACGAGGCAACGACGCGACGACGGACAAGATCACCGTCATCGCCTACGACATATTCAAGCTCGTGCAAGAAATCAGTACACTCCAGTGTGTGTCTCTGTGTGTGTGTGTTGATTACATGAGATGCCGCACCTGACCAAAAGCCGTCATCGTGGAGTATGCTACACCTTCAGGTCGTGCTCGACTGTGGGCAGCCCGACAGCAAGCACCGCCACCAATGTAAACATTATATGCAGCCAGGACCATACAAACCCCACACGCCTTGTGAGCTCCATTTTATTCCAATAACACGCATTGCATATTGGCTACTACTAGTTTGTGCTGACTCGTATTGTTATAATGCAACATACACATACAAAAACACAAACATGCATACACAAGATTTCCGATACTCAGATCTCCCGCCGAGCCGGCGCCGGGATCGCCACCCGACGTGGTGCCACCCGAAGTCGAGGCAGACGCTGAAGCAGGGGTTTTCAACGTTCAGAGGCCTAGAGAGTTTTGAGGTTTAAGGCTTTGGGCAATACGGTTTAGGAGTTTAGGGTATGTAGGAGTGCAAAGTCCAATTTTGGTGTGTGGGGTGCGCAGGGGCTTTTCGTATAGGGTTAATGCTTTTGATCTTGTGGTTTCTAAGGGTTCGTTCGTCGGGTGTTTGGAGGTAAAGGGTTTTTCGCGACTCGGAGCTGTTGTTGGGGGTGCAGTGCTGTCAGGACACGGGCCAGTTGATGGACTCATGCCCTAGATTCTTGCCTCTTTAGACCACTGAGCCCCGGGAAGGCTCTGAAGAGTCAGACCCCATCTTAAGCTTTAAACCCTGAACCTTCAGACACCCGCAAACCCGAACCGATGCAAAGAACTTCTTGACCCCAAAGCTCCAACCTCCAAAGCCGCAAGCATGCCGCTCCTCGGGCTTTTCGCGCACCTTCTGGGGTAGTCTAGTCGGGAGGGTTCAATGGTTGAAAGTTTAGGGTAAGCTCTACACCCTAAACCATTTAGGGTTTTGGATTTAGCATTTCTGGTTTAGGGCTTAGGGCAGCGTAACCAAACGAAGATGCACCGCAAAGGGGGGCTCGGGCTAAACCTTATCACTTTCATATGCTACAAGCTCCAAGCCCAGAACGCCAAGACCCTCACGGCCCAAAGGCCTGAAACGCTGCAACAAACAGTCCAACCCAAGCAGGTTCACCACCGCACAGCCCCATACCATGTACCTGGGCTTTAGAGTGCCATATTTTAACACATTTTCTTAAAGGAACCATTATGAAATAAAGTTATACTTTTCCCTGGTTACTCAAAAGCCCAGGTAACATGGAAGCCTAAAGTTTATTGTTCGAGGTTCCCGTCTTATAGTCTCAGGGGCTGAGCAAGTGACCTTTAACATCCTTTAACCTCTTGGGGCTTCTATTACCCTACTAGAATTAAAAAGGTTATCTTTTGGGGGCTAGGGTACTCAGCCCCTAACCCAAGGCACCTAAGGACTCACATATTTTAAGCTTTTGGGCCCAAAGACCATATTATAGAAGGGTTTTGGGCTATTTTGATGCCCAGGGTAAGTAGTTGTATTCGAATATGGGAGTTTCCGAGAATTAGGGGGTACCTTAGTTTGGGGGTCCTTATAATAAAATTCGAGCACGTCCGGCTCAGGCCTGGGCGCAAGACCAGGCGTGTGGGGGGGGGGGGAGGGGAATTCGGAGAGTCTTGGGCAGAAGCGCTATATAGTACATAGTAAAATATCATATGTATGATAATATAACATATATATATATATATATATTCATATATACATATACGTACATGTATATCTAAATACATATATACATATTATATGTACACACACGCATGTATAGAAACATAGAAAAGGTCAAGGGCTCAGTAGGGCTGTACTACTGCTGTGACGTTGAATTACTAGTTTTAGGGGCTCCCCCCCGCCTGGCTCTGGCAACCCTGCGCATCTACCAGCGTGAAACTGCTTGGCATTCCCAGAGCCGCGTGCAAGATTCTCTTGCCAACTTGAAAGCTGCGGCCCATAGGGAAAGTATAGGGTTTGGGGCTTAGTTTATAGAGTTCACGTGCCGAAACAATCCACAAGGGCGGTTGTGCGTATTGAACATGAACGCGCTGTGGCTGGCAGGCTGAAAGGTTTTGGTTCAGGTTTTTGGGGTCTAGGCCTCACGGTCTAGGATCGTGCGCTGCAGACATTACTGGAAGCTGAAACCCAGCACCTGAATGCCTGAATCACGAAACCCGCAAACCCAACGCCCAAGCCTGTAAAACCTATACAGCTCTGAAAACGGTTCAGGTTTTGGGATTTATAACCCTTGAGGCCCCAAAAGCGTCCATGGAGCTGTCGATCCCAACTCTGTATATATATATATATATATATATATATATATGTAAATATATATGTGTGTGTATAGATATATATATATATAGTACATACATGCATACAAGCATAGGTTCCATTAAAACGGGTGCTAGCAGGCAGCCCAAGTCCTTTGGGACATCTTCGCAGACCCAGAGGCTTGGGGATTAGGGAAGAGCCTCACAGGGTATTTAGGCTTTTGGTTTTTGGTGGGTTTTAGGGGTTTTAGAGGTTTAGGGTTTAGGGGTTTAGGGGTTTAGGGTTTAGGGTTTTTTGGGTTTAGGGTTTTTGGGTTTTAGGGGTTTAGGGTTGGGGGGTGAGGAGTTGAGGATATGGAGTGTCTAGGCTGTTATAGTATAGGGTTTCTCAGATGTCTTGGCATTTACGGTTTTCAGCAAGTTCCTCTGAAAAACTTCAGGGCTGAAGTTACTTCTCTTAGATAGCCAATGGAGGAACTTTGAACTTTTTAGCCTTATATATCTGGTCTATCTTAGAAAGTTTAAACTTTTTGGGGCCCGATTATTGAAGGAGAGAGAGTTCGGACTTTGAAGTATCAGGGCATCCGGGAGCACAGGTTGGAGCCTAGGGTTTTTGTGTTGTTTCGGATGTCGGCGTTTAGGTTTCTTGGATAGGCCCCGAACTAAGAATTTGTAGGCTTTAGTCTCAGCCCTGAACTAATTGCTTAAAGGATCATGGGACTTAGCAACTAGGGTTATAATCAGGGTAACTAAACTTATAACCCGAATTAAGGTACTTATAGCCTTACTTACTAAGTCCCATGATCCTCCAAGTACAGACTGGGTTTAAAGACCCCTTTAGCCAAAGCCGGGCCAAGGCCTTTTCGACCCCAAGCGCTTAAGCTCTACACTAAACCGTCCCCTGACCCAAAGGGTCCAAGTATCAGTATGGTATATACTTATAGACCCCCCAAATACCCTATAAGTATATACCATTCTGATACTTGGACCCTTTGGGAACCCAACAGCTACGCTCAGCCGTGAGCCTGAAGCCTTAAACCTCCTAGCATGAAAACATCCTGACCCCATGAGCTTGCAACTTCCAACCCCAGGTTCGTACATCGGGTTCTGGGTTTGTCGGTTCTTACTGAAACCCTGGGCCTATAACCCCAAAGTAGTAGGATTCATATATATATATATATATATATATATAAGGAACCCGAAATTCCCAAGGTTTCTTGATCAGGTTCCTACAGTAGCCTCTAGCGTCTTGTATGCGTCAAACCGACCTTCAGGACTGAAGTTGCAAACTTCTGCGAGACCTTCCACCAAATCAAACAAACCCCGAATGCCCTCAAGTAGAGAAGCATTGTGTTTGAGGCTTTCCGAAACACCCTGGTGTCTTGCTAGGATTTGTTTAAGATTTAGCCGTTCTGCTGCATGGCTTCTTCAACATCGGGGGCTTGACAGAGCAATCTGTGGCAACTTGTGGCCCTCCGCGTGGCCACGATCGAGGGCGTTCAATACCCTCCCCCCCCCCCTCAACGGCTTGGACCTGAACAGATACCTGCGGAAGCAGCATGTTCAAGTCTGGATGCGTTTAGAAGCGTTGGCACTTGGCCAAAGCCAGGAAGTGCCAGGTATTGCGCGCCCCAACAGATAGGTCATGGATGCAGATTTACATGCCGATGCCAAAGGCCCGAAAGTCTTCTCCAAGTGCGGACCAAAATTGAAACGCCAACTCCAATACACGTAATGGAATCCTAAACCCATTACCAGCAGCCAACCCCCCCTGCTCTAAACCTTAATACTCTGAACCCCAAGACCTTGAGCCCTAAGCTTCAAACCCCAATACATTCAAAGCCACACCCGCAACTCCGAAACCCTACACCTGAAACCAACCAACTCACCTTCAGGGCTTATTGGGTTGTTTAGGATTTCGGGTGTCGGGTTCCAGGTTTAGCGTTTAGGGTCTTGGGAACGGGTGTTCACAACTCGCTCAGATCCCAAGTGCTGTAGAGTACTGTAGGGGCCTATATAATTACCTGTACTATTGTGGGGGTTCCTTATTGTAGTTATAGTATAATGGGCCCCATAACCCTAGTCTAATTAAGGCTCCTATAGTACAGTACTGCCTGAGCTGATCGTAACTTGAAGCTGCCTCTAAGGCTTAAGCACGAAAAAGAGCAACTCTCAATCATCCTTTAGCCGCCCAAGCCGGTTGAATCCCAATGCTCCGGGACTCCAAAGCCTTTAGGCCCTAAATTACAAGCCGCATGACCCCCAAGTCCAGAGCTCTTGTAGACCTAACCCCCAAAAAAAGCCAAGCCCCAAACCCCATGCCGCCGCTAGAGCAAAACGAACCCCGTTGCCTTGAACCCAAAACCCTGAGTCGCAACACCCTGAACCCTCGTCCCCCCCCCCAAAAAAATACCTTAAACCCTGAACCCCACAACCCCAAAACCTGCAATCGAACCCTAAGCCTGAGCCAAAGTCCCCTGTAAAGCCCTGGTGACGAGGAGGCGGAGGAGGCCCCGGCCGTGGAGGCCGCCCTCAGCCAAGAAGGAAGCAAGGAGGCTTGAGTCGAAGACCGCATGTCGGATGTGAGGTTTTGGATCGATTTGGCTTTGAAGGTTTAGGGTTTTGTGTCGGCTGTGTGTGAGAGAGAGAGAGGGAGAAAGGGAGAGAGAGAGGGAGAGAGAGAGAGAGAGAGAGAGAAGAGAACGAGATCGAGAAAGATAAAGAGAAAGAGACGCAGAAAGAGAAAGAGACCACGAACGCGAAAGAGAAAGACAAAGAGAAACAGAAGGAGAAAGACAAAGAGAAAGATAAGGAGAAAAACAAAGAGAAAGAGAAGGAGAAAGAGAGAGCGAGAGCGAGAGCAAGACCCTGCGAAGCTCCCTTTAAACCAAGCCCCATAGTTCCTGAAAGCTCCTGTAGACCCCTGACGAATAAGCCGCCGTCCTTTGTAGGCCTTAAGGAGGAATCCTTTGTCAGGGAGGAGTCGGGCTCCATTCGCCCTAAACCCCAAACCCCTGAAATCTAAACCCCGTCCCCCCAACATTCAATGACGTGTTTCGGGGTTTCTCGTGCTTTCTTTGGGTGTACGGGGCCAAGGGCCGGGGATTTATGGCTCAGGGGCTGAATGGGGCGTAACATAAGGGCCTGAATGACTAGTGTTCCTCTTCTTATTATTCCTCCGGGTTCCGCACTATTAGGTTATGTATAAGTAGCTACAGTATCACCGCAAACAACTATGCAGTGGTATATACACTTCTCCCCCCCGAAAAGAAGGAAGTCCAAGTGCCAAGGCCCTGCAATTCAAGGTATGGGTGTTGGACCTGGGCACGAAACTGTCGATCTAAAAATATGTATAGTTCTGCGGTGTCCTCAGCCGCTGCCATGTTCAGGATATCCGGTCATCTGGGTTGAGGTCTGGCATTTTCGGAGCAAAGGGTTCATTCGCAAACGCCACTCTCGGGGTTTATTTTTTCGGTGAAGCCTTCAGGGTGTAGTTTCAAATGTTGTGGGGTTGAGGTTCGGTTGCTTCAGTGGTTATTTCCATCAGCAACTCTTGTGTTTCATGTTTTGGGCGTGTCTGGTCTAGTTTTGCTTTTAGGGCCGGCTAAGAGGTCGTGGAGTGCATTGATGACGACGAGGAGGATGTGGAGGACAAGCGGCTTGAAGACTTGCCACGACAAAATACTCCTAGGTCAAACCTTGTTTCAATTATTACAGCCCCTCTAGTCGGGTTTAGAGTTTAGGGTGGGCAGTTTACGTTTTCGGATTTCGGGTAGCTCACTGGCTAACTTTGTGGGGGCGATGAGTACATGGCTACTCCTGCACCAGAGAGGCTTTGGATGTTTCCGGCTGACTAGGTCCTGACGCGAAACCCTGGGATTTTTGGTACATTTCCGGGTTCCTTTCTGGCGGTTCGAGATCTGCAGGTTGCAGAACCAGGGCCTTTGTGATTCTTATTGGGTTTTCGGCATCTCATGTATGAGGGAGCCCGAGAAACCGGTGCCCTCATATGGTAGGTCCCAAGCATGTCGGGAGAAGGTGGACAAGCTGCAGTTTGCGGTTTGTTCTCAGTTGCGACATTGAGATTCATTTACGGTTTGGAGTTTAGAGTTTGCAGTGCTCTGCTTGCCATG
Source organism: Symbiodinium sp. CCMP2592 (assembly GCA_905221615.1). Taxonomy (NCBI): domain Eukaryota; class Dinophyceae; order Suessiales; family Symbiodiniaceae; genus Symbiodinium; species Symbiodinium sp. CCMP2592. The sequence continues at coordinate 54,884 of CAJNDT010000580.1, read as the reverse complement.
TAGATGCCTCTAGAACAAAGCCATCCAGGAACCCTGAACACCCCTCGAGCCCTTAAGACCCTTGTTTTACTCAGCCTTCATGCCCTTATCATGAGAGCTTGGGATAAGTTCCTCCTAGAATCGGCCCATATAAAACCCTCACGGCAGCCCTTGCAGAACTACACACCTTAACACCAGACAAACGCCTATGCCGCTTCTTTGGAGGAGGCGAAGGAAGACGACCAGGGCGAACAAGCCGAAGACGACGAAGAGGAAGCTGAAGACGAGGCTGCGGAAGAGAAGCTGATTACCGATTTGGGTTTTGAGTTTAGGTGCATCAGCAGGATGTTTACAACACAAGCAGCCTGCCAAAAATGTTCGTCGAAGCATGCATGACAAGTTGAATGGAAGACTTACCAGCCCAAAAAGTTTCAAGTGTATACAGTATACAGTAGCATTTTCACACCGATGTAACAACATTACTGCATAGCTGGATTGCTATGCAGTGATGTTATTTACATTGCTGTGAAGAACATTACTCTATAGCAATCCAGCGTCGGATTTAGTTCAGCTCTAAGTGGGCAATTTCGGCACGGGCCTTTTAGGGGATACTTGGGTTCGCTGGCCAGGATCCTACTGTTTTTGGTCCATACTGGGCCTCGCCCACTCAAGCTGCGCAAACTCTGATGTCTTGTCTCCTCATTCTGGGTTTTAGGGAGTTTAGGGGTAATACAGACTTCGGAGTCAATACCACTGGTATCTCCTCGTGCCCCAGTATAGTCTGCACATGATTGTCATTATTGAGTCAATATCCCCCGTACACCCAAACCCCTATTCGAAGGACGTTCCGGAGCACTACATGCAGACAAACCGCCTAGCTCCTTTCAGACATCGCACATAGTTCACTTCGAGTCGTCTTGCATGTTTATCCCAATGTAAGCCCAATGGATCACTCGCAAATCAGAATCTTGTTAGGCTATATAGTCACTTGTAGTCTTGATTGGGCGCCATCTTCAGGACGACGAAGACGAGGAAGAAGAGGATGAAGAGGAAGAGGAGGAAGAGGATCAGGAGGTTGACGCGGTGGCTCCGCCTCGAGCTGCCATGCACCATGACAAGGCCCTTCCTCCGTCGGCCTTTCAAGCCCAACACCATCCTATCCGAAACCCTGAGCCGATCTGCAATGATCTGCCAAGAGGTTTCTTTTGACAAGGCGGCCCTGTAGTATCTAAGGGTCCTGGATAACTCGTAATGCTGTTCTTTATGCTTACGGTTTCCTAGCAGAGTACACCCCGAACCCCTCGCTCAACCGTTTGTTTTATTTATATGCATATGTCCATATGTATGTATGTTTGTGCGTATATGCATATATATATATATATACGTATATATATATATATATATATATATATATACGTATATATATATATATATATATATATATGTGTGTATATATATATATATACATATATACGGGCGAATGTGTGCATGCCGTTGCATGTGTGCTTACCTCTCCCCATGAACACATGCATGAACCTCCACATGCATGCATGCAAAGGCATTTTAACACATGTATGTATGCATGTATGATTGCCATGCATGCATGCATGCATGAAGGTACATGTGTACGTACGTATTTATGTATGTATGTATGTGCGTATTATGTTATGTCATCTTAAGTTCCGTTATGTAGCGATGTATGTATGTATGTATGTATGTATGTATGTATGTATGTAGGTGTCTACGCATGTATGTATGTATGTATGTATGTATGTACGTACGTGTGCATCCCTGACTAAAACCGCAAGCCCAAAACCAGAAGCCCTGTGACTGTGAGGCAGAGCATGGGCAACAGGAGCTGCAGGGTTCATTGGGTTTGAGGTTTGCCCTGAAACCTAAACCGAGGGTTGCAACCCTACGCCACATCGAACCTTGCGACAACTGTGATGCTACCTGCGACTGGACGGAAGGGGTTGTTATTTCCTGCTAGTTCTCCCAAATGTGCATGCCTTCGAGCAGAGGGCTTGCGCTGCTCTCAGCTGCAAACTTGCGAAGCCCTGGACACTAAGCTTTTAGCCCCGAGCCCCTCATCTGCCGCAATTTGTCAGGCTGGCCCAAAGCAGAGGGGTAAGCAGCCTTCTTGCAGCCCCCATCACCCCAAGTCCCAGTGCCCTTAAACTTTGAAGCCCCCAGGCAGTTCGTGAGTCCGTAAGCTCCATTGCCGCGGCTTAGCTTTGTCATAGTTGGGTAGCATTTTACATTTTTATGGGTACTTAAACCCAATAGGAATACACATTTCAATTTTTAATCCTTTCCCAGCCATGAATTAGGTTAGAAAGTGAAGAATCTTTGGGGCTGCATCTCGTAGCAACCTGGAAGATGTTAGTGCCAAAGTAGGCAGTCCCTCGGGCTGCAGTTACCTTCATAGTAGGGTAGGTTACCAGCCATATATATTATATACCCCAGTAGCCTACTGTTTTGGCAACTGGAGCCCTATAGGGAGTGTTTGAAGTGAATAGAACCTGCGACGATGGAGCCGTGTGTTTGGCATCGCATCTGCTACTCCTGCCTGGCCTCCTCCTTTGGCGTCCTCTGTGTCCTTGCAACGGCTCACCAGGCTCTCTGTCGGGATTACAGAGTCTTGGTCCTGGTGTTCAGTTCCTATGGTTCAGTTGCTGGGGTGGTTGGGCGAGTTGAGGCTGAGGGTGTCAGAGTGCACGGCAGTGGACGTTTTTGCACTTAGGGTTACGATCCTTGCTGAAGGACACAAACGTAGCTAACCAAAAGTTGCTATAGCATCTTGTCCGGCAGGCTATCCGCATAGTGAGGGCCGAGGCGTTCCGCGTGGAGGACCGGGTGGGTCGGGTTCTGGCTTAGATTTCAGGGTTTGGGGGCTTCGTATGGGTGGTTGTCGAAATCATGGTCCCTTTTGTTGGGTCTTTAATACAATACGACACCTACTATTTAGAGTACCCTTGACAACTACCCATATGACATGCAAGAGGGCCGGGGCGGTTTCAAGTCGTTGGTCGGTTGTCATGGGGTTTGAGCCTGCAGGGTTTTGACGTTTCTAGAATGCATGAGTCAGGTGGTAGATCTGAACATCACTCGAGGTGCTCGAGCTGGCATTGTGGGATTTAGGCATCCAGCTGCTTTGTATAGTAAGATCAGGTTTATACGCATGATTTCAACAAGAGCCTCTTAAGACCTTGACCCCAACCGAAACCCCGCAATGCTTCGGTTACTTTCCGTGACCGCTATATGCTTTGAGTTCTATGCTGAAAAGCGCGCTGTCCAAACACAAGACTACGCCGGGCCCCAATCTACCACAGCGCAGCTGGTCCCCAAAACAATCAATGCAGCAGCAGGAGAATCCCCCTTTCGAAACAACAACACAGAACAGTACTCGCCTGGACACACCTTGAGCTCTCTTTCGGTAATTATATTGGCGGTCCAATGCCGAAGAACGCGCTAAGTAACGGGGTCAGATGCCTGAAAGCTCCTTTGATCCTGTGGAAGTGCAAGGAGTGGTTTGCCTTGACCCTGCATGCCTGTGGACTCATTGCGCTGCCTGTCGCTGCTGCAGGGTGGTTGAGGGTTGATATATATATATATATATATATATATATATATATATATATATATATACACATATTCACACACAGACATACATACATACATACATACATACATATATATATATATATATATATATGTACATGTGTATATATATATATATATATATATATATATATATATAGTATAGGATTCACGGGTTAACGAGTGTCGGTCTTGGCATATTCTGGGTGAGTTTCGGGGACTGTCAGCTGCTGTGAGCCTGTATGGCGGAGACTTTCCATAGGTACGCAACGCTCATAAGGGCGTGATGTTCCGACATATGAATTGCCGTTGCGAGAGCCGTTCGACCGGAACCCTGACCTTAACACCGAAGAACCTACACCTACATTCTTAAGGACTTACATAAAGAAATCATAATAAGGAACCCTAAAAAGGTAGGTTATTCAGGGTTGAGGGACCCCTTAGAGCAAAACCCCCCGGGCCGCTTTCGAATGCGAGCAACCTAGGAACCTTGAGGGCTAGACTGAAGACTCGGAAGCATCTTCTGCAAACTCTCAAGCAGAACCGTAAGCGACTTAACCCTGACTTGAAAAACCTTAGACCTTCAACCTAAACCCTGAATTAAGGAGCCCGAAGCAGCTAAAATTAAAATTGTTGTTAGGGGTCTAAGTTCAGTGTAGACCATGGAACAAGCCCCTCAGCAAATCACTCAAGCTTTGGGCTCGGGGCACCTAAACCCCTACCCAAACCCCCGAAACCCTCTGGTTCCCCAAAGCCGTTAATCCCCGGTTTAGGGTTTAGGGAACCCTGTGAGCTGATTGTTGTTACCCCTTAGGTTTTCTGAACACGGTTATAATACAATCAATGCACACCAAAACCATGTTCGAATTGCTTAGGCCTCTAGACGGTAAAAAGTAGAAGCCCCTGGAGGTGGATGAGGCGCAGGATGGTAGCTTTGGCCTTTTTTCTCTTCCTCTCTTCCTGGGTGATCTCCTGGGCGTCGGTGCAGGCAGCACTTTTGGAGTGCAGAAGAAGCAGGAAGGTGAGAAATACAGAATTCTTTAGGGCTTAGGGTTTAGATTTTGGGGTATAAGAACAAGTACGGTCAACTGATGCTCACATTTCTTCGGGGTCCCTGTTGTTAACATAGTACGTATCCCCCAAAACCTGTACTAATGAACAGAAGGGCCCTACATTAGGCATCGGGGTTTCGAGTTTCAAGGGTGATCTAGGACGTTGGATCGAGGGTTTCGGGTTCAGTTCCTAGGGATTGCTGTCTGTCGCGATCTTTGCGTGTCTAAATGGGGCTTTTGGAGGGTTTAGGTTTATTTCGGGTTTAGGCTGCAAACAGGCGTGGGAGGACAAGTGGTTTAAGGCTTCTGCGGTGCTTACCGAGGACATCAGGAGTCTGATGCACGTGGGTGGTTGTCAAAATTAGGGTCCCTTTTTGGCTCATTAATGTAAAACGGCACCCATGATGTAAGGTACCCAAAAAGGGACTATATTTTTGACAACCGCCCACGTAAGTACTGAGTTAAAGCTGAGGGTTTTGGATTTGGGGAGGGTTTCGTTTCGGGCTAGTTGTTGGATTTAGGATTCGAGGGTCCGGGGTGTCCTTACTTTAGCACTTGGAGTCTTTTTTCAGTATCAAAGACCATAAAGAAAGTATTACTTGCACCCCTTGTGAGTGCTGGAGTTGAATCAGGGTGGGTGTCCACCGGATGGGAACCTGTGTGTTTGAGCAGAGGCGGCAGAGAAGACGATACTGCTCTGCTTCGAATGGTACGCGATCGTCCTGCTGGCTGTGCTGCACGAAGAACGCCTTCTTCGCGTTTAGTTGGGTGGTTGTCAAAATTATGGTCCCTTTTTGGCTCCCTTTACTATTACACGGCACCTAATATTTAGGGTACCCAAAAAGGGGCCCTAATCTTGACAACCACCCAGTTGATCCCTTGTAACCGAAATCCCGAGAACTCAAAGCTCCGGAGCCTTAATCTCTAAAGACGCCAGGCCAAGGCTCTCAGAGCCCTAAACCTTCTGACTCCAAAGTCTACAAGATCCCAAGATAACTGCAGGACATACGAACTTCCCCGAAAGGAAAACTCTCACTTGTACAGTGAAGACAGCTGCTACGGCCTTGATTAAACCCTCAATCCTGAACCCGAACTCCTAAATCATGAACCTTAAACCCTGAATCCTAAACCCCTAAACCATGAGTTTTAAACCCTGAATCCTAAAGCCCTAAACCCTGAATCCTAAACCCCTAAACCATGAGTTTTAAACCCTGAATCCTAAAGCCCTAAACCCTAAACCGAAACCCCTAAACCATGAGTTTTTAACCCTGAATCCTAAACCATGAAGATTTGGTATGCCCGGAGAGGGCCTGGGGCTCAAGTCCAGCCGATCGGCTTTCGACGGGTGGAAGAGCTTTCGCATTCCCTACCAGTCTGGGGGCCTTTAGAACAAGGGTTTGGGGAGGTACATCATACTATGACGACGAGGTACTATGCAGGATGCTATTCCGAATTCTTCCGACCCTTTTTTAAACAGAAGGTGCACCCAAACCTCAAACCAGACAGCCTCACAGTGTTCTAAGCTCACTCTCGGACACCAATACTTGCAGCTTGCTTCCATCTCTCACATGATGTTCATCCGTTTTCCGGTGCCCTAGCCTGGCTGCACTTGCAAGGATTGCTTTTTGCGCGACGAGGAGTGCTAGGGAGAGAGGTGTAGATACACGGAAAGCTACACAGAGAGAGGTAAATAAGAAGGTCCGAAGCCCGAAACCGAAGTACCTAAACATGAAACCCTAAGCCCTAAACCGCAACCATTAAACCACCCTTGATCGGAACCATTAAACTACCCAAAACCGGAGCCATCAAGCTACCCGCTCATGTGTAGACCGAGGCTGGCCGTTGGTCTGCATCTGGAGCAGCGCCGGAGAAACAGCGCAGGGAGCCAATGCCCAAAGGAGCCGACTTGTGTCAAAAAGGTAGTTCTCTAATCATAGGAGGCCAAAAGGGGTTTTAGCCTATGGGGGTTTAGTAGGGATTAGGGTTCCCATAATAGGGTTCATGTTAAGGAATCCGTACCCCAAGAATCTTAAACCCCCCTTTTGGCCTCCCATCATCTAAACTTGAATCGCTTTTAGGGTCATTCCTCCAAGGGTGCCGTACTATTTTGGGAGACCTGAAACGGGACCCTAAGCAGTTTATAGAGCTACCCATATAGCATACTCTGTGCTTGCACCCGGAGCCATAATCATAATCCTTGAATAAAGCCCGAAGCCTAAACCATCCGAAAAATTGGTTCGTCTCGGTCGGGAGAGGAAGTCATGGATCCTGTAGAACCCTCTCGTGGCCGTTACAGAACCCAAAAATTAACCTACAAGACCCTATCAAGCCACATTCAGCATCTTTATCCATTTCTTGTACTGTTAGTCTGTATCTATATCGAATATCGACATCTAATCGATGTCTGTATCTATATCTGCATCTCTGCCTATATCGGCATCTATATCCATATGGGTGGTTGTCAATATTAGGGTCCCTTTTTGGGTCCTTATTACAATACGGCACCTAATATTTAGGATACCCAAAAAGAGACTATAATATTGACAACCACACGTATAGATAGATAGACAGGTAGATACATGGCTAGATGTTGAGACCGCTGCACGGCCCTGTAGGAAGTGAGCTGTGTTTGGGCGCCGTGTCGCTTCGATCAGCGCCAACGGAGCCCCGAGTTCTACAGTTTCGAGGCGCCAGAGGGTGCTGTTTGGAAGCCTCAACTCGAAATTTTAGGGGCTTAGGGGTTTAGGGTTTTAGGTTTTAGGGTTTAGGGGTTTAGGGTTTAAGGTTTTAGGGTTTAGGGTTTTAGGGTTTAGGGGTTTAGGGTTTAGGGGCTTAGGGTTTAGTCGAAATCTCACGGGTGGAGATGTTAATTCACTTCGCTGTTGCGCCTTCAGCTCTGCGCGGGACAGCCTATCACCTGAACAGTACCCTGTTTATCATGCTTGAACCCAGAACTCTAATCCGAAAGCCCTCCACCCTCCAAATCCCTACTTTTGCTGGCCCCTTTGCTGGATGGACGGCAAACGGCCCTTCAAGAACGGACAAAAGGAATCAGCTTGCAACCATTACTCTTTCGAATCTGAGGCTTGATGACCTCATAACTCCCTATAGATCCTGTAAGCCACGAAAAGTCTCATACATCCCATGTGCTATTATGTGAAGCTGTATAGACAAATCCCTCTAAACAACCGGAAGGACGATGAAGCCCTATAGAGTGACAAGCCTGATGAATCCGTATAGGTCTAGATCTCACAGTATAGCCGCCAACATCAATACCAGTGCGTCTTCCTTAGGGTTCCTTACCATTACTATACTACATTATATACAAAATCCGGTTCTAACTGAGAAGGCTACTTATGAATCCCGATAACATGTTCGAAGGCACTAGAGATATGGATTCCATACAGTAGAAGCCAGAAAGTTGGAATATCATTATCGTAACCCCTTTAAGGTAAATTATAGGGGATCCTACCATTAATCCATATTCCAACTTTCTGGAGTTCCCTTTAGCCCTTTTTGTTGTGGTCGAGAGAGGTGAAGGCCGGCGACCCGATCAGCTGGACGCCCTCAGCGCCCACACCGCTCGTGGCTCCCACTTTGGCCACTGGGCCTTTCTTGCAGTTTAGTGCTCTAGGGTTTAGGGCTCTCAGATTTAGCTCTTAACTTAGGTTACTGGGTTTAGGAGGACCTTAAATTATGAGGGCTCTACCTGTTTTCTGCTGAGATTTGGGTGGTGCTTTGAGAGTGCCATCGATGGTTTTGGAGCAGTTTGCGATATGACGAGTGTTGCAGTTCAAGGTTTTAGGGCTTGGGGGCCTCGAGTTTATGATTTAGGCTTCAGGGCAAGCGTATGGGGATCCATCTCAAGCCTTCAGGCCTGACATAAGGCCGAACTCCATAAACCTTTGACTAATCCGAGCAGCTTCAAGTGCGAACACACCCCGAAAAGCCCAAAACCGTGAGAGCACCGAACTTTTCAACATTCTACAGCTCCAAAAGCAACAGCGGAAAGCAGGAAGCCGTCAATTCCTGCAACCAGCCCTCAGCCTCGAAACGACATGCCCACAGTAGCCCGGAGCACTTCAACCCTACAGCCCCGGAGCTGTGAAGCCCAAACGCTAAAGGGACCCGAAGCCCCATACTGTTGATGATATAAATCCTGCATTACCCATAATAAGGAATATACCATAGTTCCTATAGTTTAGGGTCCTTAAGGTAATGCAGGGTTTAGATCATCAACCATAGAACGAATGTTCGGAGCTTTGCCCTAGCAGTAGAGTAGGTAACCTTTAACCTTTTCTGGGTAGTATAGTCCCTATATAATCCCTATATAATCAAAAAGAAGGTTAACCTTTACTTCCCCATGATACCCGATAAGTAGCTATATGATCCCTATATAACCAAAAAGACTTAACCTTTACTTCCCCATGATACCCGATAAGTAGGCGTGAAAAGGACGGTGAAGCTGAGAAAGAACCCTCGCGGCAGACCGAAGGTTGGAGACCTGCAAACCTGCCTCTGCTGCCTGGAAGATTTTGAAGAGACTACAGAGGCCTGCAGACGGGTTACCCAAAGGGTCCAGTATCATTATGGTATATACTTATGGGTATTTTGGGGATCTACGCATAGATTTAAGTTGGCCGCTGTTTGAGATGTTCGGTTTCTCAGAGTCGTGTTGAATGCCTGCTGAAACGAAATTCTGTAGAGGCAGATAGGGGGCTGACTGCGGGAGTCCATCAAAAAGCGCCTAAAGTAGTAAATTTTGTTTGCTTGAGAGGGGTCAGTTCTCAATAAGAGTGGTACCTTGCTTAAGGACCCTCATCATCGGGATCCCGTTGTGGATTTTGTCTGACATGCCCTAGAGCCAAGTCACGGCTTACATGGTTTGACTTTTGCGATGCCGCGGTTCAGGGGCTGGTCGAGTGAACCCAGCAAGTTGGAACCTTAGGACGATTCGTGCTGGGATCCCGTGTTTGAGGGCACGAGGAGAATGCTGTTCCAACTTTCTTGCCCTTGAACCCAAAGCATCCCCAAACCCGTTACAGGACAGGGCCGGACGGGTTTAGGGTTGAGGGTTTTGCGTTATGGTTTAGGGTTTAGCGGCGATCTGCGAGTCACGAAGCCCCCTATGGAAAGCGAAGATAAAGCTCCATCAAGATTCCCTACTTACACACACATGCCTAGAAATATAAAAATGCATGTACATCCATATCCTAATACTTATATGTGTGTAATTATGCTTATACTTATACTTGTACTTATACTTAAGCTTATACGTGTGCTTCTTCTTATACCTATATACACGTACATACTTTTACATAAACATCTAGATGTATAGAATATGTGTGTATATGTGCGTGTATGTATACAGGTATAGCCCGATGCGAGCTGCCAGGTAGCAATCTTACCCTGCGGTCACATCTTTCATCAAGAGTGTGTGGCGGCTTGGTCGGTCTGCCAGGTGGCTTGCCTGAAAGGATCTCATCCTTCTGCCCTCCTCAAAGTACGAACCTACACTATCTACTATGCTAATTAAGCCCGAATCCCTCAAGACACAAGCCTACAATGTCTACGATGGTAATCCCGAATACGTTGTTATTAGGTAGTTTGGATGGTGAAGTTTAGGATTTTGTAGTTCGGGAGCTCTGGCTAGATGAGCGCTGACGGTGCGGATGATAGGGTGAAAGGGTTCCGCGACAAGTATTCTGAACCCTGAAGACAAAGCTCTAACCCCGAACCAAAACTCTAAACCCGGCACCGAAGAGAGTAGCGAAACGAGTTTCGTGTATCAGTTTCAAGGCAAAAAACGGAGGTCGGAGGAGTCCACAATATCCCCGAGTAGTCCGTATACAATCTTACTGGTGCTTTACCCCAAAGTGCTACATAAGCTCGTGTTTTTTCAGTGCCCTTGGTGTTGTCGGGTCTGTCCCTCGCAGTTTGTTTTGGGAGGTTCCTGACAAACCCTGCACACGATCTCAGAGCGGTCGGAAGGAGGGTCACAAGCGCAACTAAAGTTCCAGCTCCTTTTGCTTATTAAGGCTCGATGTGGTGTGGGGGTGGGTGCAGCGGATTGAGATCCTCACAGATTGGTTTGCCAGTACTGGATGGTTCAGACTAGCTTCTGGTGATGTGTACGAACCGCAAGTCTCGCAATTCCCATGACTCTTTTCGCAGGTCGCAGGCTAGCCGTTAGCCTCCAATACAGGAGCCAAGTGGGCCAGTCGAATGTCCCCGGAGCCTTGAGAGGTACGTAAACAACAGAGCCCTAGCCCTAAAACCAAAACCCATCAAAACCCTAAACCCTAAAGCCCTAAACCCTAAAACCTGAACCCCAGACCCTAAACCCTAAAGCCCTGTGGGCCGCTAAAGATCGATCAATGCTCACACCGACGATTGCTGGGGGTCGGTGCAGTTCAGGGCCACTTCTGAAACTAATCGAGTTTCGGGTGTATGGGCAAACCACACACATGGCCCCGGAAGTCTCTGACAAAATCAGGTTCAATATGCCCATATAGGGTGTAATTAGGGTTTAGGGTTGGTGTGACATGTGTATCCCGTTCTGCCAGGTTTCCTCCAACTGCCGCTGCCCGACGTGTTCCCGCAGCTTCGTCGCTCCCCATCATTGCGCATGAGACCGCATAGGGAGGTCTGTCGACCCTGCTTTCTCAGTCTCGCCTGCCAAACCTGGAAGCCCAGTTGCCTCGGATGCAGTTGGAAATAGTTGAGGTCCCTCAACCCAAACCCTGGCTAAAACTGAGCAAGTGGGGAAAGCTAGACATCCAGCCTGTTATGAACTTGACAGAAGATGCACATGTCATCTGCTTTTCAATGTCAGAATTCATCGCCTGGCCTCCTTCCCGGATCTATCTGTATATGTTTATATTTATGGGTACCCCCCCTATATGGGGTCCCCTTGGTTTCTTTACACCTGGGCCGAACCGTCTAGCTATCTACCGTCCTTTTCATCGACCTCTTTGGCTACCGGTCGATTCGACTATCTGCCAGTCTAGCTATGGATCTATCTACCAATCGATCTATCTACCTGTCTCCCCATGTACTTATCCATGAATCTATCGATCGATCTTGCTCTCTGTCAATCAATCTATCTATCGATCTTTCTGACTATCATCTCACACCTGGTTGAAGTGCCGCAGAGACATGGAAGCACTACCTCAATGCCCTTTATCCCAGTCGGTTTGGGGTCGCGTGTAGCTTCCGAAATCTTCTGGAAGCATATGATGCTATAGGGGTTTAGGAATGAAGAGTCAGGCTTGAGGCGTATTGTCTGAGGATTGTTGCAACCTGAAATTCTCGATCCCGATTTCGGAAACTCAACACATCCCATAAGCCAGACATGCTAACAACCCACTCCAAAGCCTGACCCCTCTGAAGAGACCTGTTGACTGTTTAGAATGACAACTCTAGGTCCTGTTGTAAAACACAGAGAGAACATAAATAGAACAACGCCATACCATCAACATTTACATAGTTATTGTAGCATGTGGCTGAATAAACTATTAAGTAGATCTACGTATACGTGCACATACAGATGTAAACCCTCAACAATAGAGAGACATCATTTTTCATTCATTTTTCATGATGGATGCGAGGGGGCGGCTTGCAAGTGCATGGCTGACCATGACTTTCTCGTACCCTGGGGGTTCCAAACAGCAAAGAGCATACCCGGCGACCCATAGCCTACTAAGAGGGTTTATGGTCCCGGGTTCCGATCGCCTAACGTATTATGGGGTTTAGGGTTCTAGAATCAAGGGTCGCAGGGGCTATATGCCCTAACGAGTGATAGGGTGTCTTTTGGACTTAGGGGTACTTAGAAATATGTTTTAGTTTTTGGTTATTATAACCCCTAAGAAACAGCTAAAATTAACAAAAATTGCTAGGGTTCTCAGTTCAGTATAGGTGAGGGTTGCTGGTAGGTTCGAGTTCCAGGCCCCAGGCGGCCGTCAACCCGGCCCAGGCCCCAACAGGGAAACTCTACGAGGCGTCTTTTGCACTCCGACTGGGGTAATGCAGGAACCTGGTTAAGAAACCCTGGTTCTAAAACCCCAAAATATTAGGATTCGTGTTAGTAAGGAACCCTGATAAGGCCCAAGGTTTCTTAATTCCTACAGTAGGTGGAGCTTGTAAAAAGGGCCCTTCATGCTAGGCTCATAGAGGAAGATTCGCAAGACCCCCCGCACCAAGCGCATCCTTAACTCTATTGACACTAATTATCCCAAACCCAAAGACCCTAGCACCCGGAAGCCCTGAGCCTAAACCCTAGAACCATGAACTGTTCCTTTCTTCTTGGAATCTTTGGGGTATGCCGGAGCCCTTCGAATGAGTCCGTGTGGCTGCGTTGTGTGGCCGAGGGTTCACTGCGCCGTGCTTGCGGGTGTTGTCTTAAGCTGTGTTTTTTTTTACAAGGGTGTTGTTAAGGGTTTCATAGGTGATTCTAGAGGGCATTAAAGGGGAGGTACAACGGTTTACATAGTGGTGTATGAGCGTTTTGCAAAAGCGAGCATTTGTATGCGCTTGGCAGCTTAACTCTTTAATTCGCACTGAAAGCTTGTTCAAGCATTGACCGGCATAATTGCTTGACGCCTTTGGCCGTAAGTTCGCTGGACCGTGCATTACTTGGCCCCAAGAGAATTTTCAGTATTGAATGCTTGATGCTTGCATTGTTGGTTTGAGTGCCTTGGTTTGAATGTAGGCGGTAGGGTTCAGGGAGAAGGTTTCCGCTTCGCGGCTTGGGGCGTTATGTTTGGAGGTTACAGGCTGCAGAAAGTTCTGGATGCAGACGCTGCGCTGGAGACCTTCCCACCGGCACGGACTCAATGTAGGCTGAGCACAGTTCCCTCCCGCTCCTTCCACCAAGCGAATATGGGGGAAGGAGAACTTGCCTGTACCAAAAAGAAAGTGCTTCCTGCCACCATAAGATTGCTTCTTCGATGCCAAGCCCAAGACGCTGAAAGGTAAAATTGAACTCCGAAGGCACATTTCACATTCAAAGACACACAGCAAACTCTTCATGCTGAACTTCCGCTTCAGAACAATATGCTCAATTTCGAGCCGCCAAGACAAAAGTGTAGGTTTGACGTCTGTTTGGCTACGGTTGTGACCACTGAGGGGCACCAAAAGCGCTTGCATAGCATCTGAGTCTTGTCAGGTTCTGCTTCATGTCTGGGTTGAAATTCGCGGTCAGTCATGACGAGTTGTCAATGCTAAACGAAGTCCATTTGTAGCTTCGAGAAAAGTGCTTCCAGTAACGAACAGCCACAGGATTTGTTTTATGAGCTAATGAACTCCGAGTATGACGAACATGTCTCCACATGTAAGCAAACAATCGACAAAGCTTTGAAAGCGAGCATGAAAGCATGAAGCTGAACTCTTACAGTCCGGTTGCTTGGACTGTAGCCTGACCCACCAATGCCAGGAACGACATACATACAAAGATCGCAACCTCAAGCCCCAGCCGCCCTCAGCGCTGTAAACCCTATTCCGGCAAACCCTAGATCCAACGAAGGGCTAAACACACAGACACACAGACACGACTAACCTCTCCACTAGACCTTCGACCTACCAAACCCTAAGCCACCTTCAGACTTGAATTCCCACCAAGCTTTCAACCCTCAACCCTCGAAGCGAATCGCAACTTCCATAAATCCCGAAAGCCTTACGCCCTATAGCCTCTGGAATCGCATCCAACATACTGCGCCCCATAAACCTCAAACCCTGATAAGCCCGAAAACCCTAAACCCTAATCCTCAAGCCCTGATAAGCCCGAAAACCTTAAACCCTACACCCTAAACCCATGAACCCTAAACCCTACACCCGAAACCCTAAACACTACACCCTAAACCCCAAACCCTGAGAAGCCCGAAACCGCAGGAGCAAGAGTGGGAGAGGTGGCGGAGGGAGATGTTGGAGGCTCTGATCGGTGGCCATATATATGGGAGTTTCCGAAAATTAGGGGTACCGCGGGGTGCCTTTAAAGGGTTACTCTAAGGGTAGTATACGGGTTCTATCAAGGGGTAAGGGCTTAGGGTTTGGGGTTTCCGAAAATTACCTTATAACAAGGATCCTACTTTTTAGGGTACTATATTAGGATCCCCTATTTTCGGAAACTCCCATATGGGTGGTTGTCAAAATCAGGGTCCCTTTAGGGTCCTTGATATAGTGCGGCACCTAATATTCAGGGTACCCGAAAAGGGACCAGAATTTTGACAACCACCCATATGTAAGGATGCCTTTATAGGGTTTGGGGTTTGGTGCTTTTAGGGCTGTTTTGGGCGTGTAGGTCTTATAGGTTGCAGGGTTTATAAGGTTTCATCTTTTTTTTACAGGGTTTCGGTGTGGAGGTTGAGTTGATAAGTAGGGTTCCTGTCAGGGTTTCTATGAGGGGTTATCGGGTTTTGGTATAGAAGTCGGAGTGATTACGAATATCATAGTACGTTGACGTTGAGGTAAATTTACATGTGATTAAAGGCCCCTGTGGAAGACTATCATTAACAATTGCCCAAAATTCCTTCCTCATGGCTCCTTGATATAGTTGTCGTAGAATACTAATGCGCATCGCAAGCCTCAGTCGAATTACTCAGGCCTCGAAATTGACAGGATGTAGCTTGGCTTTGCGGGCTGTGACTAGCAGAAGCAGCCGAATTGAGAAGGATTCTGTGGTGTTCGGGCTCAGGGTTCAGGGTCATTCAGGGTTCATTGAGGGGTTTCGGGGATTGATCAGAGATTTGTGATTCGAGACTCAGGGTGTTGGGGCTACGCTCGCAGCCAGAAGGTGGCAAAAGTATCCTCCAATTCCAAAGCCAGGAGCATGCAGGTGTAATATGGGGGGGGTTCCGAAAATAGGGGGCCCTAACATAGTACCCCAAATAGTAGAATCCTCATTATAAGGATCCCAAATTAAGGTACCCCGAACTTTCAGAAACTCCCACATAGAGGTGGGAATACTCAACACTGAAATTCGGAGACCCCAGGCCCAAACCCCTGAAACCCGAAATCCTGACACCTTCACGACTCAAAGGACCACTGGTTCTGAAAAGCTGAAGACAGGCTTGAAGATCCCGTAGATAGCGACACTTGCTGTTTAAGCATGAACAAAGTTTAATACCCTACAGAGCCAGTCCTTAGCCCACCCTGCTTTGGACTCTTAAGCTCAATAATCAGCAAAGCACTGGTATTACTACTATTATTGATTACTGGTTACTGTTGTCAAGAACAAACTGCATCGCTACGCTGATTGCCATTGGTATTTTTTAGGATACGCTGCCTTTTTGTGAATAAGCCCTTAAAGGAATCCTACTCTAATTAAGTAAGAATAGGGTTCCTTTAGTGGGTTCTATAAGGGATCTACAATACTGTTGATGATATACAACCTGCAAAAAACCTTAAGGACCCTAAACTATGGGAATTATGGTATATTCCGTATTATGGGTAATGCAGGATTTATATCATCAACCGTAGGACTCCGCCTGCCAGGAGCCGGACGCCGAGCCCAGCGCGCTGCGGTGCGCGGACGCCTGGGGAGAGGCCGAGGGGAAGATTTAGGGCTCATGAAAAGTCCTGAAGGGATCCTTTAAGGGCTCCTTTTATGGACTCCTTTAAGGGCTCCTTTAAGGGAGCCTTGATGGGGTTTAGGGTTCAGGGTTTAGGGTTCCGGGTTTAGAGTTCAGGCTTGAGGGTTTAGATTGATAAATCGGGTTTGGGCTTGTGGCTTAGAGGCTAAAAGGGCGAAGGTCGATGTTGAGGCTTCGGGGCCGTTTAGGCTTCAAAGTTTAGGCTTTGAAGTCGAGGGTTTGAAGTTTCGGGCTGAGGGGCCTCTAGGGTTAGGGAGGGTTTTAGGATGAGGGTTTAGGGTTTAGGATTGGGGCCTTTTGGGGTTTAAGAATAGTAGGGTTTTCGGAAGGCTTCGGGGTGGTTTCTTCTGAGTATCGGAGCCCCGGGATGTCGGGTCTTGCATCGCGACTCAGGGTTTGGTGGGGTTTAGGCTTTCAAAGAGGGGGCTAAGCTAGCAGCTCGAGGTTTTTGTTGTGGGTTTAGGGCTTTTAGCGGTTGAGGAGAACGGTATTGGGCATGCAGTGTGAGGGGCTCTGGGGATGTTCGGCTTTCGGGGCTGTGGTGTGATGATAGATGTGGGAGTTTCCGAACTTTAAAATTGGTACCGTGCTTTGGTGTTCTTATAATAAGGATCCTACTGTTTCGGTCAATTGGGGCCCCCTATTTTCGGAAACTCCCATGTGTGTACAGTTGAGGTTATCCTGGCACCATTTTAGGCAGCTGCAAAGGGTTTCAAAGTCCTTTTGGTGATCCGTTCCTGCTACTGTTGATAGGGCGACATCATGAAACCTCAAGCCCTACACCCGAAGCCACAACAACGCCTAGGTTTTAGAGCACAGGAGTGTGGATTTGGGATCTAGGGTCACGCAATTCTGGGCGACCCGAATTCCATTGGATCCGTTTTAAACGCCCCCCTAAATCCAAAACCCTAAACCCGAAGCTGTTGTAATAGGAACCGGAGAGCGAGCACGGCTACCAGCGACCAGCAGCGGACTCATGGGGCCAGGCGCGGAAGGGTTTAGGGTTTCCGGGCGTGCCGTCTGTGCCAGGGGATGGATGGGAGCTGAGCGTTTCTCCGAACGTTACTGAGACCCTGCAGAGAAGTATATTTTGTACTTGTTAAAGGTCGGCCCT
Organism: Symbiodinium sp. CCMP2592; assembly: GCA_905221615.1. NCBI lineage: Eukaryota > Dinophyceae > Suessiales > Symbiodiniaceae > Symbiodinium > Symbiodinium sp. CCMP2592. The sequence continues at coordinate 37,551 of CAJNDT010000580.1, read as the reverse complement.
ATAGCATGAAGATGGTGCTTTCCGTCTAGGCAGCAGCGCTCGAGCCTGGTCGTGTCTCGCCCGCGGCGATGACTGCGAAGGGCGCTGGGAGACCTAAACATCAGTTGCGGAAATCTGCGGTTGGCTGCTAAAGCTCTATAAACCCCCACACCCAAAACCAAAACCTGTATCAAGCCCTTGTGGATCCCTTCTAGAACACGTATAGGAAGTCTGGAAGGAACCCTTCGTCCCTTACAGTAAAGCAGCCCTAGACCCGAAAGCCCGAAATCCTGGACCCTCCACCCCCCTACACAAGACTTAGTAAACACGATGCCGTTACGAATACCAGGAACCCAAACGGGCCATCCTTACTCTTGTAGACTGACTCCAAAAGGACAGTAACTGTGGGATATCTGCTGCTCAGCTCCTTTCGGGTCCTTCTACTGAGAGCCCTTTAGTAAGGTATCTCGAGTGCTCAAGGAACCCCGACAACCTAAACTCCCCTCGCCCCCCTACAGTAGAAGCCAGAAAGTTGGAACATGGCTTTAGGAGGATTAGTGCTAGGATCCCTTATACTTTACCTTAAGGGCATGAGGAGCATGAGGTTCCAACTTTCTGGCTACTACACTAGAATTGTTTACAGAGAGAGGTCGAAGGAGGCTGGGTTTCATAAGGTTCCCAAGCCGACGACTCGTGTCTGAGCGTGCTTACGGTCATTGCGCGGCTTAGGGGTTTTCTATAGGGGTTGTGGAGGTTTAAAGGGAGTTGCTGTGGGCTTTAAGCGGGTTTAGGGTTTGGGGTGTTAGGGGTCCAGCGCCCCAACTTTGCATAGACCAAAATGCGCCTGTGGTTGTGACTCGAACTGGTTCGTGAGTCCCGTCTGATGGTCCGTAACCCGCCAAACCCAAAACCCTATCCCGACCTCATAAGTCTCTCTACAAACTTGTCGGCAGACTACCTTGAGCATCCTTGCCGGAGGCCCTTAGTGACCCTACTAAATGTGTTGAGAATTTTTTTGAGTACGTAGTAGAGCGGCCTGGGTAAATCCCATTGATTATCATTCCTGAGGGGTCCTTACTATAAAGTTAAAGGACCGGAATTTCCTCATAGGAGTATGTTGTGCTAGCCAGACTATGCAGGTAGATATGTAGATGTATGTATGTGTTGTCGTGCGTTAGGTTTCGCGACCGTTTCTCTGCATCGCATCGCAGCTCTGTGTGTGTGCACTTTCTATTTGTGTGTTTGCATGTGTGTGTGCGTGTGTGTGTGTGTGTGTGTCTGTGTGTGTGTGTGTGTGTGTGTGTGTTTGTGTGTGTGTGTGTGTGCGTGTGCGCAAGGTGCGTGGGCGGGGGGCGTGATGGGTTGGGCGTGGGAGAGCCTACCCAGAAAACAAGAACCCACAATCATGTATGTTTAATTTAATGTTCCCATAATAGTTGCGCTTGAACTGCGACTACTAGTACGGAAAATTGAAACAAAACGACTTTGCAATCAGCAGGGACACCAGTAAATTATGTCCTATCTGTATAGTGGAATATATGGGTGGGAGTAGATGCGCATACCACGCTGTTCTCGTCCAGTCCCTGTTCCGTGGTATAGTAAACCCCAAAACAACTCTCCAACTATCAAGGGCTCTACATGAACTATATCCCTACACTTCAGACTCGAAGTCCTAAGCCCTATAGTAGCTATACTCTATCCATTCAAGTGAGGGTCTGAACTTCGTGCTACCGGCCCCACCCGAAACCTCCACCTCCGGAAGCCCTCTTGCAAAAATCCAACCCTCAAGCTCTAAACACTAGCTGTCTAAACCCGAAGCCCGAAACCTTAAGCCTTGAGTCTTGAACATCCGACCTTCTAAGCTTCCTCAAAGCCGAAGTCACCCAGGCCACCGCTGCCAAAGCAGTAGCTTGGGCCTGAGATCGCCAATTCCGCAAGTTCCCATGGAGTTTATTGTATTCAAGGTGCCCTAGAGTTCTCTTTAGGGTTCATCAACTTCTTTTAAGGGTTCCTGTTAGAGGTTCTTATTATCTAGGGGTTAGTATCGTCACTCTGGAGCGTAATTTCTGACGCGCGAGCTCAAACCCTGGAAATTATACATCGGCCAAATCCCCAAAGCTACCAACGCGATAGCTGTGCATCCCGTAGCCGCCCCAAACAATAAACACCCTCAGCCCTGTAGGACCCTCCCGCCGCAAAAGCCGAGGCTCCACAAGAATAGGTTAAATAAAGGGTAGTTGGAGGCTCTAGGCAATACGTGGCATTTAGCATGTCAAGCTGTTGAAGGCTTGGGAAGTGTTGGCTTTAATGATTGTTGGTTACACAACTCATCATTGCTCGAAAGGTTTTGGGGCCCCAAGCCCTACACCCGATGGTTGAGGATTTGGTCATGTGCTTTGGAAAGTCGCAGCCATCTCTGCCCTGTCTCAGAAATAATGTTGCACCGGGCTCGGTGCGCCGCTTTGCAAGATCTAGAAGCCACAATGCGCTAAAGCACATGCAAGGAACAACAAGCCCCACACCCCGAAGTCCTGCGTCCAGACGCAAATCCATGACCACAAACTCCTCGGAGTTTCCGAGAATAGAAGGCCCTAACATAGCACCCTAAATAGTAGGATCCTGTTTATAAGAACCCCAAATAGGGTACCCCTAAGTCTCAGAAACTCCCTCCTCGGTTTGAGGCGACGGCGCCGTGGCATCAGACATCGAGGGAGCAGGCAGCGGCAAGGATCTGCTTGAACCAGGGGCCTCAATATTGGACCCGACCCGGGCTCCCTTTAAGAGTTCTATGACCTATGGGGTCTATGAGTTTCTAGAATTCAGGGGCCTTGGTAGTTACAACAGGGTTTCGTGGGGTATGAAGCATAAATCTAATCAGGAACCGTAAACTGTAAACCCTAAACCCGACTTGTTCTTGCCATCATGTTAGAGTCAGCTCGCTCCCTGTAGCTGCAACTTCTCCATGCAATTAGATCGTGGACCTCCCGCAGAAAAGTAGGCGCCAGCAAAACCAGGTAAAGTTGAGTAAAGCTCTCCCCCAAAAAGACATGAAGCGCCATGATCAACAGAAACCAGACAGCAGGTAGTGAAGGAGCCTGCAAGCTACCAATGTGAAGTTCCATACTGATCCCGGTAGGGTTCTACAGGGGGGTTCCGGAAATTAGGGGGTACCTTATTTGGGGGTCCTTACAATAAGGCCCTATGTTCGGAAGCTCCCACATATTATCATGTCCCCCCTATAGAGGCCTACCCTAATCATAAAGGCTCGTATCACTCAGACACCTCGATCCTGAGTTTCGAATCCCCGTGAGGCCGGCGCTAAGGGCCGTGCGGCCAAAGCCAAGGCGCTTTACGTGCAGCCAGGGGGTTCTGAGGTGTAGCCCTGAGTGATTGGGCTTTCAAGTTTCAGTGGCTTGGTTGGTACTAGACGTTTGGTCTGAGGTTTTTGGCACAGAGAAGGATGAATGAATAACTGCAGATATTTATCCTTAATGCTTCCTAGTATAAGTGTAACATAGCATAATAATTACACCGAAAACTTACTGCCATGATTAAGGTGCCTCTGTTACTTGGCGGCGGTTTAGGATTCTTAAGTATCATATTATAGGTTAGAAACTGCCCTCACCCTGTAATAGTGACTAAAAGGATAAAAGTAGGGCCCTATTATAGTCCTATTATACCACTATTACAGGGTGGGGGCACCTTCTAAATCATATAGGGCTTTGGAGCTCTTAGAGCTGAAGGGCCGGAGGGCCCAAGCTGTTCGGACTCAGGTTTCAGGGTTACCGGAACCCGAAAGAGCTGCCTGCTTAAGGAACTCTAGAAGGAGCTCTCAAGAGTAGGCTTTGGGGTTCAGGTAGATTCCCTCCGACGTACTTCAGCAATGCTGTAAGATCTGTATATGGGCTCGAAAGATGTTCGTAGACCCCGATGAATATCCCCCAGCGCCCCTTTCTGTATATAGGCGAGGATCAGGGCCCCTAGTAATCCTTAGTCAGGAGAGGTCATCAGGCACTGTCCTGCTTTAGTAGATCCTGGAGGCACCAATACCTCACGTCTACAGGCCGTTGTAATCCTAGAGGCCTCCGGGCTAGTCTACCCTAGAAGCCATAGGCAATATGGAGTGGGCTCTGTCCTTTGAAGCCAGAGTACTCCGGCCAGCAAAATCCTGTGCCCAAGACATCCATGGCCGAATCCCCAAACCAAGGCTATCAATTAGCCCCAGAAGGCGTGGATTTCAGGCCTGAGCCCTAAACACCAGTTTGGGCTTTCTGATCCCTACACCCTACACCCTGAAGTTACGAACGCCGTCCGTGTGTTCAGGCTGGAAAAGGCCAGCGAGGCGGCAAGGTGGGCCCCTTTTTAGGTGGCCCAAAGGGTCTTAAGTACTGCGTACTGATTAACACCGCAGCCCCTCCACAACACAGTTCGGAGTTGGTGTTCGTGAAAGAAAATACCCCCAAAAAACTTTGAACCCGGAACGTCTGGGAAAAACGAGACGAAGAGCATTCAGCCTGCCGAGCGAGGTTTTCGCTGCGTCTCAAAATGCACTCAATACCTCACTTTCAGGGCCCACACACCTTGACACATCATTTGCTCGGTCGCGTGGGTAGGGTGGCAAAGCCGTCTAGTGGATGCCTCAGCATGAGGCTTCTGTGGGGTTTAGTGGGGCCTAGGGTTTATAGGCTGTGGGGAAAGCCCCTTCTTCAAAGTGCGCCCGCATGAGGATGCCCATTTTTTTCTATAGCAGCTAGTTATTCGGGGGTCGTTTGCATGAAGCCCCAAGCCTCCGGAAGCCCTGACCCTTGGAATCGAAGTAGAGCTCCATTTTTTTTGGTTTGTTGTGTTTGCCAAGAACCAAAAGGCGGAAATCTTCGGAGCCACACAGTGAATCTCTGAGGTGTGCAGTTTACCCCTGATGCCTTGGGGAGTCTTTAAGCGTTGCCGGGTCTGTCGTAATCCTACCGGAGTCGAGAGTTCACCTTGCTGAACTCAGCCCCTACTTGTAGTTGGGTTGAGGAGCAAAGTTAGCAACACAGTGGGCTACTCGTCTTCTGAGCATTTAAGCTTATGTAAACTTGAAAGTAGCGGTAACCCAGTACGTAACCGACTATGTTGAACATATATATATATATATAATCAGCTGGGCTTTCAGAGGTCTGAACTGTTTGTACTGATATCCCAGCATAGTCCGTATCTCAATGAGGAGATACTCCAGCACCCCCCTTCTAATCAGTAAGAACCTTGATTTTCAACTCTGTAAAACCCGATCACACCCTGTAGAAAACCCATGGAGTCTACAGAAAAGATCTATAAAGACCTACCATTACCCTTGCAAGCTCTACTAAAAATCTTTGAAGCCTCATGATTCGGTCTTGCCACCGGTATCCCATTGATCCCAAAACCCCTATAAACCCTAACCTTCAGGCTCCAAGTGCCCGAGTAGTAGTAGAGTTTTGGGTCCCTAAAGCCATCCAGAGGGTACTTGGATCCGTAGGGTGAGATCCCATCAACCCAAAGGCTCCATGTACCTTTATAGTAGCTACTTAAGCCTTAAAGGGGTCTCTATACAGGTACTTTAAGGCCTAGGTATATTACTATGTGGCACGGACCTTTAGGTATAATGTGTGGGTTTGTTGTTGGGTCAACCTCAGTTCTTTCCCACTCTGGAGGCTGTTTTGCAGGCACCGTCCATCAAACAGCCGTGAGTTTAACTAGCGGTTGAACCAACAATCGGTCGCAACACAGTGAGATGCTATGTTGCCTTTGTCACGCTGTGACAGATCCAGGCCGCGGATGCTGTGGGGAATGGTAAGCGGACCTCCGATGATACAGTTCTCGAGGCCGTAAGGCAACGAAGAGATTTTGATATGTGGTTACAGACCGCGCCTAGACCTCTGGAGCGGTTCGTCGAGTAGCACATGACAACAGAAGCTGTCACACCTTCGTCATATATCTCTGACGATCGCACAACCTTTTTCATCTGCTTTCATATCGGCGGCGCGGTCTGCGATTCGGCGTTCATTCGTCTCCTCTCCTTTTCAACACATGGAAGCGAGCGTTCGATCGAAAAGAAGGGACGGAGCTCTTCCAAACTTCAACAAGAGAAGCCTGTTCCTCCCTTGCGGCCTTCAAAGGGCAAATAGCAGCCTTCTACCTCATCCTCTGAAACAAGCAGAAAACTCAATCCAAGCTACTTTCGGTAAGAGAACACAGCTTCTTTCCAGAAGAGCTCTTCATCTTTTGGGAAGTCTTCATCCTAATCCTACGAAGACTGAAGAGAGCTCGCCCCTGAAAACATGGACAGAGTTCCCCCGGTATTCAAAAGCAATGCATAAGTTCTGTACTTCATCCTCGACAAGAAGAGAGCTTCCTTCAACTTATTAACGAGACAGACGAGGGCCCCGTCTCAAATTAGCACACAAGCCCATCCAACTTCGCGAGAGAGAAGAGTGCTCATCCTCGACAAGAAGAGACTGAGAGCTTCCTCCAATCTGATGAGACAGAAGAGAGCTCCATTTACAAAATGACAACCATGTCCCTACAAGATATCGAGGAAAAGGAGAGCTCCGTTTGTTTACCCCTCAGTCGGCAAGAAGAGACAACGCTTCTCTACAGGTAAGAAAAGGAGATCATGACTATCCCTTCTACCTTTTCAATATATGGAAATGAACAGAAGAGATAGCGGAGCTCCTACCCAACCTTCAAGAAGAGAAATCCTGCCTTTGCCTCAACCTTGAAAACTCCCCCACCTCATGCCACCAACAAGAAAAGAGCTCCTCCCCAAGATTTTCGTGGTAAGAGAAGAGAGCTTCTTTCTCGAAGAGAGGTCCATTACCTGTTGGGAGGCCGCTTCTCAGTCTTGCGAAGACTGGAGGGACTTCACTCCTAGCCGTAGCCAGAGAGGACAGAGACGACCCCCCCCCAACAGTGTGTGAGTTCATCGAAAACAGGAAGAAAGCTCGCTCCAATTTCACAAGAAAGAAGAGGGCTGCTCCAAAAACCTCTTGGTAAAGGAAGAGATCCCGTGGCAGGTCCTCCACCCCAGCAATTGAGAAGACAAGCCCCTTTAACTTCTCGGAAAAACACGCGCTCTGTTTACCTCTCTGTCGACAACAAGAAGACTCCTTTCTCTCTTAGTCAGCGGCGAGAGCTCCTGACCATCTCCTCTCCTCTTCAATACATTCAAGCGAGCGTTCGATCAAAAAGAAGGGACGGAGCTCTTCCAAACTTCAAACCTTGACAAGCGAAGTCTGGTCCTCCCCTGCGGCTTTCAAAAGGCAAAGAGAAGCCCTCGACCTCATCCTCGGAAACAAGCAGAGAACTCAATCCAAGTTACTCTTGGTAAGAGAAGACAGCTTCTTTCTAGAAGAGAGCTCCTTTGCCTGTCAGTAGAGGAAGAGATACACTGGCAAAAGAGGACAGAGCTCCAGCAGCTTCCAAAAAGAAAAGCCCTCTCTACCTCGTCCTCGACAAGAAGAGACTGAGAGCTTCCTCCAATCTAATGAGACAGAAGCAAGCTCCATCTCAATAAAAAACAAACAAGCCCCTCCAAGATATCGGGAAAGAAGAGAGCTCCGTTTACCCCTTAGTCGGCAAGGAGAGACCTCCTTCTTTCTAGGCAAAAGGAGATGCTGACTATCCCCTTTACCCCTTCAAAAGACGAAGAGAGCATACGCTCAAAGAAAGGGTGGAGCCCTTCAAACAAAGAGGTCTGGCCCTCTTGAAAAAGAAACAGAACTCGTCCACCTCATGCTCTAAAAGAAAAAGAAGAGAGCTCCCCCGACATTTTCGTTGTAAGAGAAGAGAGCTTCTTTCTAGAGAGCTCCATTACCTCTTGGTAAGTCGCTTCTCAACTTTGAGAAGAGTGAAGAGACCTCACTCCCAGCCAGAGAGGACAGAGACGCCCCTACCCTCAACAATGAAGCAATACCTTATCATCCAAAACCAAAGGAAAGCTCCCTCCAATTTCATAACGAAGAAGAGGGCTGAGGAGGAGATCCCGTGGCAGGTCCCCTACCCCCAACGACCCAGAAGACAGGCCCCTCTAGCTTCTCGAGAAACATTACATAAGCCCCTCCAACTTCGCGAAAGAGGAGATCGCCCCACTTATCCCTCAGTCGGCGAAATAAAGCTTCTTTTCTCCCTTGGCAAGGGAAATTAAGAGTTCAAAGAGAGAAATCCTGCCTTTGCCTCAACCTTGAAAACTCCCCCACCTCATGCCACCAACAAGAAAAGAGCTCCTCCCCAAGATTTTCGTGGTAAGAGAAGAGAGCTTCTTTCTCGAAGAGAGGTCCATTACCTGTTGGGAGGCCGCTTCTCAGTCTTGCGAAGACTGGAGGGACTTCACTCCTAGCCGTAGCCAGAGAGGACAGAGACGACCCCCCCCCAACAGTGTGTGAGTTCATCGAAAACAGGAAGAAAGCTCGCTCCAATTTCACAAGAAAGAAGAGGGCTGCTCCAAAAACCTCTTGGTAAAGGAAGAGATCCCGTGGCAGGTCCTCCACCCCAGCAATTGAGAAGACAAGCCCCTCTAACTTCTCGGAAAAACACGCGCTCTGTTTACCTCTCTGTCGACAACAAGAAGACTCCTTTCTCTCTTAGTCAGCGGCGAGAGCTCCTGACCATCTCCTCTCCTCTTCAATACATTCAAGCGAGCGTTCGATCAAAAAGAAGGGACGGAGCTCTTCCAAACTTCAAACCTTGACAAGCGAAGTCTGGTCCTCCCCTGCGGCTTTCAAAAGGCAAAGAGAAGCCCTCGACCTCATCCTCGGAAACAAGCAGAGAACTCAATCCAAGTTACTCTTGGTAAGAGAAGACAGCTTCTTTCTAGAAGAGAGCTCCTTTGCCTGTCAGTAGAGGAAGAGATACACTGGCAAAAGAGGACAGAGCTCCAGCAGCTTCCAAAAAGAAAAGCCCTCTCTACCTCGTCCTCGACAAGAAGAGACTGAGAGCTTCCTCCAATCTAATGAGACAGAAGCAAGCTCCATCTCAATAAAAAACAAACAAGCCCCTCCAAGATATCGGGAAAGAAGAGAGCTCCGTTTACCCCTTAGTCGGCAAGGAGAGACCTCCTTCTTTCTAGGCAAAAGGAGATGCTGACTATCCCCTTTACCCCTTCAAAAGACGAAGAGAGCATACGCTCAAAGAAAGGGTGGAGCCCTTCAAACAAAGAGGTCTGGCCCTCTTGAAAAAGAAACAGAACTCGTCCACCTCATGCTCTAAAAGAAAAAGAAGAGAGCTCCCCCGACATTTTCGTTGTAAGAGAAGAGAGCTTCTTTCTAGAGAGCTCCATTACCTCTTGGTAAGTCGCTTCTCAACTTTGAGAAGAGTGAAGAGACCTCACTCCCAGCCAGAGAGGACAGAGACGCCCCTACCCTCAACAATGAAGCAATACCTTATCATCCAAAACCAAAAGAAAGCTCCCTCCAATTTCATAACGAAGAAGAGGGCTGAGGAGGAGATCCCGTGGCAGGTCCCCTACCCCCAACGACCCAGAAGACAGGCCCCTCTAGCTTCTCGAGAAACATTACATAAGCCCCTCCAACTTCGCGAAAGAGGAGATCGCCCCACTTATCCCTCAGTCGGCGAAATAAAGCCTCTTTTCTCCCTTGGCAAGGGAAATTAAGAGAGCTCCTGACTATCCCTTCTTCCTCTTCAGAAGTTGGACTGGAGCTTACCAGAGCTCCCCCAACTTCCAAAGACAAAAGCAAAAGAAGAAGAGACTGAGAGCTTCCTCCAACCTGATGAGACAGAAGAGAGCTCCATCTACAAAATGAAAACCATGTACCTACAAGTTTTCGAGAAAAAGGAGAGCTCCGTTTACCCCTCAGTCGGCAAGAAGAGACCAAGCTTCTCTACAGGTAAAAAACGAGATACTGACTATCCCTTCTACCTTTTCAAAATATGGAAGTGAACCTAAGAGATGGTGGAGCTCCCACCCAGCCTCTTTTCCTTCTTTCAACCATGAAAACTCCCCCACCTCATGCCGCCAACAAGAAGAGAGCTCCTCCCCAAGAGTTCCGTGGTAAGAGAAAAGGGCTTCTTTCTAGAAGAGATGTCCATTATCTATTGGTAAGCCGCTTCTCAAGACTGGAGAGACTTCACTCCTAGCCACAGAAGACAGAGACGACCCCCCCAACAGTGTGTGAGTTCTGTACCTAATCATCGAAAAGAGGAAGAAAGCTCGCTCCAATTTCACAAGAAAGAAGAGGGCTGCTCCAAAAACCTCTTGGTAAAGGAAGAGATCCCGTTGCAGGTCCTCCACCCCAACAAGAAAAGGGTATTCTTTAATAACTCGGAAAAAAGCTTGAAATTCTTTAAAAATAAAGACAATTGTTTCAAAGTGCTTCGAATTACCTCAAAAGGAACACTTGTTGAAACAATAAAACTATTTGAAAAAATAAAGACCCTGGCCAGGCCCGATTCTTTAAAACTTTTGAAAAAATTGAAATTATTGAAATTATTGAAAAATAAAGACATATTTTTTTTTTCAAAAATTTCATTTTTTTCAAAAATTTTTCCTTTTGGATAAAATTTTTGAAAAAATTGAAATTTTTGAAAAAATAAAGACCCTGGCCAGGCGCGGCCGTCGCCGGCCAGGATTCATTAAAATTTTTGAAAAAATTGAAATTTTTGAAATTATTGAAAAAATACAGACAATTTTTTCAATATTTTCAATTTTTTCAAAAATTTTTCCTTTTGGATAAAATTGTTGAAAAAATTGAAATTTTTGAAAAAAATAAAGACCCTGGCCAGGCGCGGCCGTCGCCGGCCAGGATTCATTAAAATTTTTGAAAAAATTGAAATTTTTGAAATTATTGAAAAAATAAAGACAATTTTTTCAAAATTTCAATTTTTTCAAAAATTTTTCCTTTTGGATAAAATTGTTGAAAAAATTGAAATTTTTGAAAAAATAAAGACCCTGGCCAGGCGCGGCCGTCGCCGGCCAGGATTCATTAAAATTTTTGAACAAATTGAAATTTTTGAAATTATTGAAAAAATAAAGACAATTTTTTCAAAAGTTTCAATTTTTTCAAAAATTTTTCCTTTTGGATAAAATTGTTGAACAAATTGAAATTTTTGAAAAAATAAAGACCCTGGCCAGGCGCGGCCGTCGCCGGCCAGGATTCATTAAAATTTTTGAACAAATTGAAATTTTTGAAATTACTGAAAAAATAAAGACAATTTTTTCAAAATTTCAATTTTTTCAAAAATTTTTCCTTTTGGATAAAATTTTTGAAAAAAATTGAAATTTTTGAAAAAAATAAAGACCCTGGCCAGGCGCGGCCGTCGCCGGCCAGGATTCATTAAAATTTTTGAAAAATTGAAATTTTTGAAATTATTGAAAAAATAAAGACAAATATTTTTTCAATAATTTTATCCAAAAGGAAAACTTTTTGAACAAATTGTCTTTATTTTTCAATATTTTCAAAAATTTCAATTTTTTCAAAAATTTTAATGAATCCTGGCCGGCGACGGCCGCGCCTGGCCAGGGTCTTTATTTTTTCAAAAATTTCAATTTTTTCAACAATTTTATCCAAAAGGAAAAATTTTTGAAAAAATTGAAAATTTTGAAAAAATTGTCTTTATTTTTTCAATAATTTCAAAAATTTCAATTTTTTCAAAAATTTTAATGAATCCTGACGGCCGCGCCTGGCCAGGGTCTTTATTTTTTCAAAAATTTCAATTTTTTCAAAAATTTTATCCAAAAGGAAAAATTTTTGAAAAAATTGAATTTTTGAAAAAATTGTCTTTATTTTTTCAATAATTTCGAAAATTTCAATTTTTTCAAAAATTTTAATGAACCCTGGCCGGCGACGGCCGCGCCTGGCCAGGGTCTTTATTTTTTCAAAAATTTCAATTTTTTCAAAAATTTTATCCAAAAGGAAAAATTTTTGAAAAAATTGAAAATTTTGAAAAAATTGTCTTTATTTTTTCAATAATTTCAAAAATTTCAATTTTTTCAAAAATTTTAATGAATCCTGGCCGGCGACGGCCGCGCCTGGCCAGGGTCTTTATTTTTTCAAAGTTTCAATTTTTTCAAAAATTTTATCCAAAAGGAAAAATTTTTGAAAAAATTGAAGTTTTTGAAAAAATTGTCTTTATTTTTTCAATAATTTCAAAAATTTCAATTTTTTCAAAAATTTTAATGAATCCTGGCCGGCGACGGCCGCCCCCGGCCAGGGTCTTTATTTTTTCAAAAATTTCAATTTTTTCAAAAATTTTCCTCAAAAGGAAAAATTTTTGAAAAAATTGAAATTATTGAAACTGGTTTCTGTATTCTCGTATCTCCTATGCGTCCTTTGAAACAACCGAGACCTGCAAATCATACATAGAGGTCCAATACACATATTACTATATGGCTACATGGAGCCTTAGGGATCAATATTATGGTATATACTTAGACCCCCAAAATACCCTATAAGTATATACCATAATGATACTTGGACCCTTTGGGATTCAGTTACTAGGGTTATATTTGGGGTAACTGTACTTATAACCCCAATTCAGGTACTTATAACCTTACTTACTAAGTCCCATGATCCTCAAAGTAGACCCGAAACCCTAATCCCTATAGATCCCTTTAAGGAACCCTATAGATCCCTTTAAGGAGCCCTTTAAGAAGTTAGTATAGACCATTTCCATTTTCAACCATGGCACCCCCCCTAGCACCAAAACCATAACAACCTATACTTCAACCCTAACACCACCCAAGACCCATAGGTAGAACCCTAGGAATAACTCACCCAAAGACCCAAAACCATAACAACCTATACCTCAACCCTAAACTCACCGAAATACCCATACTAAGACCCACATAATAGAACCATTAGAAGACCCATACACCACCACATAGAAAAACCCAATATTCTACCCACTAGTTGAGAAGCGAAGAAGACTTGGTTTTTGAAATCAACTTTGAAATATGCTTGAACACTACCGCCAGATGTGTTATAAACTATTACATACATAAACTGATAAAAGCCTTCAGGTGTTGTATAATACGACTGGGGTATAACTTCATCCATTACATACATAACGGTGTTCGGGTGCGTTTCTAAGTTTTCATTCATTTGAATTATAAAATCGCTACTACTCTCGCTTTGTGGCAGTCTTTTATGACTATCAACATAAACTTTATTATAAGTTAATTTACGATTGCTTAACATTATTAATATATTGAGATTTTTTATAAATTGAATTGTAATAATGGCAGGAATACGAATAGCAGAAGTTTTACAAAGTTTAGCACGAACAGGTAGAGTTAATAATACTGACGACTTCTTACAGTCATTACAGGGAAGGGTAAGAAACAATATTCAGTTTAACCCAGCAAGAGAATTTCTTCAAGAACAGTTGGGTAATAACGAAAAGAAGAAAAAGAGGTTAATGACAAGGGCAGACGATTTCAACGCGCACTTTAACAGCAAGCAAGCACTACAAAATCCGAAATATAGAGAAGTCGTTAATGTTGAAAATAAAAATTATATTGATGATGTAGAAGGATTGAAAACCGCATACGCTAATAATACTGGATTGTTTAGGTCGGGTAATACATTATATATTTCCGGCACTGGTGGCATTAGTAATAAAGTTAATGATATATTCAGCGATATATTCTTAATTCCATCCCATAATTTACAGTTTTCAGATAAATATAGAGATGTTATGAGTGAGTTAGAGAAAAACCCAGATGTTACGCGTCTTGTTGGTCATTCCTTAGGCAGTTCGGTTCTTCAGGAAATAAACAATAGAAATAATCAAAAGTATATTACAACTACCTATAACGCCCCTTTTATAGCTTTTGGTAATAGGGGCGGTAAAAACCCACATCACTTAAGATTTTCAAATAGGGGTGATGTCATTAGTGCTTTAGATAGAGATGCTATTAGGATAGATACGGGAACTAATAATCCTATAAAAGCACATAGGTTTCATAATTTTGAAACACAAGGAACATTTAGAGTCGGCGAGGATAATACAATGGGTGTAACAAGTCATCCTAACGAAACAACTATACAACAACAAAATCAAACACACACATAGGAAAAAAGATTTAAATTTATAAAAACTACCGTTATTCATATAATATGACCAAATATTAACATTATCCTCAGTTGTTGATTTATAAACTCTCAAACGATAAATACATTTTTCATCATCTTCAAAACGCACAATTTCCTTATATGTTATACCGTTGTTTTCATACTTTATTGACATATTTTTAGGTAAGTTTTCTGGCGTAGCAATGTTTAATAAGTTGTTTTCAGAGTCAAATTCAAAATCTAGTTTTACCTTTTTATATAAAAAATACTTTTTGATATCACCACCGCATTCGTAAATATACATTCCAATATTTATTAGGGAACCAACATATATTGGCACAATTACACCTAATGTTGCTCCGATGAACAATCCTTCCATTAATTTATAATTTATTATATACTTAAATATGAATAAAAGCAATACTTATAAACCCTACAAGGAACTAATATTAAACGGTAAAACAAACAAACTAAATAGTATAATACAAAACGATATTAACAAAAAAGACTATAATAGTATAAAAGATATGTTAGAAGAAAAGCAACAAAGTATTATAAACTGCGAACGGAGATGCCTTGTCAAGTTCTAAGGTGTCACTATAAGAGCTGTGAGCAAGACCGTGTAAAGTGCAAGAGAAGGGGGCACGCTACGCGTCCCTCGACTCTAGGGGGCATGCTACGCATCCCTCATCTTTACCTTTCTATGTGACCGCCAACGCAACGTTTGGCTCAAGTCAATGCCCATAGCTAAGTGCTATATGTGTCTTCTATCCTGAGCAATCAGAGCTATCCCGTTGCACAGACGAACCGCCGCCGGCAGTGAGTGCAAAAGGAACGGCCGCCGGTTCTGCCTGCATAGGATCGCACGTGTGGAAGTAAGAGGGAGAGACAGGGTCCAGTCTGTGGAGAGTGCTAGCCAGCCACACCTACATTCATTACAGCTCTGGTGGGGAGAGCAGCAACCAAGTCGAGATCAATCCCCCACGCAGGTTATCAGCCGTACGCGGCTCTGCCTTTCTACAGCAACGACTACTTGATCTACTACGACCACAATGAACTCAGGATCAAGCCAAGATACGACAATGACTTTCGGTGCCGATGTGGCAGCGCCAGCCGTTGGTGAGTCAACAGCTGACGACACAGTGGTGCAATCCGTTGATAGCTCCACGGAAGATGACAAAGGTCAATCTTCTGCGCTTGCCATTGCAAAGGCAGTTCCCAAGGGGAAAGCAAAGAGTCTACCAAGAGCATCTACGCCTTCGCGTCCGACATCCACAGGTTCGAGGACGGGCAAGGCTTCAGAACGACGGGCCGAAGCGTCTGGTTTTCAGGCACCTCGGACTACGTCCAGGGCCAAGGACAAAGGAGTCAAGACCTTGGAAAAGAAGTCAAGACCATCATCTTCGAGAAGCTCTTCAGCACGATCGAGGACTTCGGCTACTCGTGGGCGTGACAAGTCCATGACTTGGAATCGGATGGTTACCAATCAACCACGCGATGCTGACGATCTGGACATGACTCTGGATACGATTCCTGCACGTGGTGATGCGTCATCCGTGGCCACGCCTGCAATAGCTGACGGTCCGAATGCCTACCAGGAACTGACGATTTCGCAACAGTTCGAAGCATCGAACCTTGCACAGCAGATGTACTATCGCAGTCAGGTGCAAGAATACGAAGGAATCGTCCAGACCCTGATGGACAAGATCAAGGAGATGCAACAAGAAGATGAAGGATCTGGAATTCGCATTGAAGAATTGGAACGACAACGTGACCATGCATGCTTAGCCATGAGGCACATCAACAATGTCAATCAGGAGATGAAGCGAGACTATGAAACAGCTTTGTTTCGCATGGATGAACAGAACTCTGCTCAACAACGTCAAGCACATGCCGTTGCCGAGGAGTTAGCTCAACAGCTACACGTGTTCCGCACGGAGGCAGCCACCAACTTTGTGCAGTTGGAGGCAAGAGCGCAAGGCGACGGTGAGCTTATGGCACGTGAGTATGAGCGTCTGACTCATGAACTTCATGAACACGCCAGAGAGAACTTGGTCCTCCGGTCAAACACAGCAAGTTCGGAACAAGCCTTACAAGCAATGCAGGAACGATTCCACTTGGTCAAGAACCAGGAGTTGCGGGCTGTGAACGAGATCCAAGGGCTAGCTGGAAACAGCGCAGCCATTGAGCAAGAACGATTTCGGCTTCGCGAACGTCTTGGTGAAGAGGAAGAGTACCGCAAAATGGCTGTGAAGAGGATGCAAGAAGCAGAGGAACGACTTCATCAGAATGAAGATCATGCAAGGCGATCATTGCCTACCTTGCACGACGAGCTGAGTGAACTCAGGAAAACGCTCAAAGCACAAGAAGATCTTCAAGCGAGGACACGCAGCGAATTGGAGGCAGCGCGAAACTCCAATCAAGGAGGAGCGACGCGACCTTCGAGCATGCCCATGTCTTCGAGGACTACTGAGTCTGGCTGGGAGCACGTAGGAAAGGAAGTAATGCCTGCATTTTCCGTAGGAGATGAGGTACGATCCCCTGAAATACGGTCCCCAAGTCAAGTTAGTCCAGTCGCCAAAGAGAAGTTCGCATTCTCGGAATCGGACAAGGACAAGAACCTTGTGATGGATGGAATTCCATTCACCGGTGGAAACTTCTTCACTGGCCGCAGTTCAATGCCAATCGTGGCGGATGCAATGCCCGAGCACTACGTGCCAGGTATTAGCAGCCCAGCACTTGCGCGTTCCACGCCTAGTGCAGCCACTTTGTTCGGCATACCAAGCGGATTTCATGGGAAAAGTGATGCGGCAGCCGTGCGTGATCGACAGCTACGCGAACTCTTGGGGGATCGCGGGATGTTGGGATCGAAGTCCACTGCATCGGCCAGCTCCTCAAGACCTGTCGGTATCGACGGTGTTACCGCATCTACGAAGGGCAACGACCTCATCGGTCCCCCTATTGCCTATGACGATTCTATCCATGAGGCAAGGAGGCGTCAGATTGAGAAAGAGATCGCGGAACAGTACGAAGAGAAGATTGCTGATCTGCGAAGCGAAGTACTCAAGGCTCAGAAAGCCGAACAACGTCTCAGAGCTGATCGTGATGAGTGGAGATTATTCGCTGAAACGATTCAGGAAAACCATGGAGACGATGACGGTGATGAAGCTGGCGACGAGAACGGAGAGGACGAGCATGATGAAGGAACCGGCACGGGGTATGATCCTCCGGATCCGCCTGATGATGATGATGACAAGAAGAAAGGCGGAGGGGGCAAACCTGAATCGGATCCTGGTTCGCATGCACGTGATCCTGATGGAGATGCGGATCCTGAAGTCACAGAGGTGAGAATTTCCAGGAGGGAAGCCGACAAAGTGACCGTTCCTCCATGGCCTACTCTCACTCATCTCAACAACTGGCGATCCGTGTGCACGGCCAATGTCTTAGGGGCATCAGCCGACCCACATCATGAGGACTGGATGTTATGGCTGGCACCAGCGTTCAACCCATTCCCTGATGTCGAAGCATTGAATGATTCAGGACACAAGAAGTTCAAGAGCATAGACGTCAAATTGGGGATCGCCATGGTCGCAATGCTACGTGCCGGTGGTGACAAATCAGCTGACCTGTACCTCGAGGTGAACCGGAAGGCCAACGATTACATCAGCAGGCCTGACGTGAAGATCATCAAAGGACGACAAGTCATCGCGATGATGTATGAAAGTTTTCGAACGCATGATCGTCTTGACATGATCATCACTCTTGAGTATTTGGTGAAGCTCCAGTACCAAGGCGACAACAAGCTTCATACGTTCAAGCAGACGTGGTTGGAAGTTCTGGGACGGATGAGACCAGAGGACATTCCATCCAAAACAGCTCTCCGTGATTGCTTGTACAGCAAGATCAAGGACTCGCCCGCAATGAAGATGGAGTTGGGCATGCATTACGAACACTTGCCCTACAATCATGAAGACCGATCGTACGACAACCTGATGAAGATCATTGATCGTACTATCATGCGGAGACGAGAACAGTCAAATCTCACTCAGACCCAAATTGGCTTGCGCCAGATGCTTGAGGGCAAGGATTTGCTTGCTGCACCGGCCAAGGTACCCGAGAAACCTACGCCTAACGCAGCTCCATCCGCAAAGGTCAAGGCTTCGCCGACCAAGCCGGATAAAGCAACACCTGTACTACCTCAAAGCAAAGCGAAGAGTCATGCGAAGACCAAGCCAAAGCCCAAGAAGAAGACGAGGAGTGAGTCAGCGGACAACAGAGGTGACAAAAGCAAGAAGCAAATCCGCTGCAAGTTCCATTTCACAGATGCAGGGTGTCGAAATGGCGATAAGTGTCCATTCAGTCACTCGAAGAAGACTCCAGAGCGACCCTTCACGCCGAGGACGAGAACTCCAAGTCCATCTGGAGGAGGAGGAAACAGGATATGCTACTCGTTCAAGAACACAGGCTCGTGCTCAAGAGAGAATTGTCCTTTCAAGCATGAGGCAGCGGCTACCCCAGCTCCGGAACCAAAGGCAAAAGCTAAAGCTAAATCCGAAGCGAAGGCAGCTCCAGCGAAGCCGAATGCCAAGGCCAAGGCACTCCCTGCGGCACCCGCCATCAGATTGTGTCGAAGGTGGAATCCATCAGCTCCGGCTATATGGAAGCGATCTTCAAGACAAGATGAGGAGGAGTCAGATTGTCCATCCGTTGACAGCGACGCTGATTCGGATTGTTCAACAGATGACGAATCCTCGGGAACGACTACGTCGACCCGAAAAGTGATAAAGCGCAATGTGACATTTGCCAATGACGTGAAGTTCATTTCTTCGTGTCCTAGAAGATCGAAGAAAGACAAAGAGCGGAAGGTGAAGTACGTCGACATGGAAGCGTTTATCAATGATGAGGATCGCGCCGTGAGCTTGGAATTCGCCAAGCACAAAGCGAGATTGAGGGCACAGATCATGAGAGACATGGTTGACGACGATGATGATCAATGCGGAGATCGAGTTTCATTCGTACGAATCCCAGGAACGTCTCGAGTGGAAGAAGTTTCGTTCTACGACGGTGAAGATTCCATCGTTGAGCGCGAACTCGATGCTGCACACAGCAAACGGATCATCAATCAAGGCTTATTCAAATGCATGGTTCAACCAGTCATCCTCAAGAAGAAGATCAAGTTTCTCATGGACACTGGGTGTGGTCATGACCTCATATCTCAGAAGAAGATCGAGAAGCACAGTCTCGAAACACTCGTGACTCCAGAGCCCATATCATTTCAGACAGCCAATGGAATCACCGATACCGATCTCGTGTCGAATTTCCAGACTGAGTCGTTCGAGGAACCGATCAACGCTTATGTGTTGGACGACACACCGTCGGTGCTTTCCATAGGCAAGAGATGTATGAACTTCAACTACGGGTTTGTGTGGCCACCCGGAAGGGAACCATTCATGATCAACCCGCAGGGCAAGAGAATATCTCTGTTCGTGAACGGTGACATCCCGTACGTTCGTGCCGGGAGTTCCAAGTCATTGGTTCATGATGATCCGGAGGCCAAAGCGATCACCGAAATCTTCAAGGGTGCGTTGACAGCGGGCAATGTTGACGTCAGCGTCGCAGCTGCCGCTGAAGCTGCACCGGGCGAGATTGAAGCAGAAGAAGAAGGTGATGATCACGAACGACCTCCTGATCCTGAACCCCAAGAACCTCCTATAGAAGAAGTACCAGAGTCCGAGGCCGGACGCCCTCCGGACGACGACGAAGGAAAAGGAGTGGGTGAAATTCCATTGGATGGTGACGATGAGGTGATCATTGATGTGGAAGGCGACGGTGCGCCGAGCCGCAAGGCCAGAGTCGGAACACTGAAAGCCGAAGCTAAGACATTGGCACATCTGTGTACTCATCGCTACCGCAATCCATATTGCGAATCGTGCATACGCGCGAAGATGAAGCACTTGCGAACACAACGAGGTGCATTTCAACGTGTGATCAAACACTGGGGAGATCTTGTGACGTTCGACTTCCTTGACATGCGCAAGGCCGCCGAAGCAGGCATCGGACTCGATGACGGAGCACGTGAAGTTCTAGTCATCAGGGACATCGCCACAAAAATGATCGCAGCGATTCCCACGGCTTCAAGGAGCACTGACGAAGTCGTCATGGCCATCAGACGCCTTATGGGAAGACGCAAGATTCATATGGCGTATAGTGATGAAGCACCAGAGTTCGATTCAGCTATGGCGCAGTTGAAGATCGTGATAGATCATTCCCTTCCAGGGAAACCCAGTAACAATTCACTCGCTGAACGATCAAATCAAGAAGTGATCAACACAGTCGCAGCATCCATGCTACACGCCGGATTGCCCGCTCAATACTGGTCCTTTGCGCTTAATTGCGTGATGCAGAACCTCAACGTTGAAGACGTGGAGGGCGATGGTGATTCAGCATGGAAGCGAATGACTGGAAAGGACTTCGAGGGAAAAGCCATACCCTTTGGGGCCAAAGTCTTCTTCAAGCCGACGGACACAAGGCCGAAGACATATGGCAACAAATTCGATCCAAAGGGGATTCCAGGCATTTTTGCCGGATACATCATCACTGCTGGTCAAGGGTGGTCCAAAAAGTATCGCGTCTGGGATATGAAGGAATTTGCCAACGCGAACTTGTCGATGGACGCATCTGTTCCCAGGAAGTTGATGAGACCGTACGAGACAGAAGTTATCTACTTCCCAGAGGAGATAACGTTTCCCCTGAAAGCCGAGTACGAAAGGATGAATTCAACCATTGAGGGACTCAGGGACAACGTTGACCTCGCTGGCAAGGAGATAAAAGACGTCGATGACGGTGATGACGGTCCGCCCGGAGGAAATGGTGGCGACGGGGATGACGATG
Organism: Symbiodinium sp. CCMP2592; assembly: GCA_905221615.1. NCBI lineage: Eukaryota > Dinophyceae > Suessiales > Symbiodiniaceae > Symbiodinium > Symbiodinium sp. CCMP2592. Next base: position 16,633 of record CAJNDT010000580.1, on the reverse strand, counting down.
ATCCAAATGGACTTCTTCCTCCACCGGATCCCGGAGAAGATCCTGACTTACAGGACATAGATCCATCTGACATAGAGACGGAGCCGCTCGGCGAAGTCTTCAAGTCAGCAGAACATGAAGCTATTGATGCCATAGGAGACAAAAGACTCGAAGAACTAGACGAAGAGCTGGGTCTACGTGCAGCACCGCCTCCTTCTGAACCAAAGGTCACTGGGAAAGATCGACGATCGCCCCGCGAAGTCGGTCCAACCGGTAGACTCATCCCCGAAGGAGACATCGAAGAACCTGGAGAGATTATCAAGATCTTGAAAGAAAAGAAGTTGGCTCCCGAGGAGATTGAACATTGGAGTACGGGGAAGAAAGGGGACGGCATTGTATATCTCACCGATGACGGTGAAGCCTGCAAGATCGACAAAAGGGGAGTTCCGTATAAGATCCGAAGCGACGGTCGACGAACTCTTCCTACACGGCGACCTATCCATTCTTATTCTCCGGAAGCATGGAAGAAGATGAGCGAAACGGAGAAGAAGGCAGCATACAAGAAAGAAAAGCGAGACAAAGCTCGAGTTGCCAAGAAAGACCGGAAGAAGGCTGTGATAGGAAAGAAGATAGTTACCAAGATTTTAGACAACATGATCTTTCCCAAGATTGTCCCATGTGAAGAAATTGATCTGCAACTCAACGTGTCCGTTGATGACGACGATGGTTGGTCATGGGCACAGTCCTATGTGGATCAATATACACAGGAACAATTCTTGGCAGATGTCGTGCCGGCCGTTCCGGCGCATATGGTCATGGATGATAACTGGATTCCTTCTATGCCGTGTACGACTTCTCACAGAAACGTACATCGGGAAAAGAATCATGCAGGAGGATCGTGCTTCAATGCCATGGTCACTCGACCCGTCACACGCAAGGAGATGATCAACAATCCCAAGGCCATGGAAGCTTTCATGAAAGAATGGAAGGGATTGTGGGACCAAGAAGTGTTTGACTTCTCAACTACGCGTGAATATGACGACGTCGTCGCTGAGGCAAAGAAGAAAGGTGAGAAAGTACACATGGCGCGAGTACATGGACTGATATACGAGAAGAACTATCAGCTCAAAGAGGACGATCCTGCCAGGAAGTTCAAGGGGCGAGGTGTACTACTCGGTGATCAGGTCAAAGACCAGAATATGGAAGCCGCATTGTTTCAGGATTTGGGGAATTCCCCGGCTACGTTTGACGCCTCACGATGGGCAGATTATTACGGATGCCTTCCTGGCAACGATGTCCAGATGGCGGATGCTATCCAAGCATACATTCAGGCGAGACTATCGGGCACTCCATGTTGGGTTGAACTGCCTGATGAAGCCTGGCATCCATCTGCGAAACGGCACAAATTCCGTAGGCCGGTATGTCGCCTGATCAAAGCTCTATATGGACATCCTGACGCAGGAACCATGTGGGAACAACATTGCCACACCGCGGTACAGAAAGTAGGGTTCAAGCCGATTGGCGATGAATGGCCATCATTGTATTTCCACCCGCAAATGAAGCTCTTACTTGTCATCTACGTGGATGATCTCAAGATGGCAGGACCCAAAGAGAATCTACCCAAGGGGTGGGACATGCTGCGCCAAGAACTTCGATTGGAAGAAGAAACGCCGTTGGGCTTGTATCTGGGTTGTCGCATCTCCAAGGGCGAGGCAACGTTGCATGACAAAACGAAGGTGCAGTACTGCGACGTGACTGGGTTCGATCCGACAAAATTCAAGACGGTACCATCGCCGAGTCCGGCTGAGGAGACTAAGAATCACCCAGCTCGCGCTCCGGCACAGTCAGGTAAAAGCCATCGATGCACGTGGTGTGGACACACCATGCCTGTTGATAAGGATGGTCGGCTCGTTCCGCCTCCACCTATTCCCAAGGCGCCCGAGGAAGAGGAAATCAACGAGGCTAATCGCGGCGCACTTGCTCCGCAGGCAGCCAGCATTCTCATGAAATTGCTTTATGCCGCGCGCATTTGCCGCTTTGATCTTCTGCGCAGTATCAACAATCTCGCACGCAAGATCACGAAATGGACCAAGAAGGAGGATGCTCTTCTTCATCATCTCATGGCCTATGTGCACCAGTCCAAACATCACATGATGATTGGATGGGTCGGGAACTCCTTGGAGGACTCGTCCATCGGGCTGTTTGCAGATGCGGACTATGCAGGTTGTGGAGAAAGTTTGAAATCTACCTCCGGTGCTCATTTGCACATTCAAGGTTCTCACACACGATTTCCCTTGGCGGGACTTAGCAAAAGGCAGGGATGCTTGAGTCATTCCACACCTGAGGCCGAGATTGTCGCGGCCGACTTTGCCATGTCACGTCTTGGATTGCCTGCTATCACGTTGTGGCAGCAGCTTGGGGGGCAAGACCCCAACTTCGTCTTCTACGACGACAACCAGACCATGATCGGGGTGATTCGCACGGGCAAGAATCCGACTATGCGTCACTTGGAACGTACCCACGGTATCTGCATTGGATGGATGCATTCTATCTTTCAGGAAGGTTACGTTTCTCTTGCCTATGAGGTCACTGCCAAGATGTCAGCGGACATACACACCAAGTCGTTCAAGGATTCCGTGTCCTGGACACATGCGTGTCAGCTCATCAACATCTTTCCGCCGGATCTCATCGGCTCCCAAGAGATTATGGATCTGATGCGGCCTACTCATACCCAAAGCACGGATGAGAAGGGTCAGCAGCACTACTCGTTCAAGAGCGAGGTGCCTTGTTTTCCTTACACGCAGACGCCGATCCTCCCTCAGGTGTTGTATCGCGCTGGATTGTCGAGTAAGGAAGGCTTGCAAGAACATGACAGTGTGGACCCCATCCTGGTTGTCAAGTTCCCGCGCATGTTGCGGGGGCCGCCTTCTGCGTTGCCGCCTGGTCGTTACCTTCGGTCGACTTGGATTCTTCGTGAAGGGCAGTGGCATCAGATGGAGGATCGTGCTGCTATCCTTGATACACCGGGCAAGTTCGACCGCTATCTGGAGCGTGCTGTGTTTCAGTACCATCCGGTACGGGGACATTTGCGCCCCGCTGCTATTGCGGACGTCCTTGCGCCGCCGTTTTTGCCTCCTCCTGAACCGCCTCTGGGCCAGTCTTATGTGCGCGCCCTGCCCGCCAAATGGCGAGCGGTGGTTGTCACACTGGCGCGTGCCATCCATGGGGGGTACCAGGGCTTTACATTGCACCAGGGATTTTGTTTCAACGGCCAGTCCAAAAGTCAAGCCTCGCAATTTGGTTATGACCAATGGTCGTCGGTGTACGAAGATGTATGGCATGATGCGGCGGAACAGAAAAGGGAATATCAAGGATATGATGGAGCAATTGTGCCTCACGTGGTCAATTTCGCCGAAAACAAGCCCAAGGAGGGTCTGGTGATCCAATTCCTCGACCACGATGGAAGGTTGGTCCATGCTTACAAGAATCCTTACAGCCGGTGGAAGTACCGTATCACTATCAAAGATGCTCCAAAGGCAGTGACGGTATGGACATTGATAGGAGTCGATGAGGAGAACTGGTGGAACGAGTATGCTCCAGGCAAGGATTGCATCGCCCAGCATGCTCCCGATTCTCACTACGACCCTGGGCTGCAAGTAAATGTTCTGAGTATGGGGCGAGAAGTTGACGACGCCATGTGCGCCTACATCTTTGATGTGGTGGAAGCAAGGAAAGACAACCCTAACTCCGTAATCTTCATTGGTGCAGGGGTGTTGGGCAAGAATTCGTGGCTGAGTCGGAAAATCGCTGACAACCCTGAAAGGGCCAAATTGCGGACAGACTACCCATGGGGGGAGGTCGTCCAAAGAATTGCGCGCAGAGCGGCATCATGGGGGTTCCAAATCATCATCGAAGTGCCTCCTCGAGTACCAGTCCAGGAAACCAAGCAGTACAAGGGACTTCAGGAAGATGCCATGTGGAAGAGCATCAAGATCCAAGGATGCACCCACGGGCAACGTTATACCTTTCGGGATCCTGTGTCTCCCGAAACCGCCGTTGAGCTCGGCTACTGCAAGGATGAATGGGAGTACATTGCCGCAAACGTCGCGCTGCATCCTAAGTCGTCTGATGTGTGCTCGTCCAAACATTTGCACATGACTGATTCGGACGCTAAGGATCGATCTGATAAATGCGAGTTGACTAGCCAAATCTCCAGAAGATTGCTTAAGGCCTTGAAATTTCAGGCAACTGGCGATGGGAGATTGGTAGCCATGCCGTCGAAGGCTGGTGGACGAAAGCCAGACCGCATGATTGTTGACCTCTGTGGCTTGGGTAATGGCTACGCCGTGCCTAAGTCCACTAAGGGTTGCTCTCGCATAACTTGCAAGGAGCTGATCAGCTCCAAAGCCGATGAGGACAACCTTATCGGTATGATGAAGGATGCGTGCCGGAACGACCTGCGCACACCTGTGCTATTCGTGGCATCGCTTTTGCGATCAGGTGCTGGTCCTGGAAGTAGTGAAGGGGCTTGCGTGGGGGGTGAAAAACGTTCTGGTGGGAAGTACAAGGTTTTCAGAAGTGTCTTGAAATCTCTCAAACGCCTGCTGAAGAAGTGTGCGGAATTTTCCGACGTCTATTTTTCGCTTGACATGCCTTCTTCATGTTCATGTTGGTCTTGGCCAGAGTTGCATGCTCTTGTTTCAAGTGGCAAGGTGACGAAGGTTAAGGTTGATGATCATGTTGGTGCTGATGGCGATGGTGGTGGACGCAGGATCATGTTCTCTAACATGCCTGAAGCGGACCGTTTGGTGATGAGACTGGATGATTGCTTGGACCATGATTCGAAGAACAGTTTGTCGCAGCGCATTGATGTCTCATGGCGGTCAATTGCGAGGAATGTTCGCAGCCTTGTTCGAGCTCATGTCAGTGTCAGTCATGTTGCACATGAATCTGAGGACATTGCATGGCAGCAACGTCAGTGGCTGAAAGCTACAATGCCTACGAGCTGGCCTTCGAAGGAGTGGACCACGAAGAAGTTTTCCCGTCTGGTGGGATGATGCGAACGTTTCTGAAGTTCCACAAGTTCCTGGAGATGTATTCTGGGGATCCGTCGCAGAGCGTCTCGCTCCCGCCGAAGATAACGAAAGACAAAGTGGTCGACAATGATCTCATTCGCACATGGGCAGCGTTCAAAGCACCTCCGTTGGTCTTGCTGTTCACGTGTGCAAATCTGTCGCCAGGAGGGGATCTTTCCATTCGAGTCCGAGAAATCCTCAAAGCTTGCTTATTTGCTGCCCCTGAGGAGTACATGGACAAACCCTATGGGGAGATACTCGCCATGGTCATCAAGTTTGGTGGAGGTCTCAAACACATTGTTGCTGACTACGAGGGGAAGTTCAATGCCATCACCAGGTTCATGGTGGATGAGGAAGTGATCCGCGATGATGCAAAATTGGCTGTGGTTGAACTGGAACAAGAACGAAAGCAAGTTCGGTTCGACTTGAACACTGCAACAAGGAACATCGTCAGTGCGGACGGGTACTACAACCTCGCCGTTCTCATCAACTCCGTGGAGACGCCCTACCAGACTGTGACAGACACGAGAATTCAACAATGGTATACGGTGAATCAGGACTACTACACAAGTTGCCTATGTCGGGTAGAGCACCTGACCAATCAGACCTGTTGGCGGAGCCTACGTTATGTAGGGTGTGCAAGCTGATGTACATGTTCGCAAAACACACTGGATATGGACTACGGACCTACAACCAAGAATGTGCAGCGAACAACGATGGCGCTACGCCACTCAACGTTCACCAGCTGGCTTTGATGATGCGCACAATGCCTCAAGGCATGGGACATCCGCTCGCCTTTGCGATGAACTCGCTCCAGGCGTTCAGTGTTTGTCTCCACGTGCTTCATTCCTACGTATCATGGGTTGATCCAGATACTGGACACCCGCATTACAGATGGTCCAACGATGTGCTCCCTGATTCCGACTACACCACGTATTCTTTCCTCAAGCACCATGTGGATGCTGTGTGTGCAGATCAGGACAGGAACGGCTTCCAATTGCCGGATGCGTTCCGTAGCTACACCTGGAATCAGTGCGGAGTTGAATCTGGGTATGTGGTTGACTGCTCTACCAAACGCGCCACGTTGAGCATATGGGAAGCAGAATTCCAACAGATGGGGGCACCAAGTCCGCTTATGCAAGATGATGGCCTATTTCCGCCCAATCTTCAACGGCATCCTAGCTGGGTGTACTCAACGGGGAGGGTGGCGATGCCTACGGCAAGCAACCTCGAACCGGAAGGAATCGTGCACCCTGAGCATGGAAGAACGCCGGGACAATCGCAAGGATCCGCTACTGAGCCTCGAGCCACCCCTAGCCACGGACCAAAGAGGGCAAGGACGGACGAGGCAACGGCATCGGCGTCATCATCTTCTGCGGCACCTCCTCCACAACCATCGACTTCGCAACCGGAAGAGGAACCATCGCAACCGACATGGGAGGAAGCTCCAATCCCCGCTGGCGCTCAGGAAAGTTGGTACCATTATGTCAACATCGATGAAAAGGGCTGTCGCTCGAGCTTGCTGGCGACGACCCGTGATCAAGACGAGTACCCACCTACCATTGATGAGACGCCAAAGTTCGTGGCCAACCACGACGTGGGGACCACACCGATTCAGCATTACGTCAGAAGACTGGTGACCTACTTGGCAAGGATTCGTTCCGTCTCTCAAAGTGACGACAAGGGTCTCAACCTGAAGGTCTACGTGAAGCTGAGCACGAAGATGTGGTTACGGATGTATTCGCGGCTGTACCATGCATTGGCATTGGTGTCGTGCGTGCATCTTCCTTCTCCTCCAATGCTTACCTCGGCAGTGATGATCGAGGCAGACAACGATCTTGTCGACAACGATGAAATTCCGGCAGAAGCAAGGATCAACACCATGAACACGCTGAACGGATTTCGCAATAGTTTGGGTATGGGTGGCAAGCCTGATGCCGCGACTATGCGCTCTCAATGCACAATCCTCGTCCAAGACTTTGACATGGTCGCAAGGACCAGAGGATCATCGCATACAGTGAGAGAAAATCTCGTCATGCATGGATGGAGTGAGATCTACATTGTGAGCCCGTCGATCACCGCAGGTGCCAACTACAACTTCCAAGTCACAAAGGGATCGTTGGAATCTGTGAATGAGACATTGGATGGCTTGACTGAAGAGCAGCTTGCAACCGTCACGTTGCACTACCATCTGTCTCTCCAGGCGATCCTCATCGAGAACATATCATTTCCGATGAGTGAGGTCGGAGACGGAGCAGCGATTCGTGCTGACTTGCAGCGACAGCTCAAGGTCACGTACGTTGACCCTATCATTGCGGCAGGGAAGCGTACCACGCGCCCTCCAATTGTCAACATCAATCATGACTTACGGTTCGTAGGAGCAGCCAGCAATTACCTTCGACAGAAAGCTTCTATGTTCAACGGCTTCCACGCGCTGGGAATGTATATTGAACTGGAGTTGCGGGCCCGAGCATGCGTGGTGATTCATGGATCTTCGTTTTGGTCAAGAATGTATAGCCAGGCGAAACATGCGTCGTCAGGCGTGCATACACTGTCAGTCGAAAAGGTGCCACCACCGGACAATCGGGTCAGGTTCAAATTGGGCCTCGCTATCTACGAGAAGCAGCTGTTCTGCGAGAAGATGGTATCCACGTGCTTTGTTGAGGCATCGAAAGTTCGCTCATGGGACGAAACAGTCCGAACCGACTCAGTCGCTCACCCGTCGCTTGTCGAGATTTGGGAGGACAAGAGTGAAGTCAAGACGTCCACCAAGATTTCGCAGACATGGTTTACGGGGGAACAGCAGCAACAGATCAGGTCGGGTGCCCAGGGTGACACGGTCGCTGAATCGTCCACAGTCACCTGGCAGGATTTTGACATCGCCATGACCGTTCCCGAAGCCTACTACGACAACAGGCACTACTGGTTCAGGATCGACACCTATGCGACCCTGAACACTGGTTATGTCAAAGGGAGAACGTTCTATTGCCCTGGATGTGAAGCAATGAAGTTGGCTGAGTGCTACGCACAAGCCTTCTTCAAGCCGACCGGAAACGGGTATCCTGGACACTGCATTGGGTGCGCGCATACTTCAGCCTTGAAGATGCAGCATCAAATCGGCTCCTTCAATGACTTGATCACGTCCCAGAAGTACACCTTGGCTTGCGCAAAGCACCTTTATGACCTGAGGCTTCAATTCGTGGATCCTCGCGTGGACATCAAGGAGTTCCTCAAAGTTTGTGCAGAGATGGTCTATGAAGACATCGGCAAGACGGTTTCTCACTACGGTGGTCTCCGAATCACAGCCAGTCAGGCCATCGAGTACGCGGCATGGGGAAAGGCCAAACAGTTGGCGTGGGACAGAGGGTACGACTCCGAAGGCAAGACATGCTACATCTGCTACTACGACGCCGGGAACTGCGCTTATGCTGGTTTCATGAGGATGCTTTTGACTCCGGAAGAGCGCCAAGAATGCTACAGAGGGTCAGTCTTGCCCAAGGAAGAGCTCCTGGGTGACACAGTGGAGCTGGCGCTCGGGCTTCTTACAATTGCAATGAGACACCCAAGTCATTTTCCGAATTGGGGTGGCCTTGAGGGAGCAAATGCGTGCGCGAGGGGAATCGAAAGATCATTCTTCCGCTACGCGTCGGCCGAAGCTATCGAGCTGATCACGGTTGACTCCCCGCGCAAAAGGACACCGCCCAAGAAGAATGAAGCAGTCGCTGAGATCGTCAACAACATGTCCGCTGACCTCGTGATTGATTTCACAGTGATCGTCGATGGTGATATCTACCCTGTAGAGATTGCGAGAACCGACGAGACACAGGCCGCTGACAACGTCACGGACGATCCAGGGTTCTCAGTTGCTCCACCAATACCTGCACAGGATGTAGATGTGGATGCGCAACCCGAAGAAGAACAAGGTGCAGAAGGCCCTGATCCCAGGCATGCAATTCGTGAAGGATTTGTCGCGCAGCTTCAGGACTATGTTGGCGTACTCGCTCAGGGCGAAATGTCAGTCGGAAGCGACCGCATCACGTTCTGTGTCGCTTGTGGCAGTGATCTACACACTCTGTCCAATTGCACAGAAAATGCTGCGACCCGGGATCTGGTACTTCGAGGCGTCCAGATTATCAAGGAAAGTCTTCTTCGATATCCACGTCGAGTACCTACACAAGAGGCTGAGCCAATGGACGTTGACACCACAGATCATGTGAGTGTTGCATCCTCGGACCGACGACCCAAGGCCAAAGCCCGACCGCGACGCGGAGGCGAAGCCGTACGGGGTGATGTGGTCTTGATCCGTTATGAGAACAAACACAATCTCTGCACGGATGTGGAGAACCGTCGGGGCCTAAATGATGCTTGTGGCGTACCACTGCAGGAATCGGGACCAGAGAATAGCCAGCGAGTGGTGGACATCATTGAGCAGCTTTCGGACCATCGCGACCGACGCCTACCTCAACGAGGAGACCGTCCTAGCTTTGCTTACGATGAAAACACTCATAGCTACACCAATCCAGGCTATGAATCCATCGGCGGCGGAAGGCCAATCCGGTGCGGGATTCTCGACCTGATCCCAACCAAGGGTGCAAGCTTCATCAACAATCGGTGGGACATCGTGAACGAAGTTGTCCTTCGCAACATCACCCGTCAGCGCAGATTGAACGCGGATTGGGCGCTATCATGCATCCAGTCTGACTTGCGCCACAGAATCGCCAGGCGCCCAGGCTCGGAATGGCTTGACAACAGGTGCCAGGTGGCATTCAACAGTGTCATCAAATGTGATGAAGGAGGATGGGTGATGATCGAAGACTTGGTGAGGCATGAGCCACTATGGACCCATGAAAGCAGACGCATCACCGAAGGGGTCTCAAGGACCGATGATCAACAGAAGAAGAGAGTGTACAATGAAAGACTTCAGCTGTTGTTCCAAGGGAACATGATTGCAGCCACGAAACGCAACAAGGCCAAGATTCGGTTGCAGTTCCTGGGTGTGAGAGTGAAGGACCCCGGCACGGAAGTTCTTGGATCAGCAGGTTCGAACAGGTTGGTATCGGTTCAGGACCAGATCACGGAGATCCAGAACAACGATCATTGCCGGCATGGCCAGAGGTACCTGAACATATGCAACGGCTGGGTGAAGCCATGGGCAGTTCGGGCTACGAGTGGTCACTCTGCGCATTCAGATCCCCAGAACAACTTGCTTCAGTTGGACAAGAACAGGTTCGCAATATCTCCATCTATGACCCTCTTGCAACGTCTTGGAGGTGCGTTCCACGCTACGGCATGCCGCAACTTGGATTCCATTGTCACGCAAGGCATCATGCCTGGTTCGGAGGACCCCGACGGGGACTTCGACCATAGGCGCCAATTCCGAGGCAACCAAGGTGGCAGACTCCACAGCTATTGGGGGGTGTTTGCGCCGTTCGATCACCGGAACGCAACGACCAAGATGCGAGTACATGGACGAGACGCCAAGCACATGCCATTGGCGGTCCTTCATGTCCCATCGCAAGATCTTGCACGAGAGGATGGACGTATCACAGACAGCGGCATCATGATCGTTGGTCGAACGATACCTTTCCATTTCGTCAAGGAGGTATGGTTTTGCGTCCCTGATCCTCGAGATACACACTCTTTCGCTCTGGTGGAAAAGATCTACGATGAAAGGTTGGAGAAAGAGCTGGTGTTGGACTACAATGCATCACCGTTGCTTCCTGAGTTCGAGAGATACCGAACGCCAAGCAAGATCATGGAATTGCTTTGCGAGATGCCTCCTGGACCCCACGACACAAGCAAGGAGCAGATCATTCGTGACCTCACGACTGTCCTGGAGTCCCACAGGGAGAACACGGTTCGGCATCACTACATGGACAAAGGAATCAAGTTTGTCATCAAGAATTGGCGACCCGAAGACCTACGCAGAGACGAGGATGGACGGAGAATGAGGGTATGCCCGGCATGCTACAACATCGTTCCAGCATGTTTCTCCCGATGCACGTCTTGCTGGTCACAGTTCATTTCGAGCGGATATTACCAAGGTTCTCCACAACGGGAGACTCCTACGGAGATCCCCAGTGACTTCATTGCTCAGACAATGGAAGCCGCAGCAGCCGCAGTGCCTGAGGCGCCCGAAGAGGAGCAGGAAGCCATGGAGGTAGAGACCGTTGCGGAACCTGAAGAAATCCCAGAACCATCTGTCATCGCGGAAGACGATCCAGAACAGGAACCTGATGAAGAAATGGACATAGAGCCTGGAGAGGACTTTGATGACGCAGTGCCAGAAGCAATTGCACAGGAACGTCGTCCCGTCTTCGTTACCGGCCAGTCTTTGAACATCGATCCTGAGCTACAACTTGCACGTACCGCCATGCAGCCATCCTACTATTCTGGAAAGCGAAATGCCCATTGCATTGACGCGAACATGACCGCTCTTTCGTACATGGCATACGTGGTATGCAGATCCATCTACAAGGCTTGGTCAGGATTCGCAAAGTGGGCGACTATGCCGTTGTTTCAGATGAGGGAAAGTTTCGCACTTGGCCAACGCTATGATGTGCTTGGAAAGTGGGGATCTTTGGCGGCAGTGGATAGGGAAACGGGTGTGAGCAAGGACGTGACTGATGAGGAGATCATTCGCTTTGCCAAGGAACCTGAGAACCTCAAACAGTATGATCCCAACGGGACTTACACCTTGAAGCGCTTCCGGACGAACCAGATGCTTTCTTTACTTACACGGGGAGCCAACATGATGGGAATTGGCAGGGACAACTTCAACCCTACTACTTACTTGAAGAGCGAAAGGGATGAAGATGTGAAGGCTATGCACTTTTGTTGCCTGAACGTCCTGTGCGAGGTGATTCCAATGGTGACGGGACACCAACAATTCTCAGTGCTACGACCAACGCCAACTGGACCAGTGGACTTCTTGTACATCGACCCCGTCGGTATTCTGCTGACTCATTCTGATCAGTCAGTCCAGACCATCGGCTTGCTGGTGGACCACAGTGTGCAAATGCCTGCGCATTTCATGGACAGATTGAACAGATCCAAGGCTGAGAGACAGCAAAACCCGACGACCAAGCGTACGGAAGCCCTACACCACATTTCGGCCGCTGACTATCTTCCTCCAGGTGGTACATCCATCCTGGACACGCCTGTCACTACGGAGGAACGTGAAAGCGCTTCTTCATCCAAGGGACCTTCAAAAGGGCGTGGAAGAACCGGAGGTGAGCAACATGGTGGCTGGAACACCAATTCCTACCACGACTACATCGCCGGCAAAGGCCGAAACAAAGGCAAGGACAAAGGAAAGCAGAGGAACCAGTATCCAGAGGAGAACCTCCGGCCCTGGGAACGCGATCCTACGTCAACGCGAAGATGGTGGCGAGACAACGCCTGATCTTCCTCGCCTATCAGTTCGTGACCTCTGAGCTTCGCCCATGGAATGCCATCGCGAATGCTTCTTTCTTCGGTGACGCCTGATTCGTTTGTCATTTCAGGGGATCGTTACTGACGTAGATGAGTGTCACAACGTTTCTAATTGGGATGCAAAGCTCTGATTTTCAATGTCAACGTTGCGGCGGAATTTTTTCTGTTGTCCTATCGTGCCATCTTCCGGGTGAGCAGCGTCGGAGACGCAACTCATGGGGGGTGCGAACGGACTGCGATGCCTTGTCAAGTTCTAAGGTGTCACTATAAGAGCTGTGAGCAAGACCGTGTAAAGTGCAAGAGAAGGGGGCACGCTACGCGTCCCTCGACTCTAGGGGGCATGCTACGCATCCCTCATCTTTACCTTTCTATGTGACCGCCAACGCAACGTTTGGCTCAAGTCAATGCCCATAGCTAAGTGCTATATGTGTCTTCTATCCTGAGCAATCAGAGCTATCCCGTTGCACAGACGAACCGCCGCCGGCAGTGAGTGCAAAAGGAACGGCCGCCGGTTCTGCCTGCATAGGATCGCACGTGTGGAAGTAAGAGGGAGAGACAGGGTCCAGTCTGTGGAGAGTGCTAGCCAGCCACACCTACATTCATTACAGCTCTGGTGGGGAGAGCAGCAACCAAGTCGAGATCAATCCCCCACGCATAAACAATGATGATATTGAAACTAAAAAGATTTTGCCACCCGAAGCATCAAACAAAAAGAAATATAAAAAATACATATATCTAATCTAATTTATATAATAATGGATAATTTAGTAGCAGAAGCGAGTGATGTTATGAGTCCGGCCTTAGACTTTGGATTGCCTAAAACCGCGCAGTATGTAACAGACCGACGACACGTTAATTATTTTCCATCAGGTAGTAACATTTACACAAGTGCCACGGGGAACAAAAATATTAGATTTTATGTTACAGGTGAAGATGGAACTTATTTAGACTTATCAAGTATTCGTTTATTTGCTAATCTTCAAAACGACGGTGATACCGATACTCAATTCTTACGACCACTTACGGGATTACACGGATTTTTCAATCGTTATAGATGTACGGTAGGAGGTCAGTTAGTTCAAGACATTGACCAATATAATAGACATTGTGAGTTATACAACAGTTTTAAGTCGGTTGAAGCGCGTCATATGGACGATATAGAACGTAGCGCTAATCCTAGATAGGACGACGACTGGCGACATAAATATGCTAATGGCTTAGACCAATTTGTAAGAGTTAATAATGCTAATGATGATGTTGTTAGGACAGAAGGTGAATTACCAACAGGAGCAGATGCTAAAGATTATACCGACCATAACAAATGGGGCAAAATATCCAATCGTTATACTCGTCATTCGGTCAGTGGCATTCGTAAAGGTGAATATTTTAGACTCGGGCATCAGTTTAAATGTGGTTTCTTAGAGAGTAATTATTATTTACCCGTCCGATACGCCCCATTAGAAATTGAATTAACAATCGTTTCAGATGCCGATGAACCAGTAATAAAGGGAGTAAGCAATCCCAGTGCTACTACTATCGGAGGTGATAGAGGCGGTGCTTATTTTACTGAAGGAGACACCACGACAAAATGGCAACTTAACAATATCATTTTAAGAGCAGAAGTTGTAACCTTAGACAGTGCCGTAAATAATAATATTACCAGTCATTTATTACAAGGTGGTAGTCTTAAAATTGTTTATCCGATGTATCACACCATAACACAGTCATTTAACGCATCGGGAGCAGAAATTAATATGAATGTCGTAAAATCGGCAAGTAAGTTAAACGGTGCTTTCATTACTTTCTATAGAACGCAACGAGGAAATCATTTAACAAACGGAAAAGAAGACAATTATTATTTACCCGATAACTATGTTAATAAGCGGTTTAACTATTTCTATAACCCTATGATTAACTCAAGATTTAACGACCGCGGTGTTAATGCCACTGGTGATGATGCTGGTTATGGATTTGCTGACAAGAATTATAATATTTCGTGGCAGGTCCAGATAGCAAATCGCAAGTACCCCGAATTTGAAAGCCAGAGTTTAGCAGAACATATGTATTTCTTACGTCGTATGTTATCATACATGAACCCAGACCAAGACGCATGTAGTATCACTTATGAGCAATATGCGACGAATAAATTTATTATTGGTATAACGTTTGAAAAGATGAACGAGCAAAATCTAACAGGTATAAATACAAAGATGGGATCATTAATGACAGCTAAGATTAAACCATATAAACCTCTATCAGAAAATGAAGTTATACAGGAAATATTTGTGCATCTCATTTCCGAGAATATAGCTGAGATTCGCTCGGATGGAACTGTGGTCTATGATTAAGTGAATGAATAATGAGAAAATCTTATAAAGAATAAATGTTATAGTATATTATGGTAGAAAATAATAAAAAAGTTTTGACAACGGTAGAATTTATTATTGTATTAGAAATTCAGTAAGCGATGACGTATATGTAGGCTCTACAACTCAACCGTTAAGCAAAAGATTCCAAAAACATAAGGAAAATATAAACAACAAACGCGATGGAAATATGCTAATATATCAGAAGATGAGAGAAATAGGAAAACAACACTTTTACATTGAATTATATGAAGAATACCCATGCGAAAATATTGAACAATTAAGAAAGCGTGAGGGTGAAATTATAAGAGAATTAAAACCATCATTAAATAAAAGAATTGAAGACCGAACGATACAAGAGTGGAAACAAGATAATAAACAAAAAACACAAGAATACCATCGTCAATATCAAATAGAACACAAAGAAGAATTGGCAGACAAAAATAAACAATACCGTGAGCAAAACAAAGAAGTCATAACCCAACGAAAGAAAGAACACTATGAAAACAACAAAGAACATTACAAACAGTATAGAGAAGAGAATAAAGACAGAATTAAAGACAACTGGGCGAAATTCTATGAAGAAAATAAAGAAAAGCTCAAAGAACGAAGCAGAGAACGTGGCAATAATAACAAGGAACAAAGAAGTGCGAATTTCAAAAAATATTACGCAGAAAATAAAGAAAAGATAATGGCAAAAAGCGAGAACACCAATTAGTAAAAATTACCTGTGAATGTGGTATGGAAATTGTAAGGAATTCTAAACCGAGACATTTAAAATCAAATCACCATCAAAATTATGAACAATCCTTACAAGAAGATTATGAATAATCAATCAATAACTCTAGATGGTTCAAGTGTAGTTTATGCTACCGAGTTTATTACAGTTAGTGAGACAGGCACGTCATCATTACAACAGGATTACGCAACAATAACCTATGTAGATAATGAGATATCAAATATTAATGTTCAGTCGGGAGGGATAACACAACAGGATTTAGATGACGCAGTAAATCCGATTATAGCAGATGTTGCGGGTCAAGAATTAGAAATTACTGATATTAATAATAATTTAGCAAATAATTTTCAAACAACGGTACAATTAAATACGAATTTTTATTCAAAACACAAATTGACGCCAATAACTGGATTGACGCAACAGCATTAGCACCATACGCAACAACAGCAACACTAACAGCAAATTATAAAAATAATACACAATTAGATAATGATTATTATACGAAGTCTCAAATTGACGCTAATAACTGGATTGACAATACAGCATTAGCACCATACGCAACAACAGCAACACTAACAGCAAATTATAAAATAATAAATACTCAATTAGATAATGATTATTATACGAAGTCTCAAATTGACGCTAATAACTGGATTGATAATACAGCACTCGCTCCGTCTGCTTTAACATCTACATTAAATAATGATTATTTATCATCATTACAAATTTCAACATCGTATTACAATAAAGGCGAGGTAGATACATTAATATCAGGAGTAAGTGGCGGTGGTGGCGTTTCTAATCCTATTGAATTAGTAAATAGTAATACAAGTATTGAAAGATATACAAATGCTACCAAATCTAATATTTCATTAGATTTATCAATAAATGAAACTGCAAGTGCCATAAGATTAATTGACGGAAATAATGACGATACTGATACTAATACATATATTGAATGTAATAATACAACAAACGGAACAACATTTTTTAAACAATTATTTATTAATGGTGCTACATCATTTAATAACGATACTGTT
>CAJNDT010000579.1:0-180486 GCA_905221615.1 Symbiodinium sp. CCMP2592 | reverse complement strand
AAGCTCATGCAAGCCGAAATCGAAATCCGACAAGAACGATCCCCCTCTGAAATATATTTCTGGGCTGGGGTATTGTACTGTGGCATGCGCACCCACTCGTAATACATTAGGTAGGGCTATGCTGGTACAGGGACCCTGAGCAAGCCAACATCCTGCTTTACATGCATTGGCACATCTGGGTTGTAGTTTTAGGGCCCTGAACTGCCCGGAACAGTATGTGTGAATAGGAACCTCAATTGGAATCAAAGAGGAAATCTGTAAATTTCCCAAAGTGTGCCAAACTGCCACCTGGACAAGCGCTTCTTTTTGGATGCGGCGCCACCCTGCCGCTGTACGAAAACGAAGACGAAGACAGTGCAGCGCAGCCAACGTTATGTACACCGTCGACAGAGGCATATATTTCTCAAAATCTCAAAGTGTGCCAAACTGCCACCTGGACAGGCACTTCTTTTGGATGTGGCGCCACCCTGCCGCTCTGCGAAGACGAAGAAGACAGTGCAGCCAACGTTATGATTATGTACACCGTCGACAGAGACATATATTTCCCAAAGGTCCCAAAGTGTGCCAAACTGCCACCTGGACATGGAGAAGCGCTTCTTTTTGGATGTGGCGCCACCCTGCCGCTCTACGAAGGCGAGGACGAAGACAGTGGAGCCAAGCTTATGTACAGCGGCGACAGGATCACATCATCTGTGGCATGATGCGGCGCATGTGGGCCATAACTCAGCCTTGCCGAGCCCGCCAAAAAAGGCCAAGGCAGCGAAGGCGAAAAAAGCGAAGGCGAAAAAAGCGAAGGCGAAGGCGAAGGCAGCGAAGGCGAAGGCAGCGAAGGCGAAGGCAACGGCAGTCTCACAGACTCACGCGTCGCAGCCGCAGTTGACGCAGTCGCAGTTGACGCAGCCGCAGTTGACGCAGCCGCAGTTGACGCACTCTGATGATGCCTAGTTCATGGTTGGGATAGGATTAAAAAACTAAAATGACTACTTATTGGGTTTAAGTACCCATAAAAATGTAAAATTTTACGCAACTATGACAAAGATTCTGTCGCCATGCTCTTGACAGCCACTTCTGGAAAGACTGGCATCTCCTGCCGTGACGCCGTCCGTAGCTCATCTCGCATTCGAAGCAGCAGTGCCGCGGGTAGGTAGAAGAAGCTGGAGACCTGCGTCCACAGTTCCTGGTTGATGGTTGGGATGGGATTACAAAATTAAAATCTAATTCTTTAAATACCCATAAAAATATAAAATGCTACCCAACTATGACCAAGCTTCGGGCAAAGACTCATGTCGATGCCGGGCGGCTGCAGCTGCCTCAGAAAAACGTCGACGACGCCGAAGACGAAGGCGAAGCCGAAGCGGCAGCAGCCCAGCAAGAAGGCGGCGACGACGAAGACGAAGGCAGAAGGCAAAGCCGGCAGCGGCAGCAATGGCGTCACGCGAGAGTGCGGCCGGCGGTGAGTGGCCAAGCGAGAAAACCAAGACTTTGGCTTAGTGGCTGAGTTCATAAGCGTCCAAAAAGTGTACACTTTTGGCTTCTCTCTCTCTCTCTCTCTCTCTCTCTCTCTCTCTCTCTCTCTCTCTCTCTCTCTGCCGTGCCACTCAGAGTGGGTTATGTTATCCCAAAGAGTGTAAAGTGTATCCACTCAGCCACTGACTTGGGCATAAAGCAGCGTTCATGGAAAGCTGGCGAACAAACGGCTAGCGTTTGGGGTGGTTCGGGATGTTAAGGGTTTAGGGTCTCTTACGAACCATCTGTATAGACTCCACGGTCTGATCAAATGTACCGAATGCTGATCCTGCCAAACTGAAACAGTGACCTCGAGTCTACCCCTCTGGAGATGCGGCCAGCGGGACCGGAAAATCCAAGGCTCGGACCTTCGCCAACGGTGGCTTGGAACCCACATCCAGCAACTCGGGGACCTGGAGGCGGGCGAGACAACAGGAAGTGGAATAGTCGGATCACGAATCCAAGGTCCAGGCAGATGAAGCCACAGCGTGCGGCACCTCGAGAGCCAGAAGCATCAGACGACACTAGGTTTACAGAGACCGACAACACAGCATGGCAGAGGCACAGTTTTTCAACAAAAAACGCTGACACGCTGGTCTGATCAAATGTACCGAATGCTGATTCATGCTATTTCCTGCCAAACTGAAACAGTGACTTCGAGTCTACCCCTGGAGATGCGGCCAGCGGGACCGGAAAATCCAAGGCTCGGACCTTCGCCAACGGTGGCTTGGAACCCACATCCAGCAACTCGGGGACCTGGAGGCGGGCGAGACAACAGGAAGTGGAATAGTCGGATCACGAATCCAAGGTCCAGGCAGATGAAGCCACAGCGTGCGGCACCTCGAGAGCCAGAAGCATCAGACGACACTAGGTTTACAGACACCGACAACAAAGCATGATTGATGTTGAAGCCTGCAAGACTCTAGACAATCACGATATCAACGTTAGGATAAAGATCACTGTTGCCTCACACTGCACCTGCGAATCCAGGAACATCTGAATTGAGCCAAACAATGGACGACGGAGGTGCGACACAAGGCAGGGTGTCAACAACCAGTTTAGTCGCCGTTGAGGTAGCAACGCAGCAATGAGGGCTAGGCCGAAGCAAAGTCGGTGGCAGAAGAGCTGGACAGCTTCGGACGAGTGACCTCGCATAGCATTGGCAAAAGCATCACGTGACGAAGAGAAAGCTGAAACCTCTCAGCCTTGGCGAAGGCAGAACCTGAACCACGAGTGCTCTCACATCATCCAGCTTCTGCTGCGAAATTGCTCAAGCTGCTCAAGAATCTTAAGAGATCTCAGGACTCAGGACGCCACGCCTTGAGAAAAGGCGAGCTAGGTAGATGAACTCCACACGGAAGACCATGTCCTGCAACAAGGGGGACGTTCAGTCTGCGCAGTTGTGCGATCACTGAAGCTGTGTGCTGCGGAGTTTCAGGGCAAGCATCAACAGCACTTCCTTGCGTTTGAAGTGGCTGAATGATTCTCTCGGCGCAGCTTTTTGCCCGAGGCTAGCATGCAACCGGTGGCAAAAGAAGCCGAGGCGGACAAAGCAGCCGGTGCTCTCGAAGCCGAAGGCCATCATATTTTTGTCATGTGTCAGGCTATGTCTATGTCAGCCCCACGACCCGGTACTAAGTGCTAACTTAATTTTTAAAACGCTTTTTAAAGCATCAATCGATTTGACTATCCGAAGTTCTGAACACCAAGTCGAGCCTTGCGACTGTTGGTCCACCTAAGGCGGCCAGCCAGCGGCCAAGGAGAAGTCCAGAAAAGTTTGTCAGGCTATTTCAAACCCCATGACCTGTGACTCATGACCAATTGCTATTCCTATTTTTTTCTGGCCTTCTTCAGGTTGTCTTTTCCGGCCTGACGTTCTTGGGCCTCTCTGCGCATGCGCTCATTGCGGGCGCGGTCCCTATTTGCGATCAGCTCTTCGTACACCGCGCCCTCAGAGTCAGAGAACCCGCCAATAAAGAAATCACCGCCCCCCCCACAAAAACCTGCACCTCACCCTACACCCCAACATTCAATGCTGACAAAGGTCGAATTTTTCATAAGACGCGGACTGTCCGCTGGATGTGTTGTAGAAGAACTTCACACGCTTGGCCGTTCCCCACACGTGCCACAGACTCCAAGGACCCATCTCGGGAGGTGTGGCTTCCGCCGGGCTGACCTGCCAAAATCTAAGATGCTAAACTGCTAAACTGCGAGACATCATAATATTGGAACGCCGAAAACCCTAGAACCCAAACGCTGCTAAGCTGAAAGCCAGGTATCCTCCCAGATCACCGGCTGTTGCCAACTGCATATCCGCGCGTCTTCGTTGAAGTAGTATGTTTGCTCGGAGGTGAGCCGGACTTGTCGCCAACCGTACGGCAGTTGCACCTGAAGTTAAGAATGGGAATGGGAAGGGCTTAGGTGTATATTATATGTAAGAAGGAATCCCCAAATTAGTATTGGTAACTATGTAGGCCCCTGTATTAAAGTGCTGATGAAACCGCCACGCCAAGACTCCGTATCGACTGCTTGACCCATGACGTTCATGAGGTGGTCAAAGGGCCAGCTTTCCGAAGGCAAAGACCGCGCCTGGTCACTCGCCTCGATTGCCGCAGGCCGCAGGACTTTGCGACTTGAAGTCTTAGCCAATTAAAATTTTACCATTGTGCGGAGGCGCTACCGCCGATGTGTCTGCGGACGTCGGCGGCGATGGCTGTGCCGGAACCTGTCGGGATGGACGCTAGGGAGGCAACACCACGTTGCACCAAAAGCTAAGACTTAAAGCTTTGACGTTGACAACCAACTGAAAAATGCAAATGTGCGGAGGCGAAGGGGCTGCTGCGGGCGGCACAGACCAAGTCGAAGGCGAAGGCTCTCCAGCAGCTTCCGCAACTGGAGACGGCACCTAAAGGTAAGACGTCAAGCTCTCACAACAAACCAAAATTTAACAAATTTGCAAAGTGCGGAGGGGCCGCTGCGGGCGGCACAGCCGAAGTCGAAGCCGCAGGCTCAGGCTTTCCAGCAGATCCAGCAGGAGACGATGTTTTCGCCACCGGAGCCTGTAGGGTTGGACTTATCTGCACAGGTAATCATATCTAGTCTATATTGTCTGAAAAATGCAAATGTGCGGAGGCGAAGGGGCTGCTGCGGGCGGCACAGACCAAGTCGAAGGCGAAGGCTCTCCAGCAGCTTCCGCAACTGGAGACGGCACCTAAAGGTAAGACGTCAAGCTCTCACAACAAACCAAAATTTAACAAATTTGCAAAGTGCGGAGGGGCCGCTGCGGGCGGCACAGCCGAAGTCGAAGCCGCAGGCTCAGGCTTTCCAGCAGATCCAGCAGGAGACGATGTTTTCGCCACCGGAGCCTGTAGGGTTGGACTTATCTGCACAGGTAATCATATCTAGTCTATATTGTCTGTATGTGTGTATGTGTGACTCTGTGACGACTCTATGATGTATGTGTGTGGATGGACACTACTTCCAAGCTTGCTTTCGACGGACCCCCCAACGCCTCAGGCGCTCGAACTGGCGGCTTCGGTGCCGGCTTTGCGCTGGCCCCCGTGGATTCCTCGGAGACAGAGACACCACATGGCACAAGGTTTTGGCAGCAGGGTTGGGGCTTGTGAAACAAGTAGCGGGTGAGTGAAGGGCTTGCAGAGAGAGTTTACGGTCGCGAACTCCAGCGTCTGTGTGTGCATGTATGTATGTATGTAGGTATGTAATGTATACTGTGCGTGTATGTATGTATTATATATGTATGAACACCACATTTTGCACCTAGAGTTAAGACTTAACAATCCATTGTGCGGAGGCGCCAGCTCCTTCGGCAAGTCACGGGGCTGCTGCGAGTGCTCCTCGGTGACATTAAAAACCGACATAGATCCGTTTCAGCAATCCATACAAACAGGTACAGCAACTGTCCAGCAGCCCGGGCACAGCTGCAGCTGCAGCTGGAGACGGAAATTTCGCAGGAACCTGGGATGGACGCTGGAGCAGTCGCTAGGGAGGCAACACTATATGTGGCACCTAAAGCTAGGACTTAAAGCTTTGGCAACCAACTGCAACTCGGCCACGACCTTGGCCTGCGGCTTCGGGAGGGGTCCGTAATGCCCCTGCCGCCGCCGTTCTGCGCGGCCTTGCCCTCGCGCACCCCAGTAGTCACGTGAGCTGAGCCAGCCGCCGGACATGGCAGCCCTAACCAAAACAACCCAGTCGCCCCGAATTTTAAAATAAGTTGCAGTAGCAGTGGAATTCAGCAAGCTCCGGTCCATTCTCCCTGATATATCCAAAATGAAAATCGCCCTGAAGACCGAAATGTTGCTGTGGTATTTAAAAGTTTGGTTGGAACCCGGGCAAATCCAGCAAAACCCAAGCATGAATCGCCTTTGCCCTGTTGACATTCAAAGGCTCAGTGTGTTAAGGCTGTTAAGGTCCAGGGATTGGAGGCCCAGAGTTTAGAACTACAACATGTTCAACGTGTTCAAGTTCAACCCACACTGAGCTGGAATATTGCAGTTACAGCGATCAAGTAACAAAAGTTCCATGCCACAACGCCATGCACTCCACAAATTGACTGTAGCCAGGAGGTCCTCCGTGCATTCGACCAAGATGACGCAGCGGCGAAACGAGGTCGTTGACCTCGGCGCAGCACCAAAACCCAGCAATCAGCAATCCACATCGCCATCAGGACCCCTGTGCCCAATCCTCAGAGCCAATCCTTTCTCCAAAGTTACAGATCTACGATTGCCGATGTCCCCCACCTACTTTGCTCAATCGACCAGAGATGACCAGTGAGCAGAGTGACCAAAGGCTACAAACCTTGGAGCCTTGGAGACCTACCGCCTTTCGGCGCCTACGTTTGTACCTATACTGTGCTCCACTTTGCCCGTTACGGATCCACTCAGCCGACTCCCCTACAAACCTCATATCGCCTTTCGGCGCCTACTGCATCTACCGCCTTTCGGCGCCTACTGCATCTACCGCCTTTCGGCGCCTACTGCATCTACCGCCTTTCGGCGCCTGTTTACAGAACCCATGTTGCCCAACCCAACCCTCAGAGGACGGACGTCCCTTACCTACTTTGCTTTATCGACCCGTGACCAGAAATGACCAGAAGCTACAAACCTTGGAGTCTAGTCTTGGAAACTTACCATTACATTACTTACTCGGCCTCTCTATCCGGCAATAAAACTTTAAACTTTTCAGGCTTGCATGCCGTGGCCGGCACATACCAGAATGGCTCCAGCTGGCACCTGGCAGCGAGATGGGTGGGCACTTGAACCGAACCTAGAGGAACTGCCACTGCAAAGGGCGTTTTGGAGGTTAGGTGTTTTGGCGGACTCCGCATGGTAGTAGAAAGTGTAAAACAAAGACATGATGCGAAGGCGAGGCAGGCTATCAGCACACTCCAGTTCCTGTTACTGTAGTTTATGTTACTTACTGGTTCGTGCTAATTGACTGGGCACTTGACTTCCGCCACTCAGGATGCGGATGCTCGCTCTGACCGGGATGGCTGCCGCACACTGCACCACCCATATGACCCGCCCCGAACCTTGAACCCTGCCTGGACACCGTAGTTTCAGGGCTGACAGCTTGAATCGGATTTGCTCAGGATTGAAACCCTAAACCCTAAACCAGCCTGGGCTTGAAGGCGTGATGTGTGTTTGCAGACTGCAGGTTAAGAAGGAGAGCCGGGGTTTAGGGTTTGAGGTCCCTTTATAAGGCAATTCAGTGACTTCAGTGACCTTCAGTGGCCTTGACAGAAAACGAAGTCGAAGTCCAGGTCATGCACGGCTTCGCAAGCTCGGGAGCAGAACTGAACACTTGCACTAACTGAACACTTTCACTGGTTTCAAACTGGTGCATTTCAAGTCCAAAGCTGTCTTGCTCACAACCTCCTAACTGACGGATCTGAGTCGCATGCTGGAGTCGTCGTTCGCCTTAAGGAAGGGCAGGACTGCACGGCTTCGCAAGCTCGGGAGCAGAACTGAACACTTGCACTAACTGAACACTCTCACTGGTTTCCAACTGGTGCATTTCAAGTTCAAAGCTGTCTTGCTCACAACCTCCTAACTGACGGATCTGAGTCGCATGCTGGAGTCGTCGTTCGCCTTAAGGAAGTGCAGGGCAGGACTAACTCACTGACAAATACCAACCACAGCATGACAATGGCTGAACGTGAACGGCTTTTGCTTTCCACACAGCACGCGGGTCTTAAGGCGAGGATGGACTACATGCACGGCCAGGGTGTCGTGGCCGTGGCAGCGGCGACCGTGAACGAACCGTCGAAGCTGCAGGCGAAGTTGAAGTCGAAGCCGAGGGGCGCAAAGTCGAAGGTGAAGGCACATTCAAATCCGGACGCATTCTCATGAGTAACCGCAAATGAGCCCAGATGTGAAAGCTGCGGCGGCCTTTACTTTTGCCTTTGCCGCCGCTTTCGCCGCCTTCGCGGCCTTCGCGGCCTTTGCCTTTGCCGCCTTCTTCAGGTCGGCCGCCTCTGCCGTCACTGCCGTCTCTGCCGCCTTGGATGAAAGGTGCACGCCGCGAAGGTTGGGCGTGCACCTTCACGCATAACCTCCCTCGATCGTCATGGTAGAGCGAGAACCGGCGGGACTTGTCGTCCCGCAAAGAGTAAGTGTTGGCTGCGGCCAAAATTGCATGCCGGCCCCACTTCCAGTGCTGCTCCAAGTTGTCCAGCGCGAAGCCGGCAGCACCCTCCTCGTCGGTCGTGAGGCGTTCGATGCCTTGCGGCAGGTGCCAAGGCTTCTGCTGCGCGAACCCTCTCAGCGCGTTGGAGATATCCCACAAAAATACGCCGCCTTCTTCAGGTCGGCCGCCTCTGCCGTCACTGCCGTCTCTGCCGTCACTGCCGTCTCTGCCGTCAATGCCGTCTCTGCCGTCAATGCCGTCTCTGCCGTCTCTGCCGTCACTGCCGCCTTGGTTGAAAGGTGCACGCCGCGAAGGTTGGGCGTGCACCTTCACGCATAACCTCTAATAACCTCCCTCGATCGTCATCGTAGAGCGAGAACCGGCGGGACTTGTCGTCCCGCAAAAAGTGAGTGGTGGCTGCGGTCAAAATTGCATCCCGGCCCCACTTCCAGTGCTCCAGCGAGAAGCCGGCAGCACCCTCCTCGTCGGTCGTGAGGCGTTCGATGCCGTGCGGCAGGTGCCAAGGCTTCTGCTGCGCGAGCCCTCTCAGCCCGTTGGAGATATCCCACAATACGCCGTATTTGTTGTCGACCCACGAAACAAATTTCGGCTCGCCGAAAGGCGAAGCCGAAGACGACTGCGGCTCTGACTGCGACTGCGGCTCTGGCTCTGACTGCGACTGCGGCTCTGGCTCTGACTGCGACTGCGGCTCTGGCTCTGACTGCGACTGCGAAGGCGAAGACGCCATGCTGACTACTTGGAGGGTTGGGGGACTTAGCACTTGCTAACCAGTGGTTGTGGGGTTCCCTTGGCTCTTTAGCTCCTTATTTCTTGGCTCCTTAGCTCCTCCAATATCAATGGTTAGCTTGCACTGCTTGCCAGAATGGCTGCAAACGAAGCTTGAAGTGGGAATCACTTAATGATCCGATAGAAGCAACAAATTCGAAACCCACCATCACATCAACCTAGCCTGTTCAATCAACCAACTAACCAACCAACCAACCAACCAACGCAGCAACCGACCAACCAACGAACCAAGCAATGACACTCACCCATCCAGCTTAACAGCAACTCAGGTGGTTTCGCTCATTCAATCAATCAGTGAATTCACCAGGCTCTCTGTCTGCTCGTGTGCAGCTACTGTGCAGTCAGTGCTGAGTCTGAGACACCCACCATATGCAGCTGCCGCCACAGGGTCCGATCAAACCTGGCACGACAGAGGCAGCGGTAAAGGGACCAGTTCAACATCACGCATTATTGGCACAACTCGAAGCACCGTCACCACATGCTCTTCAGAGATGGGGGACTTTACACTTTACAGTACAGGCCAATCAGTGGCAGTCAGTATGGGATGGCACGGGGGCATGACACGCTAGCGCACTTCCTTTAGCAACCAAGCTCGTCGCCGAAATGTCCTTCTTGAGCTGCGCCTGAGGGAGCAGAAGTGGGCACCCGGATAGCCAAACACGGAACGGAGGTATAAGTGGCCATGCCTGCCCTTCTGCAGCATTGTGCTGATTGTGCTGAGTCACGAACCATCTGTAGATGATGTCAAACCTGGCACGTCACAAGCTGCCTTTGCCTGCTCTTCTGCAGCATTTTTGCTGATTCTGCTGAGTCACGAACCATCTGTAGATGGGGCATCTGATCAAACCTGGCACGACAGACGCAGTGGTAAAGGGCTAGTGAGAAACTCAACAGCATGCTTTACATCAAGCTCTTCTTTTTGGATGCGGCGGTTCAGGGAGCAATGCTCGGAAGACAGGGAGCAATGCTCGGAAGACCAACCCATGCCGCGGCCAAAGGGTCCTATGCTCGTA
Organism: Symbiodinium sp. CCMP2592; assembly: GCA_905221615.1. NCBI lineage: Eukaryota > Dinophyceae > Suessiales > Symbiodiniaceae > Symbiodinium > Symbiodinium sp. CCMP2592. The sequence goes on along the minus strand of CAJNDT010000579.1, from coordinate 170,512 downwards.
TTTGCCTATGCCTATGTGTAGGGTCAGCCTTGTGTATTGTCATGGGCTATCCCTAAATCGTAATGGTGGTATCTACAATAAAACCCTACATACTAATACATGACCCTTTGGGCTGGCGGTTGGTCCAGCTGTCAGCTGTTGGACCAGCTAGTGCCCCGACAATCCGTGCGAGTGCGAGGCATTCGCGAAGACCAAGACCAACCCAAGCCAAAGGGTCCTATGTGAGCCTGTGTAGTGCTACGGGCGCTACTTCCCAATGCCGTAGTAGTTCCTGATATAGAAACCTTACATTCTACGACATGACCCTTTGGGCTAGCGTTTGGTCCAGCTGTCAGCTGTTGGACCAACTACTGCCCCGATGGGAATCCGTGCGAGGCATTCGCGAAGACCAAGGCCAACACCAACCCAGGTAACCCAGGCCCCAAGGCAAAGGGTCCTATTTGTGAGCCCTGTAGTAGTTCCTGAGTTCCTGATATAAAGACCCTACCTTTACCAACGGTTGTTGGTGTTGGTCCACCTAGCGCTGGGCCGGCCCCGACGGGAGTCGTCGTCCTCACGAGGCGTTCTGGTCCTCGCAGAGGAAAAAGTCGGACGCCCGCTGCCCTTGACATGGCCTTGGCCAGTGAAGGTTAGCACAGCAGCATTGCACCAACTAAGAAGCTGAGCCGCCGCTTATGATGTTGAACCGGCTCTGGCAGTGATTGAAAACGACGGCGCTCGCGTTATCCCAATGTCCAGCGAGAGGAGCGGGGTAGATGTCGTTCCTGGTCCTGAGATCTGTTCTGGATTCTGGAAACCCACAAGTTAAATAGACGACGCTCGAAGACACTCAAACAAAAATTATGCCAAGGATCCGGTTTGCGAACATCAGGAATTCTCGGCCCATGTCGCTGCGCTCGGCGCACAGCGCGTACATCGTACTCCACGCTGATTCGTCGACTCCCAGCTCCATGAGCAAATCAAACAAGTCCGGGAAGTCGGCAAGCATCCTCCGCTGCGCCTAAGATAAGAAGCGGCAGGACAAGCGAACATGCAAGGCAACCAAACACGAATGCAACCGAGCACCTGCGTGGATGGCTCCCGCGCCGGAGGCCCAGGCGGGGTCGCCGAAGCCGAAGGCGAAGTCGAAGGCGCAGCCGCCGTCGCCGCAGTCGAAGCCTTGGGCTCGGGCTTCTCGATGTCGACGCCCATGTACATCATCGTCTGAGCCATCCTCAGGGATGTGGGGGAATGGTTGAATTGCTGGACGCCAAACAAACCGTAACAAACCCCAAACAACGCGGGGGTTCATGTGGATCCTAGGCCCGACACCCGGCCCGGCCTGCCCTCGGCTTCGACCAGCACCCTCTTGATGGCTCTCTCGACGTTCGGGCGCCCCAGGACGGCGATCTCCGTCACGTCCAAAGCGTCCTTCAGGGTTTAGGGTTTAACCCGTTTAGGGTTAGGGTTTAGGGTTTAGGGTTTAGGGAGTTTAGGGATCATCGGCTCCGGCTTCAAGGACGGCGCCCACAGCTCGAAGCCGAATGCAGCGCAAAGCACCACAGCGCACGACACCGACCGGTGGCATCCCGCTGAACCTGAGTGTGACATGACATGTGGAATGTCAAATCGAAACGCAGGCGCTGAATACGGAGTAAGTAACGTGTATAAAGTAGGAAGCCAAGCTGCAACTCAGCGCGATGCAGTGCTCGGCGTCCTCGCCATGGCCACTGAGACCAATGGCCTTGGATTTCCGATTTGCGGATCATGAAGCCCCAACATTGAACTCCCGACACCCAGCCGCAAAAAGTTCTGCCAAGAAGCGAAGCAGACGACGGCCACCATCGTCTGAAATCCCTCTGAAATCATCCTCAGAAGAAAATCCTCGGATTCCAGGGGATTCGAAGACCAAGCCGAAGAGCCGCCGCCACTGCCAACGCCTGTAGTCAGGTATCATGCAGTCTTGGGGACTCGGAGTTGAGGTCTTAAAGATACAGATGTTTTTAAATAAAGGCGAGACACGTATTGGTGAAAGAGATCTCCCATTCTCATCTCGCACATTTTGCTTCCACAAGGAGCGGCAGTCATATCTGGGTGGTACTTTGGGGGACATAAACATCTTAATTAAAATGTACGAATAACCTCCAGAAGAACCAAAAAGGGAAAATGTCAAGTATCCCAAAGTGCCACCTAGATGCTGCGATTGAATATGTCCTGGGTAGAACTTTCTCGCATACGTGCCCATGATCGCCCTTCCCTTGCCACTCGGCCCGTCGGGGCCTGAGCAGAAAGCAGAAAATCAGAATCAACAACAAATGAGCCGGACTCTGCCGGACTACCATCCATTTGAAATCGAGGTGCTTAAGCGCCTGTATTCATATTCCGCGCCGTACGCGATGACTGCTCCGCGCAGGTCCACGCATTGGTAAAACATAGCGATGTCGAAGACGAAGACGATGTCCTGATCAGTAGAGTAGAAAGCAAATCTGCAACCGATCAGGAGATAGACTCTTGTCTGCTGGTGACTCCACTCAATCAATCCGAGCAGCAGGTCCTCCAAGGACAAGGCGCCAAGGCCACGCGCTCTATGGCTAGCACAGGAGGCGCACAACAACTTAACGTCTAGTGCTCAAGCCTTACATGCCACCCATGCTAATCTGATTAAAACAGATACATACAGGATTAGAATGAAGTCATAGAAGGGACACCTATGTCTATATATATATATATATACACTTATACACTTATACAAACAGAGTGCCTAACAGTCAGACCCCATACATCCAACACCTTTACATGACCTCAAAATGCCACCCAGGCTAAATTTGTTCAACCAGATAAAGCTTATCAGGGACCTCAGTTCAGGTCATGTACGGATCATGGAATTAGATCCTAGGACATTCCAAAACCCTGTTAACTACATTTAAAAGAACACCCAAGCTCAATCAACAAAAATGAAGGATGAGAGTGGAAGTCGGAAGTCGTGGAAGGACCTATGTAAGCACCATCCAGCAATATCTTATCGGTTGTCAGTGTGGCAGCCACCTTACCTGGGTGCTACAGCCCTGAATTAAGACTGGTGTGATACCAATTGCAATGCATGTATTGTAATTGTAATGTTTCATGTCATGCTGACGCTTCAACCAATGAAGCACTTGAGCCCGACGAGAAGCAAAGCAACGTTTGTTGTGCCAACCCTCACATGCATCAGCCACCTCCTTCAACCATGTGCATGCACCCACAATACTCGCGACAGCAAAAACACGCTGAGGAGACCTCTTCCGACAGGCTCCATGAACCAACGCGACGAAGACGAAGCCGAAGTGCTGGACCTGGCGTAGCAGTCCGCTGGTAGCAGTAGGACAAGCAGTAGCAGGAGCGAAACACAGACAAGGACAAGCAGCTACGGGAACTGCCAGGCGTAGCGTCCAATGACGAACAAAGAAGGGCCGCTCCTCCTGGGCGCAGATGGCGGTGATCCCGGCCTTAGCTGCACTGTTCTGGCGAGCTCCCACAAGACCACAATACTCGCGACAACAAAACACCCTGAGGCGACCTCTTCCGATAGGCTCCATGCGCGACGAAGGCGAAGACGAAGGACCTGGTGTAGCAGTCCGCTGCTAGCAGGAGTAAGACACAGGCGGCCCCCATGTAGAACCAACTAGTTGCATCCTACCCGAAGTCTCAGAATTCAGAACGGGTTGCTGTCTTGGGCCCCCACTGTGCGAAGCATTTCTGTCGCTGTCCAGCGAAAAGCATTCTTGCCACGCTGCTGGGCGGGATGCACAGGGACAAGAAGTTAACGGCTGGGCTAACGTGTGATGCTAGTTGAGGTGGGGGGGACTTAAAACTTAAGAACTACTTTAGGACTTATGGGCCTATGGGGCTTAGAGATTCGGGTGACCTGTAGGGCCTAGGGTTAGGGGTTGGGGTTTAAGCCGTACGAGTCCATCCTAAAAATCGAAACCAAAGCCGAGGTTACGGATCTACTACTACTTTGCCGACTTCCCTTAACTAGATTGCCTTCCTCTATCGACCGGAAACATGAAACAAGGACCCTGTGCCCAACCCTCAGAGGGCCTATGGGGCTTAGAGATTCGGGTGACCTGTAGGGCCTAGGGTTAGGGGTTGGGGTTTAAGCCGTACGAGTCCATCCTAAGAATCGAAACCAAAGCCGAGGTTACGGATCTACTACTACTTTGCCGACTTCCCTTAACTAGATTGCCTTCCTCTATCGACCGGAAACATGAAACAAGGACCCTGTGCCCAACCCTCAGAGCCAAGCCTAATCTCCTCGAAGTTACGGTTTGCCGACTTCCCTTGCCTAGTTTGCTCTGTCGAGCAGAAACAAGGACCCTGTGCCCAACTCTTAGAGCCAATCCTTTTCCCATTTCCCGAAGTTACGGATTTACTTTGCCGATTTCCCTTGCCTACTTTGCTCTATCGATCCCGCACTAATGACCAAAGGCTACAAACCTTGGAGACCTATCGCCTTTCGGCGCCTACCGCCTTTCGGCGCTTACCGCCTTTCGGCGCTTACCGCCTTTCGGCGCCTACCGCCTTTCGGCGCCTACCGCCTTTCGGCGTCTATACCGCCTTTCGGCGCCTACCGCCTTTCGGCGCCTACAGTGTTACAGTATAGGTTTTAGGGTTTAGGAGTTTAGGGTTCTTAAGTTTTTAAACCCGAAGACCCTAAACCTAAACCCTACCTAAACCCCTAAACCCTTAAACCGTATGGGGCTCCGGACCTGCTGCGATGAAGTCGGCACGCCTGGCCTGGGTGAAGCGAGGGGGGGCCCGGGGCTACCGGGAGTGGGGCTGGGGACTGGGGATGCAGGGCACTCTAGATTACCGCAAACTCGACAGAGCACAATGCTGCAGTGACAACGGCCAGCTGAAAGCAATTATTGGGCCGTCCCGCCCCCCCCCCCCACCTTAGCACAGAAAGAAAACACAAAATATCATAAAATCTGAGAACACATTCTGACAAGGTATGCACCTCACTGACCGGAAGAAATCCGAACAAAAACCCTCAAAAACACCTGGCCCCTGGCACTCTGAGGATGGGCGAAGTCGAAGTCGAAGACCAAAGACCTGGGCGAAGTCGAAGACGAAAAGTGCTGACGCTGAACTATTCTCAAAAAAAGAACCCTAAAGCCCCAGGCCCCAAGCCTCTACCCTAGTCCAACATCATTATCAATTATCCTTGCCTTAAATGATCCTAGAATCGGAGCCCCAAGCAATATAACCCCTAAGCCAAGCCGCAGCCCTCTACCCTAAACACCTAAAGCCATAACACCATGAACCCTGAGTTCCAGGCCCAGCTTCCGGATTGCCGATCGGGGCTTTTCTAAGCTATAGGGAATCTTGAGTTCCTTTTCTTCTGCTTTCTTGCATGCTTAATTTCTACGGGCTCACTTATCTGACCTCATGCTGGCAACTGCTAGAACACACAAGCGGCGGCAGAAGCGTTTGATTGCAACTGAAACGACATGAGATTTTGATCAGTCACAGCTGCAAGCCGGGCCTCGGTCCGCGAGGCGTCAAATCAAAAACCAAAGTTCGCAGGCTCTAGCCTTTGAGCCACAATCTCATAAGCAAAGCAAGTCACCTGCAATCAAAAGTCCTCCTGGCCCTGGGTTTAACTCTTTTGGGCAAACCCTGAAATCAACCGGTTCCGGCAACCCTGTGGACAAGAATAGGCTAGGTACTGTAGAGAATGGACGTATACGACTCATGTGGGGTCAGGGTTTCCCTGAGGAGCTTCCAGTGACCTTTGCCCAAGGAAGAACATGCAAGATCCAGTAACTGAAAGCTTGCATCGCCGCATCATCTTAGGGGCTGAGTACCCTACTAGCCAGCCCAAGAAAGGTTACCCTTTTGAATTATATTGGGATCATATATCTTACCTTTGGTTAGTAGCGAATGGAAGCATGGTAGTAATAGTAGTTATAATTATACCCCATTCCTCCATTCCCTACTAATCAAAGGTAAGTTGATTTACAGTAGGATTATATCAGCCCCAAAAGGTTTAAGTTTACCTACTCAGGCCCTAAGTCATCTACACTACACAGAGATCCCCACGAGTTCTGCTGCTTCTCTGCAGCCTCTGGGGACCAAAAGGTGCCCTAAACCCCAAACCTAAACCCCGGGTGTTGATTCCGAGGCTGGCGCACCCCTCCCGAAACCCCGAAACTAAGCTAAAATCCTGGAACCCTAAAACCTTAAACCCCCAAACCCAGACGTCTAGCTGGATCTTCGCAACAATCAAATCATATAACGTTTCGGTGTTGGTTTGTACCGTCGTTGCTGGCTGGGGCTAAGGCAGTGCTTTGAGGGTTCAATTTAAGGCTTCAACTTTTACTGGGGTCCAGCAAATCCTCATCAAATTAGGATAAGGTTATCTCATATAAACCCCTTATTATGAAGCCCAACAAGGTGGGGATCTCCCGATAAAAGGCTTATACTTATGACCTTTTCGGGTCCCCAATAATGCTGCCGAACAGCAGAGCAAGGATCTGGGCCTCCACCGAGCCGGCGTGCACTGAGACCCTGGAAACAGAACACAAGTCAGGTGAAGTTTAGGGTTTAGGGTTTAGGGTTTAGGGTTTAGGGTTTAGGGTTTAGGGTTTTAGGGTTTTAGGGTTTAGGGTTTAGGGTTTAGGGCTTTGGGGGAAGAAGGCCTGCCTTCCCTCATGATCCTGATCGTGGGTTCCTGGAAGGGGTCCCTGTCATAGCAGAGCTACAAGAATGGGTGCATTACGAAGCGCACTCCAGTTCAGCAGACCGTAACCTCGAACCTTGGGACGTGCAAGGTGGTTTATGCGCCTAAGTCCGTCCATCCATGTTCCATGAAGCCCCAACTCCTCATAGAATGCTGAAAGGAACCCTGGAGGGAATCCTCAAAAGCCCTACCCTTAAAGAAATCCCCTAAGTAAACCTTAGACCCTGCACACCTAAACCCTACACCCTTTGCTATGTGTTCAAGGAAAGCTGCGGATCAAAGTGGATGGAGAAAGTTGGCTGCTCGCCGAAAGTGCATTCGCCTAAGCTGCGGTTTAGGTTTTCGGGTTTAGGGTTGAATCGATGATGGAGCTCCTTGCATGAAGGGGCTTTAGACCCTAAACCCTGGGGTTTAGAGCTTTATGAAGGTTTCTATTGAGGTTGCACCAGCTCTCTTTCCATGCTGTCCAAGGTTTTGACACAGTTATCATGGGCTTTATACGGTGCTTCTTAGCACTTCAGACATAAATGGCGTTGCGGTAGGGTTGCGGCAGCGGTTTTGAGGGTTTAGAGGCAAGTGTATGGCCTTTTTGGGGGGCCTTGAGCTCCAACTTTGGGGGTTCAGGCTTGGCAGGCGAGCGAGACTTGTGCCTTAAGGCTTCAGGCATGACGAAGGGACGTTGGTTTCGGACGTTAGGATTTAAGGACTCCACAAGGGATCGATTTTGGGGTTTACCGGTGGCCCAAAAGACCTACCTTTATGAGGAAGTATACATTGAAACCATAATAAGGAACACCAAAAAGCCAGATCTTTTCAGTTAAAGGCAACGCTTGGAGATTACGGTTGATGGAACCGTTGGGAACCCTGAACACACCTCCCAAGCTTCTGACACCAACCTCCCTAAGCCTTAAATACCCTAAACCCTAAACTCCGTAAACCTTAGCCTCCCTAAGCCTTAAATACCCTAAACCCTAAACTCCACAAACCCTAGAATCGATTTCTTGCGGGCTCCTTAAACCTCAGAAAGCCGCATGATGCATGAACCTCTCATCCTGCAAGCTGGAAATCCGGCTGAACAATACTGAGCTGTCCTTTAAGCCCTTTGGAAACTATTTCCTACTATGGTTCTTCACAAAAAGGTAGGTGAAAATTTAAATAAGATCCCAAAGGACAACCCAGAATAGAATCGACATCCCCGTGAGGTCCCTACACAGACTTGTTGTAGTAACATACCCCCAAACGCTATTCTAGTTCTGACGGCCCCCAAAACTTTCCGGAAAGCCCTGACTAAACCCCAAAGCCTACAACCCTCAGCCCTAAACCCTCCTAAAAAGCCCTGAACCAAGAACCGAAGACTAAACCCCTAAGTCTAGAACCATACTATAGACCCCAAACCCTCCTAAAAACCCCCTCACCCCGAAACCCTCCTTAAAGCAACCCCGAAAGCCTCCTTAAAGCAACCCCGAAACCCTCCTTAAAGCATCCCCGAAACCCTCCTTAAAGCCCTGAACCTCACAAACCAAGACTTCCAGGGCCAAGCAAAGCAGCATCGAAGGTTGTCGCACTGCAGCAAAAGTGGATTTGTCCGGTACGACTCCAACTGTCCTGAGACACAGCTACGGGCTTAGGCTTAATGGGTTTAAGGGTTTAGTGTTTAAGGGTTTAGGGTTTCGGGTTTAGGGGTTTAGGGGTTTAGTGGTTAAGGGTTTAGAGTTTAGGGGTTTAGTGTTTAAGGGTTTAGGGTTTAGGGTGTTAGAATTGGGAGACAGCTTGAGAGTTTACCCGTTCAGGGTTCAGGGTCAGATTAGGGATGCGATTTGCAGGGGGGCGGGGCATAAGTCTGAACCAAACTATACGAAACGGATTGGGTACTGCCTCCACTCTGCAACAGTTAAACTATGTCAGTAAGATACACTTATGATATATAGCCCTTATTCTGACCCGGTAGTATAAATTGTTACAGGGTGGAGACAGTACCCAAGGTGCCGACAACGAACATACACAAAGACTCCGCTGGTTTGACAAACATAGACAGCCGCATGTTTTGCAGGAAACGAAACACCTCTCCTCAAAAACCCTAAACCCTAAACCCTACGACCCTACAGCCACCGAGACCTTCTGTCCAAAGACCCTGAAGATTCCCATCCGACCAAACTTGAACTTACCTTGGGGCCGGTAGGCAATGGAGGAATAAGCTACAATTTTAACTACTATTACTACCATTCTTCCATTTCCGACTACCCAAGGGTAAGAACAGGTGAATAATATTCGTAGTATAGATGAGTATAGGTATATTAGGACCTTAAGAGTAGCCCTATCATATCCGAAAAAACTTTAAATCGTGGATCCTGACCCCGAATCCTACAGCCTCGGCCCGAAGCCCTAAAGCCTAAACCCTAAGCCCTAGACCCTAAACCCTAAACCCCTAAACCCCAAAGCCTTTCAGGGATCTACTTTCTAGAGCCTCCCGGGGGTCTGGGAAGTCCTAAGCCCTCAACCCAAGCCTGGCGCCTTGATCCTCCACCCCACCCGGAGCCCTTAACGACCTGGCTCTTTAAGGAGAGTCATACGGTTGATGATATAAAGGGATCTATAAGGGTACCTTGAAGGGGTTCCTTTTAGGGATCCATTGGGCTTTAGGGTTTAGGGTTTAGGTTGATGATATGAACCCTGCATTACCTTAAGGACCCTAAACTATGGGAATTATGGTATATACCCTATAATGGGTAATGCAGGAGTTTTATCATCAACAGTATGGGTGGTTGTCAATATTAGGGTTCCTTTTTGGAGTCCTTATCATAATACGACACCTAATATTTAGGGTACCCAAACACGGACTATAATTTTGACAACCACCCATATAGGGAACGCACAAAAAGGAACCCGACCTCAACGGTCAAAGCAAGAAGTTCTCTGCACTAGGGTCCCTGGGACCCCAGTATCGAGAACTACTCATGTGGCCGGGGTCGTGGTCTTAGGGGTGATTGTGAAGGTTTAGGGTTCAGGGCTTAAAGTTGCGGGTTAAGGTCTTAAGATGTAGGCTTCTTTGTGTGAGGCTTAAGGTTTTCGGGTTTCTAGTCAGGGTTCCTTGAACAGGCTCCTACAAGGCTTCCTGTAAAGGTTCCTAAACTCAGACACTCCAAAAGCCCCCACTGACGGAATCTACCTAAGACTTGAACTAGAAACCATAAGAAGCTTAAGGTAGATTCCTCAATTAAGGATTTTGGAGTGGAACTATCTGAACAATCCACCCACTCCTGCTCTTGGCGGCTCGAGACGTTTTACGCTTGTAGAAGCTTTCAAGAGCACACTTGGAGGTTCATGGGACTTAGTAAGTACAGTTCTAAGCACCTTAACTGGGGTTATAAGTACTTATAAGTATAGTTACCGAAGATATAACCCCAGTTACTAAGTCCAATGAACCTCCAAGCATGGTTCAGGTCCGCAGGTTCTCAGGTTGATGGTTTAGGGCTTCAGGTTTTAGTGCTTCAGGGTTTCAGGTTAGGGGTTAAGGGCTTAAAGGATTTACTCAGCTTCCCCTAAACCCGGAGCTCTTAATGACTCAACCCAAGACACCAAACCCCTAAAGCCCTAAGCCCATAAAGCCGTGAACTGTGGTCCAAGAAAAGAGTCGCCAGTAGCTCCGGTGCAGGGTTGGGGTTCAGGGGTTTGATGCAGAGCCTCTGTTTTGAAAACCTATAAACAAACCTTTTGTAAAAGAAAGACCTTTGGAATAGGATCCCAGTTCTCATGTTAGCCACTTCTTCATCCGAGGTCTGCGCGCGGTACTTATTCAGGTTTTCACGGTAGTGGCCTAGGGTGTTGGGTCGTCTGGGCTACGCTGAAATCTCAAGCCTAAAGCCTGACCAAGATTCCCATCGCAGTCAGGCTGTGCCGCATGAACTCCTGGCAACAGACCGGAATGCATCCGGGAGCCGCAAACGAATTCACCTAAGGTAAGGCCTTGCATGTAGTATACATTAGCAGGACTGATAACAAGGGAGTCATACACATATGCCAGGCAACATAATTGCCAACATCCTTCCGTAGGGTTAATTGAAGTATACTAGAGTAGACCCAAAATCCCGCTCGAATCATTCATTGAGGCGCCTGTACGACCTGTCAGACACCTACAGTATCAAAGGCTTCCGGGCTTTGTAGGTTCTATGCTGATGGCTTTAGGGTTTAAGGAGCCCTTTTATCGCAGACAATACTAAAATCCCACAAACCTAAACAGCAAAGGCTGAACCTAAACCATAAACGCAAGAATCTTAAAGCCCTGAACCATAGGAGCACTACGACTTCGTAACCTAATGTAGGAAGCTGATTAAGAAACCCTGGGTCTTTATTGGGGCTTTTTGTATGAATCCTACTATTCGAGGGTTACAGGGCCAAGGTTTCTTAATCAGGTTCCTGCATTAAACACTGTGAAACCTCAAATCCCTCTGCACAAACCCCTAAACCAAGCTCGAAACACTGCACCCTAAACCCTAAACCCCAAAATCCGATAGGCCAAACCCCTAAGCCACCTCAGCGCGGTCTTCGCGCAAGATCCACATGGCGATATCTTCCGTGCGCAGGAGGATCTGCGAAACCCTGGGCTGTCTCAGATGGGCCTTAATGGGTACAAAAAGGCTCCGTTAAAGGGTTTAGCGTTTAGGGCTTAGGACCTTATTGACCAGCAGTGGGCTCGTTACAAAAGGCTTCTTTATGTGGGAAGGTCTCTGCAAGGGTTGCGATAGGGTGTTTAGAGGGTTCCATGATATATGGGGGTGTCACTGATTAGAAGAGGTTTTGGGTGTCAGCACGGTGGAGTCATGTCGGGACTACCAGGATGCTGACCCTGATTATTCAGACCTTCACAGAAGATTGCGGTCTAGGGCATTGCGCACTCTTCGGTTTGGGGCGTTGAAATTTGCAGAAGGTGTCGGAAGTTCCAAATTCGGCTTTACGCTATAGGATGCAGCGGTTTATCCTAAGACCCTTAACCCCACATTAGGTAAACCCCGACCTAAACCCAAGTCCCAAGCCCTTACAGAAATCCAGGCAAAATTTCTGAGACAGAGCGAGGCTTGAGAGCGCCGAAGCTGACGTCCTAACTCCGCGACCGAACCCCCGAGACAGACTCGTGACACCAGCCGGATACGGCCCCTCTGCGTTGAGGTCACAGAAACCAAGAAACAAACCGCCTCCGAAAAAACCTACCTTCTTAGGGGTAGTATTATGGTGCTATTGCTATTTACGATTATTTCAAAGGGTAGGCGTTTTTGTGCCAGGTGTAAAGCCTTAATCGTTTCTAAACCCTTTTTCGGAGCTTGCAGATGGCTTCAATGCCTTTCCAAAGACTGGTCGCACTGGGTGATAAACGAACCCCCGAAACTAGGAACCCCGAATTCTGCAATCTCGAACCCTGAACCTACATCATAAGAACTCATAAGATAGGGGCTTTAGCACCAGAATAGGTTCCTAGCTATCTTCTGATCTGCTTATATACGAAAGTTATTGCCATTAATTCTGCCGACACCCTAAACCCTAAACCCTAAACCCTCACAGGGTGGTTGTCAAAAATATGGTCCCTTTTCGGGTCCCGGGTCCTTCATATAATACAGCCCCGAATATTCAAGGTACCCCAAAAGGGACCCTGTTTTTGACAACCACCCACTAAGAGGAGTCAACGTCTTCGGCCGAGGATCACTCGATGGTCTGTGGAAGGGGACGACAAGAAGTCCGCTCTCACGGAGCTCCTTCAGTTCAGGGGCGGTTTTGGTGCAAGGAGCTCGGATTTCGGGTTCAGGGCCTAGGGTTTAGGGTTTAAGGCTTACGGTTTAGGGTTCAGGGCTTAGGGTTTGGGGTTTAGGGCTTACGGATTTAACGTTTAAGGTTTAGGATTTAGGGTTTAAGGTTTAGGATTTGGGGTTTAGGTTTTAGGGCTTACGGTTTAGGGTTTAAGGTGTAAGGCTTAGGATTTAGGGCTTCAGGGCTTCCATGGGAATTGAGGCTTTGAGTTTGGGCGCAGGAGGTCTGGCTTTCGGTATAAAGTAGAAGCCAGAGGGTTGGAACATCATTGTCCTCTTACCCTTAGAGCAAAGTATGGGGAATCCCAGCATGATTCATCCTAATTGAATGTTCCAACTTTCTGGTACTCGTCCTACGCCCTAAACCCTACACCCTAAACTCCACACCCCAAACACAAATGTCAACACCCTAAACTCCGCAACGCAAACCGCGAGCCCTTGGGGATGTTAAGCGTAAAAGCTTATGGTTTAGGGTTTAGGGTATAGGGTTTAGGGTTTAGGGCCTTCTGTAGCTTTGGGTGCATGGATTCGGGGTGAAAGGCTGCGCTGAGGATCTTATCTCAGACTCTGTTGACCGAGACTGGGCAACGAAAGCCTGAGCGTAGATATGGCCTAAACTAGGGAAATCCACTTAATGAAGCCCATAAGATATGGAGCTCCCATAAAATGCTTATGCTTATGTGCTTTTTGGGTCCCTAAAACCCCCGAGCCCCCAAACCCGTAAGCCCTCCAAAAACGGATCGGTCCGTGGTACTAAACCCGTAAACCCTAAACCCTTAACCGACACCTTCAGGAAATCCAGGTACTGAGACGAATGAGTTTAGGAGTTAGTGGCAAGCCTCAAATTCACCCACCTGCGGTTTACAGTTGGAGAACTCATGGAACCCCTCTTGAGCTCCCTTACAGCTGTAAACCACATTTTGTTATGGCTTCACTTGAAGTACATCTTCAAATTAGGGACCTAAGAGGTGTCCTGATTTAGAGAACTACCTAAAAAGTACCACTATAGAAACCCTTGTAGATCCCCTTAAGGAACCCCAATAAAGGATCCTAATTTAGAGAACTACCTATATAATACCTTGATAGAAACTCTCATAGATCCCTTTCAGGAACCCAAACTACCCCTTTTGGAGCCTGTCGGAATCGTCGTCATACGGCCCTTGATCAGGATGGCAGTCAATGTGCAGCTGCAAAGCCAGAACACCTGAAGGCAACAGCCTAATGTAGGAACCTGATTAAGAAACCTTGGGCCTTGATTAGGGTTCCTTGTCGGCACCCTTCTGTTTTGGGGTTACAGGCCCAGGGTTTGGTAATCAGGTTCCTACATTAGGGGCTTTTAGGGCTTAAGTTTTTCTTTAGGGTTTAGGGCTTTTGCAGGGTTTTAGGCCTCAGATTGGGGTTTAGGGTTCAGTGGGTTTTGGGTTTGGTTTAAGGTTTAGGGTTTAGGGCTTAGTTTAAGGTTTTGGGGCTTAGTTTAAGGTTTAGGGTGTAAGGTTTAGGGTTTAGGGCTTTAGGGTTTAGGGTGCAGTTTAGGGTTCAGGGTTCAGAGCGTTTAGGTTCACTGAGTTGGGATCCAGGCCTTTCTGAGGTACCACACTTACAAGCACGGGTACAGGTAATGTAGGCCAATATACCCTAAACCCTAAACCTTAAACCCTAAACCGTAAACCCTAACAATACACTAACCTAGCTCGGCATGTATGGTCCCAATCCTCATTAGCACCATAAAAAACCTCTGAGCCCTAAATACAAAACCGTAAGTGCCTTTAAACCCCCAAGCCCAAAACACAAAAGCCCATATGCACTAAGCCCAAACCCGCGGTGCGGAAGTCGATACAATATGGAGACCACCCAAATAATTCGACTGGGCTTTTAGGGTTTAGCTTTTAGGGCTTAGGGCTGAATAAGATCTGGGGTTCAGGGTTAATGAAGGCTTTGGGGCTTGAGGCTTTGGCTTTAAGGCTTACAAAGACATCTTGCAGCAACCACGGCAAGTAATCCCTAAATGAACCCTGAGTCTTAAACCCTAAACCCTATAGATCCCTTCTAGAACCCTGTAAGGAGCCCTTTCTTAGATACTAAACCCTAAACCCCAATCTGAACATACGGTTGATGATATAAATCCTGCATGACCTTGAGGACCCCAAACTATGGGAATAATGGTATATTCCCTATTATGGGTAATGCAGGATTTATATCATCAAGAGTAGCACCGGACCTCGGCTAAAATGCAAATCCTCGAAGTCCCCAAAACCAAAAAGACTCAAAGGGCTCCAACGATGGGAGGAAGGAGGTGGGTTTAGGGTATGGGGTTTAGGGCTAGGGTTTAGGGTTTAAAGGTTTAGAGTTGGGGGTGTGTGGTTTAGGGTTTAGGGCTTTGGGTTGGGGGTTTAGGGTTTAGAGTTTAGGGGTTTAGGGCTTACAATTTAACATTTCAGTATTTAGGGTTTAGGGTTTAGGGGGTAATCCCAAATACATTCAATTACGGAAACCAAAGGCCGTAATAGTTAGAGCAGTTGACGGTATAATAAAACGACTGTAGGATATATAGAGACTGGAGGGGAATATTAGTCTACAAGCCCCAAGCCCAAACCACACAGTTCTAAACGTCAAAGCGCGCATGCCGCAAGCCTAATTCTGAAATGAAGACCCTGACATAGTAACCTAAATGATCTGTAACCTTAGTCCCTGACCTTCCTTACCATACGTCTGGCACGATAAACCCCAAAACTCCATCCTAGCTCTAGAGGTCCATGCAATACATCCTCAAGCTTCAAGACGTCAACACTCGGACCACCCAAAGCTACGCCGCTGGCCTTGGAGTGCTGCATCTTGCGTGCCAGCCTGCCGTCAGGGCCCTACCTATAGTCTCCATTGTAGTTCCTTTTTTGGTTAACCAAAATCTCTATTATGGGGTCCTAACCATAAAACTGGTTAACCAAAAAAAGGAACTACAATGGAGACTATAGGTAGTATCGGAGCCTTAATCATCGAAAAGGATTTGTGGGACGGCAGAGTACACGTACAGTGAGGAATCACAAGGAATGACATCAATGATTTTTTGAGATGCGTTACACTGAAGCCTGCCTGCACAGGGATGTCATGACACCAAGACCGCAGCCCACACATTTGTACGGCTTGGGGGCGGAGGGGCCCTCTTTCAACACGATGCCGCCTTGCTCGGCAAGGCAGCCGGCGGTCTCATCAGCTCTCTGGTTTGCTTCTTGTTGCAATTTCTTTGCATACGCCACGCACCTTGATAGCTGAGGTTCCGCCAGCTTTCCTTGCTGCTCTCGGCAGTGGAGGCTGTTCTGCATGTGAGGCAACAACCCCAATTTGCTGCAGGCCTTCTTGCAAACTGGACATTTCACACGTTGATACCAGTCCCGAAACCCTACACCCCAAAGGCATCTGAAATCCTGAACCCCCAAAGAATTCCACAAGCCTGGAGCCCCACTCCAACACCCAAGTACCTCAAGTAACCAAAATACCCTCGAAACGAGCCGTTACTTCCACAAAGCTCGTATAGCTCCTCTTTAAAGTATGTTTGGTTCCCCTAGTTGGCTCTGTGTTTCCTCTGACACTTAGGATACGATCGCATACCCGAAAGAAGCATCCCCGCCGGGACCCCAAGCAGCCCTTCTTGGTATTGGGTAGGTTTGCAAGGAACCTAAACCCGAAACCCTAAACCTATGGAAAATGCCAAAGTGCGCAGACTCGCGCACATCGCTCTAGCAAAAACACCCTAGACTCAAGACCCTCAGAAGCAGAAAAGTGTCCAGCACGCGACCTAGGAAACGGTCTTCGTGAGTAGTTCAACCAAGAGATCCGAGGACCAGCCCAAAGGGTTTAGGGCTCAGGGTCTAGGGTTGAGAGGCTTAGGTCTTTAGGATGTCGGGGCTACGAACTAGAATTTTATGCTATCAGGGTGTATTGTACTAGAATGTGTAGAATACGGAACAACAGGAAATACGATGGCTTATGATTCAGACACCTACACTGAAAGCCCTGCTACCGTCCTCCGTCGACGTCTCAGCCAGCTTCTGGACTGGCAGGAGAACGGTGACAGGAGCCTTGGTAGGGGAATGAGCCTTTTATGGCCACCTTCAAGAGGTTTAGGGTTTAGGGTTTAGGGGTTTAGGGTTTAGGGTTTAGGGTTTAGGGCTTTTCTAAGGTATGTCTAGTTGGGGCCCTGTGAAGCCCAAACTCCAAACCCAGATTTCGGTGTCTTCCTTTTAGATGGGGCTGGGGCTTTCATTTTCGGGTCAAGGGTAGGGCTGCAGTGTTACGGGGTTCGTTGGTTTAGTAGGATGCAGGGCTCAAGGGGCTTAGGGTTAAGGATTTTAGGAATACTCTGGACAACGGGCATGGGCATGGGGTCTGGGTTCACTGCCGGATTTGTGGCTGGCGTGAGTGCTAAGCCCAACAGCCCGAAACCCCCAAAATCCAAAAGAATAGCACTGAAATTCAAAACACTGAATCCCGAAATGGTAGGAGTAAAGACTCTAAACCTACAACCCAAAGCCTTTACCCCCTAAACCCTTTAACCAGAATTAACAGCAAGGACCCTAATGCGCCGCAGCAGGAGTTCGGGGCTTTCGTCTGTCAGCTTGGGTCTCACGGGGTTGAGTCGGAAGGGCCACAGCATGAATTGGAGGTGCAGGGCCCAGAGTTTAGGGTTAAGCACCATTGCAGCTGAGAAACCTTAGAAGGGAACTACGTAGCTACGACCTGCACACGTGCGTCTGCGCGTGCCTGCGTGCGCGCATGCGCACTACATATATACCTAGATACCTACATTTGTAAAGAGACCATAGGCCACACCAGCAAGATAAGAATGACAAGTACCCCAAAAGGTGATTGGATAAGAACCTACGGCTATGGCTTAACCCCAAACCCGAAACCCTGAACTTAAAACCCGAAAATCCAAACTACAAGATCAAAGCTTGGGACTTAAGAGTTCGGACCAGTGGCGCCCAAGGCTTTGATTTGAAAGTCCTGGTGAAAGCTCGGAACCTGGGTCGTTGGCTTCCCATGGGGTTTAGGGCCTTTTGGGGTTAGGGGTTTGGGGCTTAAGGTTTGGGCTTTAAGGCCTTTTAAGGTTTAGAGGCCTTTTGGAGTTAAGGGCCTTTTGGGTGCTTTTCATTCATCTGCAGACAATGCCTTGGACAGCCCTGAAAACCTTTAAGGGCTTTAGGGTTTACGGTTTCAGGTTGAGGGTTCAGGGCTTGGCGCTTTGGGGTTTCGGGTTTTTGGGTTTAGGGTCTGGGTATTGCTGAAACTGGCCTGGGTATTTTACCAGGGTTTTACCGGGCTCGTTGGCTCAATGTCGGATTTGTATTGGCTGATATCGGGCTCTCGGTAGTTGGACGAGGGTTTCAGAGTATGTCATCAAGGTCAATGGTTACTTATAGAGAAAATACTAATTATACACATCCTGCAGACCCTAAACCTTAAAAACCTAACCCCAAAAAACGAAGCCAGAAGCGATAAACTCTAAACCCTTTTCATGTCTACTTTAAAATAGTGCCGCCATCCGATTGACTCCACCAGTGAATCAATCGAAATCACGAGGCCTGAGGGCATGTAGAGCCCTAAACCCCCCTTTCACAGCCGGAACCTCAAGCCCTTAATCCTAAACTCCTCACTCCGAAACCCGAAGCCCTAAACCCCTGCACACTAAACTCCAGGAAACCTGTAAACTTACCTTTGGTTAGTAGGGAATGGAAGAACGGTAGCAAGAGTAGTTATAATTGTACCCCATTCCTCCTCCCCAGAACTCCTAGACCCTACCTTCACCCGGGATACCCCTACCTGTTTAAGGACGTATATAAGGAGATCATATTAAGGAACCCCAGAAAGGAAGGTTATTTGGGGCTAAGGTAAGCCCAGTACCCCCCAAACTTCAGACTACCGCTGGAAAGGCTGGTTGCCATCCGTCCCCCTGCTGCCAAACACGTATCGGGATACCCTAAGAAGCCCTTATGTAGGAATCATTTAGGCCCCTTTATTAATCAAACACTTCTAGAAACCCTCGAAGGAAACCATACAGGAACAGCGAAAGGAGCCGCTAGAGGAACTCTAATAAGAACCCTCAAAGGAGTTCTCGTAGGAACACGTAACGGAAAGAGCCCTTCAAGGAACTCAATAACGTAGAAGCCTAAATAATTCACTAGGGGTCCTTGTTATAACGACACTCTAACATACCCTAAAACCCTATTCCTAGTCTTCTCAGTAACCCCTTAATAGCAAGGGCAAGAGTGTACTACTCAGGATCAAAGTTATTAAGGCGGTTATTAAGGCCCCTATTGTAGTTATAGTGACCCCATAAACCCTTTTAAAGGAACCCTATTCTAATTATTAAGGCCCCTATTGTAGTTCTAGCAACCCCCCATATAACCCTTTTGAAGGAACCCTATTCTAATTATTAAGGCTCTTATATTCTAGAACCCTACTATAGATCTCATATAGACCCCTTTAAAAGGAGCCCTTAAAGGAACCGTATTCTAACTCAAAACCCACCCAAACCCAGAACCGTTTTTGGAACCCTCCTCACCCTATAAGGAGCCCTTTAAGGAACCCCTTAAGGAACCCTTGAAGCGCCCCTTTTCAGGGAGCCTTAGGCAATATATCCTAGAACCCTACTATAGATCCCTTGTAGATCCCTTATAGACCCCTTTGAAAAGGATGCCTTAAGTAATTAAAAAGGCCTCTAGAGCAGCCGAGGCTCCGGTGGCCGCTCAGAAAACATCTGCTCGGCGCGCTTGATGATGGCGATGATCCTGCAAGACCCTAAACCTCTAAACCACCCTAAACCCTAAACCACCCTAAACCCTAAATCCTGACCCACCCTGAACCCTAAACCTTAAACCCTAAAGTCTTGGCCCTTGCGGTTTTAGGGTTTTGAGTTTAGGGATTTGGGTTTAGAGGAAGTTGGTCTAAGTTACCATAGTAAGGAGGTACAGTAAATAGCATGTTTCCTTAGTATGGCAACATAGCGCGAATCGCAACACGAACCCAGACGTTTGCGGTGCTTGGTCGCCCCATTGGCTTTTTGAACGTGGTATTGAAGGCTTCAGGTTCTTGATGCTACACCGGCTTAGGGTTATAATGTTTAGGGCTCACGTCCAGGGACTTCGAGCAGTGTGGAATGCAGACCCAATCGGCAACATCTTGCGCGGGGACGATGCACGATTCGTTGGAAAACACGGCCCTGGACCGTAGACTATAAACCTGAAACCCGCCAGGTGTTTACAGTAGCCCTATAATCCAAAAGATTAGCATTCACACAAAGAGCCCTATTCAAGACCCAGGGTTTGAGATCAGGTTCCTATACTAAGACCCGAACCCTGAAAGCCCTGCATTCAAGGCCCAATGAATCCATACTTGTACTATAGGGGCCTTAATAATTAGAATAGGGTTTTGGGACCCAGTATATTAAACATAATTATGTTTCGGAACCCCCAAAATAGAATAGGTAATTATTAAGGCCCCTATATTACCCTGACCAACAACCTTACATCCTTCACCTAAACCTCTGAAGATAGTTCAGCCCCAACCTGTATCGTGGCCTAGGGTTGTTGGATATAGCAAAAAATAATAACATATGGGTGGTTGTCAATGTTGGGGTACCTTTTGGGGTCCTTATTATAATACGGCACCTAATATTTAGGGTACCCCAAAAGGGCCATAATTTTTACAACCACCCATATGTAAAAGAAAATGCGGAACTACGGGAATGCTGATAATTTCAACCTCTCTCCGTACATAGACCAGATATGCAGCTCTAACAACAACCTCTGTTTACAAACAAACTTATTGCCATACGAAAAAGGCTATTACCAAAAACTCTTATAGGAAGAGACCTAAGCTCGATTCTCTGCGCGGCCTGCTCCTGTAAACCCGGAACACTAAAGCCTAAAGCCTTAAACCCAAAAAGGATGAAACCCCAAACCCTAAGCACCAAGCCAAAACCCTAAAACCCCAAACCCTAAGCCCTAAACCCTAAACACTAAATCCTTGAACCCGAAAGCCCCACAGGAGCAGCAAACCACAATCCGAAGCCCTTACGAACCCTAAACCCAACTAGACCCGTAGAACCATAACAAAGATCCTACGTCTAATATTCCCTTGGATTTTGTATGAACAGAATTTCAGCGAGTTCTAACATTCTCTTGGGTTTAATCTGAACAAAGTTTAAAACAAAAAAAGAATCCTAAGGAGACTAAACCCCAAGGCCCCGGCTGCTGCAGTGAGATTCCCCGGATCACGTCGGACTGAGACCGAGCAGCATCCTTAAAAGAGGGCACCCTTAAAGGGTACTTATATGGGTAGTTTTCAACATTAGGGTTTCAAGAGTACCTAAATATTAGGTGCCGTATTATAATACGGAGCCAAAAAGGGACCCTAATATTGACAACCACCCATATTGGTTCCTGATCAGCTGCTTGTGAGGGTTTGGCTTTAGGCTTACTTTGAATGGGCACGATGAGTTCATAAGGGTTCCTCTAGGGGATACTGATAAGGCGGGTACTATAAGCTCATAATCCCTTCTAAGGGGTCGAAAAGATTCGAATTAGAGCCTCAGAAGAGAGTCCCTTTGAAGGGTACCCACAGGCTTTTTCTTCGTTAATACGGGGTTCTACGAGTTCGGGTGTCAGGGCTTAAGGTCTGCCGGCTCTTCTGGACAAGAAAGCCAGATCCCCTTTTAAGGGGTGAAGAAGGGGTTTCCAAGGGTGTTTTGGAGTCTTCAAGCCTTTATACTTCGACTTTTTCTGTGTTGGCTTCCTAGGGTTTGGGGTTCAGGGTGAGTTTTATGATTTGCCGTAAATTACCAAACCCTACGTTTTTGTTGGCTCTTATTATAAACCCTAATATGAAAATACAGGGACCCTGCAAACAAAGTAGGTTTTGGTGAGTTAAGGTAGGGTTTTGGGTAAGGTTGACTGCCATTTTCGGGTTCATGTCTTGGTAATTTGACGTTGATCCCTCTGTTGGGCTTGAAAGTTCAGGTGATGGAAGGCTGGGGGCAACCCTAAACCCTAAACACTCTTTCGGGATGTAGGGTTCGGGATGCTTTATTGGAAAGACGGCGTTGGAAAGACGGCGAACGCTTTGGTGGCGTTCCAAGGACCGTTGATGTTGACCATGTTGGTGCGTTCAAGGCCCTAGGTCTGAGGATTTAGCATGTGGGCAAATCGTAAAAATTGGGGGTCCCTTTTTGGGTGCCCTAAATAATAAGTGCCGCATTATATTAGGGACCCAAAAAGGGAGCATACTTTTGACAACCACCCATGTGTTGGTCTTTGGAAAGTACTTTTGAAGGGGTCTGAGACCACAGGGTACAAGGTCTAAGGTTCGCGGACCCTCAACCCTCAGGCTGTATCCAAACTTTCGAAATCCCCAGACCTGTAAGCCCCGCACACTGGACCCCCAGCCGACTAAACCCGAAGCCATAAACCCTAAGCATCCAATCTTTCAACCAAACGTTTACATCCCAAATCCCAACCTAGACAATAGAGAAGCCGGAATAGAGAGTGTAGGGTCCAAAACAATAAATACATGACGGAACCCTAAGACCAGATACTCACACCACTGTTTGTACAAACACCCGACAAACTTACAAAAATGAACACCAATGCCAAGCCACCTAAACTAAACCCCGATAAAGCCTAAACCCTAAACTTCCTACACCCCTAAACCTAAACCCCAGGCCCGCAACCCAAAACCCAAACCCCAAGCCCTGCAAAACCCTCAAACATCCCCAAAACCCCAAACCCAGAACCGTTATAGAACTTTAAGAGCCCTTTAAGGGAGCCTTCAGGGATCCCTTAAGGAGCCCCTTAAGGAACCATGAAGGGAACCCTAACCCCCTTAAAGGAACCATTAGGGGAACCCTAACAAACTCTAAACCCTAAACCCCGAACCCTAAACCCTAAACCCTCCTTAAGGGACCCCCCCAAAAGGAACCCTGAACCCTGAACCCTCCTTAAGGAAACCCTAAACCCCCCAAAGGAACCCTGAACCCTAAACCCTCCTTAAGGGAACCCCAAACAACCCGTAAGGGACCCGAAGTCCGACGTACGCTTCCGCTCGCCTGGGTGGAGTCCGAGCTCGCAGACTCGGAGTCCGAATCGGACCTGGGTCTTTCCGGGCGTCCTTAAAGGGTTTGGGGATTAGGGTTTTGGGGTTTAGGGTTTAGGTTTAAGGGTTTAGGGATTAGGGATGAAGGTTTAGGGTTCAGGGATTAGGGTTTAGGGATGAGGGTTTGGGGATTAGGGTTTGGGGTTTAGGGGTTAGGAATTAAGGTTTAGGAGTTAGGGATTAGGGCTTATAGGGTTTAGGGATTAAGGTTTCGGGATGAGGGTTGAGGGATTAGGGTTTAGGGTTTAGTCTTTCAGGGCTTCCTTAAAAGGGTTCCTTACAAGGGTCCTTCTCCCTTAAAGGGTTCCATAGAAGGTTTCGGGTTTAGGTTTAAGGGCTTAGGGTTTAGGGTTTAGGATTTAGGGATTAGGGTTTGGTCTTTCAGGGCTTCCTTAAAGGGGCTCCTGTGAAGGGTTCCTTCTCTAAAGGGGTCCCTTAAAGGGTTCCCTTTCAAGGCTCCTTTAAGGGCTCCTTTAGAGGGGTCCATAAAGGGTACAAGAAGGTTATGAGTGTTCTTCAGCGGTTCTGGGTTATAGGGTTTGGGGCTTAGGGCTCTTCTGACTCCTCTAAGGAAACCAAATCTTGAATCAGAGACCCAGCGCCCTCCACCCCGTACCATGACCATGTAGTCTCTCAGCCCGAAATGTAAGCTACGGACCCCCCCAATTGAATCCTAAACCCCAGCCTGAAGATCCCGAACCTGGAAGACCCCGCCCTAGACCCCCCAAAGTAGGTAGAATAATGGCCCAAAACCTATAAAAGGCTATTACTTTACATACTTTCGGGGTCCAGGTAAACCCTAAACTCCAAAGGCAAGCCGCTGATCGGCCATTCCAGCATCCTCAAGGAAAGAATTTAAGCCGATTGGGTTCGTTTCAAAGTTCCTTGGAAACGAAACTGTAGGGTTCTATAATCGGGTGTCCTTGAAGGGTTTCGCAATGGTTCTTGCAAGGGCTCCTTAAAGGGTGCCTTAACCTTCAGGGAATCGATAAGCGAGCTTTTTCAGACTAGTAGTTAGGTCTTTGTAGGGGCCTTATTAATTAGAAAAGTGGTTTTGGGGCCCCGTATACTATAAATATAATAAGGAACACCTACAATAGTATTTAAGCCCCTATACTACTGTACTCAGCCGTGGTTCCACTTTCAGAGCTGCAAGGGTTTTCAGGGCCCCAAGCAAAAAGAATGACAAAGCTGGGGTTGGGGGCTCTGGTGTTTAGGGTTTGGGGTAAGCTTGCAACAACCAGGGGTTTACAAAGGCCCACAAGCCACACAAACTCTAGCATTCTATACTTGGCGTACAAAGGTCTTGTGTTCCCCCGGAAAGAGCAGCTTAACAGCTCACATGAGAGTTTACGGTTGAGGGTTTAGGGTTTCAGGTTCTCTTGTCCCCGTCCTGAACCAACCTGCAGGCAACCCTACCCTCTAGACCTCACTGAAATCTAAACACTTAATCGGCACGCATTCCATATGGATCCCTTAAAGGAGCCCAAAAAGGAACCCTACACCGAATCCTTCTGCATCCTTTCTCCAAGGGTCCAAGCACCTTAGAATTGTATACTCCCTCAAATACTAACCTTCATAACTACTACCCTAACCCCGACTGAGAAACCCGTATAGATCCTTTCAAAAAAAGCCACCCTAAACCCAGACCGGGTAATCTAGGGGCCTAAATCATTTGAATAGGGTTTTGGGGCCCGTTATACTATAACTATACTCAGGAACCCCAAAATAGTATAGGTAATTATTCAAGCCCCGATAGTAGAACCCGTCCTCGGCTTGGCATTCCTGCATCTCCATCTGCAGCTGCGCAAGGAGGTCCAGAACGTCCTGGGTTCTAAACCCTAAGCCCATAAACTCTGAACCTCAAGCCCTAAGCCCTAAAGCCTAAACTTAAACTTTGGGTCCCAGGCCCTATAAACCCTAAACCCGAAATCCTGGGCCTCTAACTTCTTAGCGTAAATTCCAGTTAAGGCTTCAAGTCAAGTACTCCCTTCGATATACGCACACCGGCGTCCATCTCAGCATATCGTGCCTACTGCAGGTGCCGGATTTTGAATCATAAAAAACTTATACTTATTCAACCACCCAGGGTTGACGATCAATTAACGCACCCCGGGTGCAGGGCTGAAAGGGATGCCGTAACTCGTGTCGGAGAGGAGCGGCGGCTGTGATAGTTGTAGCTTAATGCGTAAGTTTTGGCTGTAACTACTCTAAGTAAGGCACCGATACATGCTGTTGCCATGCTATGACAACCGCACCCCTTCACACAGGCCTCAACCCTGCGCCCTAGAGCCAAAAAGGATTTGCGACCGAGTGTTTCAGGGTTCAGGGCGGGTTTTGCGAGAATCCCCGCCAAAACCCTCCCAAACCGTAAGCCTTGAACCCGAAGCCTCGAAAAGCCCCAACGCGCAAACCAGAGACCCCCCAAAATTCCTAGGCTTCCGAAACCCCAAATCACGAAGCTCAGCTTACGGTTCAGGCTTTAGGCTATGCAGCTCGAGGGTTTAGGGCTTCGGGCGTTAGGGTTTAGGGTTGAGGGGTTTCGGGCTTTAGGTTTAGGGTTGAGACTTAGGGGCTTTAGGGCATAGAGCCGGGTCGCATTCAGCACCGGATGCGTCATGCAAGCTTGGAGGTAGCCACCGGCCACCACGTGGAACCTCTTGGATCTTCGGCGTTCGGATTTAAGGCTCAGGACTTCAATCTCGGGTTTACGATTTAGGGTTTACTCGGCTGGCCCTTTAAAGCCTCTGAAAAATGTTCATAAATAGTGTCCTATTAAGCCCCACAAGGGATAATATGAGTTTAGGGTTTACCTTAGCCCTACCTTCTTAGGGCTCCTTATTATGATTTCTTTATATAGGTCCTTAAAGATGTAGGCTCTTCGGGGTTAAGGCAGGGCTTAGTTGTTACGAGGAGGGTTTGAAGTTCTCTGGTGCAAAGCGAAGCATATACATAGTTGTGACGACTGTGTACCCAAAAACCCCTTCCGATCATCAGACCCCGTACAGAAAACCGCGACACCAACCCAAAACCCGAAAATGCCTAACTGTTCTCTTTTGGGACACTTTCTAAATCCATCTGCAAGCCTTGCAAGACCCGGGTAGCACCCCGTTACAAAAGTCGAACCCTTTCAAAAAGGTTTACGAATCCTTGCAAAAACCTGAACACCCTTTCAAACCCCGACTTTTCGAAACCCCTGAAAGCAGCCTCGGCGAGAAGGCGCGGCCAAGTGCCGCATCTGTGTGTTCCTCAGCTTGGGGCTTTAGGTCTAGGGCAAGAGTTTTGAGAAGTCGGGGTTAAAGTTTGGGATTCAGGGCTTGGGGTTTGCGGTAAGAACTGCTAGGGACGACAAGCTTTCTTCGAAAAACTTACATTAGGGAATCTCATATTCTAGAAGAAATCTCTATTCGAGAACCTTAAGGAACAAAACTTCCAACATTCTTCACAGTTTGGCACGAACAGGTGTTCATGTGGGATTTGGGGCTCAGAGTTGTGAAGGTGAAAGTTTTAGAACTCATGGTTGGGTTTCAGGGTGTGGGGCTACGGCCAGTATATGTAGGGGCCGTACAAATTCGAATACGGTTTTGGAAGGTTACACTATCAGCTTACAGGAACTATAGGGGATCACTCTTGCTAAGTACTCCGACCCCCATATTCTGTCGTTACAGCTTTCTGGATCGTGGTTAGGGCTTTGTGTTTAGGGGTAAAGTCTTTATGAGCGTCTCAGAAGCACATATACGGGTTCCAAAATCGGTTCCGAAGCTTCCCGACGACCCACTAATTCTGCAAAACAGTCTGCAAGATTTTGCTTATTTCCTGCCGAAACACGGTATAGTCGGCGAAAAATGATCAGCTGTCTTGTAGCAGGCTGGAACTAAGAATCACGACGCATGCAAACAAAGGAGTCCGCAGACTGGGAAAGCTGTTCTTAGACAGCGCAACTAATGTAATGCAGCGACAGTTTTTGTTTGGAGGTTCCTGCGTCTAATCATACTAGACAGGAGCCCAAAGCCTTCCTCTAACTGTTGAGGCCCCCCGATTAGTTGCTCATGAGAATGATCACAGTGCCTACATACAGTTCAGTTTCCCCAAGCCCCTGTTCAAACTGAAAAGGAGGCCCAAACCCCTGAATCGTAGCACGCAACCTTAAACCCTAAAACCCTAAACCCAAAATCCCTAAACCCTGAAATCCTAAACCCAAAAACCCTAAACCCAAACCCTGAAACCCTAAACCCAAAAACCCTAAACACGAAAACCCTAAACCCTAAGACCCTAAACCAATAAAGCTTAGGGTCTCATATGCTACGGCTCATGATATAAATCCTGCATTACCCATAATAGGGAATATACCATAGTTCCCATAGTTTAGGGTCCTTAAGGTAATGCAGGATTTAGATCATCAACCTAAACCCTAAACCCTAAAACCCAATGGATCCCTAAAAGGAACCCCTTCAAGGTACCCTTATAGAACCCTTTATATCATCAACCGTAAGGGGCCCTGGGGTCCCCCCCAAAAATGCCCCTATCTCGGAGGATCTCAGGGTCCCAGCTGCTCGCCCCTTGAATTTGACCTTAAACCCCGGGGTACCTGAAGACTGGGTTCTTGTTAAGGAAGTTACTTAAAGGATCATGGGTTAGTAACTATAGGCTTAGAGTTTAGGTAACTATACTTATAGTTACTCATAGCCCCAATTAAGGTACTTATAACCATACTTACTAAGTCGCATGATCCTCCAAGTAATGTAAGTTCCCATAATAGGGATCTAAAGCAAATTGTATGAGATCCCTATTGTAGTAGCTTAAATTAAACCCCTTAACAAGAACCCCGTAGAACCCTAAACCCTAGGTTTTAGGGCTTGGGGGGCCTTAGGGTTTAGAGCTTAAAGTTTTAGGGTTCAGAGTTTTTCGGCCTTAGGCTTTCAGGGTTTAGGGTTTAAGGTTTAGGGAGCCCTAGCCCTCAAACGCTAGACCTTAGCCCTTAGTTAAACCTGAACCCCTAAACCCGAAACCTCTGACGTGCGACACTCCTCGACCGTAAACTTTGCACCCAACACTCTACACCTCCAATCGTAAACCTCAAACCTCGCACAAGGACCAAGGCAAACTTGTACCGCGACATAAAAACCATATATAACACCAGCAAGCACCTATCAATAACCTTCCCTAAACCCCAAGCCATGGGGCACCTAAAATTTCAGGAGCCCTTGTTTGGTACTTTTGGGGCCTAAATAATGACCAATACAACTTTGGGGGCTCCTTTAAAAGTTCCCTAAAGGGGTCTATAAGGGATCTATAGTAGGGTTCTATAGTCATAATACAGGGGCCTAAATAATGACCAATACTACTTTAGGGCCCGAATCGCCCAGCAGCGGAGCAGCTAGCAGGGAACATCGACGGCCCCAGTGCGAAATCGCACGTCGGCGTGCTGACGCTTTCGCGCAGCCCTCGTTGGCATCGGCGCCAACGACAACACCGAGCTCGTGCACGTGCACGGGTGAAAGCTGCACAGAGTGCAGCACGATCCTTGCCTTGCAAGGACCTTCACCTGCTCGAAGGCCACCACAGCAGACCAAGGTACCGCCGAATGGGAGGCCCGCCATGGAGGGGAGGCCGCGAGAACAAATCCGGCAAGGGCGGCAAAGATGGTGGTTACTACTGGCGTGGTGCCTGGTCGCCCAACTACCCCAAGGCGGGCAAGGACAGGGCTCCGGACATCAAGTTCCCTACGTACGACAGTATGAGTGTGGCACAGCCCAAAGCTGGGCGCGGACCGGACAGGCAGCCCGACGAAGTGCTCATGGAGGACTCGGACGACCGGCTGCGGAGTGTGATGCAAGAGGGATTGAACCAAGCGAGAAAGGCAGAGCAGCGTGTAAGACAGCTGGCTCAGACCCGTACCAAACGGGAAGGGCAGTGGACTGCCTACCTAGACGCGCTGCGCAAGTCGTACCTGCGGGAGCACGACAAGTACCAGCGCGAGATTGGACGGATCCAGGACGATCTGCAGACGGCCCTCCAAGCACAGGAGGAAGCTCGAGCGAACCTCCGGACACTGCACTTGCGAGAAGAGAGGCCCGCTCCCGCGGCTCCAGTCGAGGATGCATGGGATGCTCTCACGAGGGCGTGGCATCAGGAACGCCGAGAGGAGCAGGATGCCTCTGCCGTTTTGAGCAGAGCATTTGGTTCGCAGTCGGAGGCGGCGGCTGTCCTCGCAGGAGAGCGACGACTCAGTCCGGACATGATGGCTTTTCTTCAGGCGATGGGGGCCATGCAGGCTGGGGAAGCAGCCTCTGCCAGGCCACAACAGACGGAAGGAGCGATCCCGCCGGCCCGACAGCAGGCCTACAATGCCATGTCTCCGAGCCCTCGCCCTCCAGCAGGGCCTGGTTCGGGGACCTTGGAGCCCCCGATGCCGGTGGTCAGCGAACCCCCTCCAGGACTTGCGCCCCATCAACAGCCTTTCTCAGCTGCCGATCCTATTGCGGTCCGTTTGTCTGGGTCTGGAGATGTCAATGCGGAAATCGGCGACGGACAGCTGAGGCCGAGGAAAGCGGTAAAGGAGCTGCCAAGTGGCGTCGTGAAGGCAGCCTCGCCTTCGACCAAGAGCCTTGCCGCGAAGCTGGAAGAGAAGCGAGCGCAGGAGCTGGCCAAGCATGCACCTGCAGGCCCTTCGAGCGCCTCCGAGTCACCTGGCCAGATCCCCCTTGGGATCCCCGTTGTCGACGACGATTCGGACGAGGACCTCGCACAGACTGGAGCTCCAGCAAGCTTGGGTGCAATGGAGTAGTGGCAATGATCAGGGCGTCATCCTGCGCTGGCGGCGGTGACCTTATGATTCGGCTGGGGGGCGTTCAGACCCTCGGTCAAGAATCTCTGTGTCACCAACGCGTCGCGGTTGATGACTGCCCTGATCTGGATCCTCTGTCTCTACTGAGGGCTGAGTGGTGCGAATGTACAGAAGTAGTCTCGCTTGCTGTACAGTTCTTCGGTGCTGACCACTCTGAGGGCCTTGTCCACGATTCCCTTGATTCGCATGTGCGGCTGGGTTCTGAGCTGCTTCGGGTTTTTGCAGCTCTCGGATCCGGTACCTCACTGTCTTCCTCGCGAAGAGCCCAGGAGCACGGGATTTGTGTTCACTGGACTCTTCCCCCGCCTGTCATGCACTGCATATCTCCTCCCTGCAGTCCTGCGACTGGTGCCAGGGTTTGCTTTTCGGGTGAAGGGTGCCAAAGTGATACATCGGTGGCGCTGGGGTATCCACCTTCTACCAGACTTGCACGCTCTGCCAATTTCGGGCCTCAGGACACATGCGATGAACGCCTTGCTGCTTTGGGGATACGACTTTTGGTTTCGCTGGGTTCCGTTCTGGTTCCTGCTGCCAGAGCCATTCTCTTTATGCTTTTCCTGCATCTTGTTTGGCTCTTTGTCAAAGGGATGCCTGGACGTCGCACAGCATTTTTGAAAGCTTTGCGCCTTCCCCTCTCAGGGGTTCAGCCTCAGGTTTTGTTCTCTCTCGCTGAGGTAGGGCGTTTGAAGAGCCAAGCAGGCACATTGTGTCGTGCCTCCAAAGGGCTCGGTACCCGCCATGGGCGACAACAGGCCCCTAGGAATACGCCATTTCGGCGTCGAGGTCTTTGGTGGCTGTGGACCATGATTGGATGCAGTATCCCGCAGCAAGTGTGGGCTGTTCCCACGGAAATACCCCGCTCAGTTGCTGAGCTGCAGCGGCTTGGACTCTTGCTTCCGGAAGGTCTACGGCCATCCATTGCACCTCCTTCGGACCAACATGCAGATGATTTCATACTGCTACCGGCAGAACCAGGTGTCACTGAGGCACTCACCCCGGATCGATGGCTTAGCGTCACCGTACATGCAGTGCACCATGTTCCCAGGCATTATGCTGTTGCTCTCACGCTCCGACAGGGACTTGTGAGTTTGGTCAGCAAGGTCAGGCGCTTTGTTCAGCGTGACCGGCCCCTCCTGTCATGTGTTGTGCCGGTCTCGCCTCAGCGATTCAGCGGCTCGGCCGCCTTTCTTGCTCATCCGGCATGCCTCGACGAACTAGAGCTAGTGGCAGGCATCATCGACCTGACTCATGTAGGAGGGCAGTACTTCGCAACATGTTTGCCGACTAGGTGCACGGCCGAGGACCTCTTGAACGATGTCGCTGCAGAGCTTGATTGTGAAGTCTCTGAGGTCAGCATATATGTCGGAGCTGGGTTTCGACTTTGCTCCGGGGCAGACAGGCTAGGCCTCTGCCACGGCGACGCAATCACCATCTTGCGCACGGGTGTGCCAACCCCGCAGCCCGTCCTCATTAGTGAGCTCTTCCAGATAGGCGAAATGTGGGACCTTCCCGGAGATGTGCCAACTGCTCATAGGAGGCCTTGCATTGCCGTTTGGTTCCGCGACGGGTGGCATGTCCTCCAGACAGCACTGTTCCCGGGCCGAGACATCCTTAGTATTGTCTCTGAGCGGTTTCGTGTTTCCGCGGATTTGCTTCAAATCGAGGTGTCCTTGTGCGTTTTTGGCTTCGCTTTGTGGGGCGAGCCTTGCAGCTCTGTTGCAGTCATACATGAACATCCTGGGCTTTTGCCTGAGGACGACGAGTGCGATACTTGGAGCCTGATTTGTGACCTCAGGCCGATCGGATTGCTGCCCAAGGTGCTGTCGGTGCCTGCCCAGGGGTTCTGTCTTCAGGACCTTGAACGCCTTCTCGTTCTGCCTGTAGGTCGAGGGATTCGCTATGCATTGCAAGAGGTTGGTGAGATACCTGCAGATGGCACGCCGAGTCTACATACGCTGCTAGTGACCGCCTCCCCTGAGCGCGACGGTGCCCGACTCCAGGTACCTAGAACCTACCACGCATGCGGAGCCATCGCTGCAATCGTCCAGGGATCTTATTTCTTCCGGGCCAGTGAGGAACCGGGTCCCCCCCTCTTTGTCCATAGGACAGCACGGCACCCGCGGCCGCCTATAGCCTCGGACTCCGATACGAGTGAAAATAGTGCCCACAGCCTTTCTGTTTCCATACAAGTGCTAGTTTTGGCTGTAGATTGGATCGGCAAGGTTGTTGCGGTTGATGTTCGTGTGCCCGAAACGGAGCAAGACCTTTTCGCTGCGGTTGAGGAAGAACTGCCGCAGCACTTTGCGCTCCGGTACCCGCACCTTGTCTCTGTCTGGCCCCAACCTTCGGATGAGTGGGCGACGGTTTTGGCATTGCCTTGCTGGACCGACAGCGCGGATATTGTTGTCCTGGACTTGCGGCAGGTCGATGGTAGGCTGTTTGCCACGACGTGTGCCCCAGTTGTCATGCGCGGCAGCCTTTTTGACCTGGCTGATGTTGCTGATGATGGTTCCTGGCAAGTTGTCGCATTCGGACGGCCCCTTGTTGACCGTGACGCTATGATCCCAATTGTGCGCCATGGTTGCGTTGCTTTCAAGCGAGCTGGGGTTCTGGGACCGCGAACACATACGCTTGCTGCTATGCTGGCGTCTCCTTTCGGCTGGGATGATGAAGTTGACGTGCCGCTCGGGCCCGGCGGCCGGCGAGGGAACTTTGTCTGCATTGTTCTGGAAGATGGCATGAGGCTTTTCCGCATCCCGCCTTTTCGAGGACGCCACCACCTCGAAGACATCTCTGAAGCTTTTGGGCTTGCCTTGCACTGGACCACGGCTCGCGTTGCACGACCGGCTGTGCATGATGCCTGCTATCGCGGTCACCGGTGCCGGGGTGTTGCACTGGTGTCCGGGTCCTTTCCGAACGTGCCTGTTCCTCCAGCTTTGTTTCGCCCCGGGGATTTCCCCATTGCACTTGACTGCAGAGCCATTCTTCAGGGCTGGCAGATGCATCTTGTTTTCGATTTCCGGTGCTCCCATGCGGAGCTGGTGCAGCAGTACTCTACCCTTGCGCCCCCCGACTTTCAGGCACAGATTGATGGGGCCAGCCTTGTCCATGACAACTTTGTGGTCCATAGCGGGAGTGTACTCACAGTGCAATGGGTTCCTGTATCCCCGGAGCCCTCCATCGGGCATGCGCCGGAGGATGTCGCAGTGCCTTCGGACGCTGATTCTGCCACCTTTGCTGATCCTGCGCCTCATGCTGCCAACACTGGGTCGGATGAAGGGGCTGCGCTCACTTCCCCCGGCGGCCGTAGCCGCTCGCCATATCGCACGCGATTTGCTGGAGCGCTTGCAGCGGCCTGCTTTGTACAACAGCCGCCTGTCCTCAGTGCTGTGGTGGTTGCGCGCGGCCCGGACCACGATCTGCCAGGAACGGGTCTAGGGCTACCGGCAGCATCAGCTGATATGCAACACTGGCTTGCGCAAGGCCGTTCGCTTTTGCAGCGTCCTCCACCGGATGTGATGCGATGGGCGCCGGATCTCCTCCCACTTCAAGAGGATGATCTCAACCTGACAGGCGACATTGTTGAGATTCCCTTTCTTGTCTTTGCGCTTGAATACTGGCCGCAGAAAGTCATCATACACGTTGCTGTGCCCG
Organism: Symbiodinium sp. CCMP2592; assembly: GCA_905221615.1. Classification (NCBI taxonomy): domain Eukaryota; class Dinophyceae; order Suessiales; family Symbiodiniaceae; genus Symbiodinium; species Symbiodinium sp. CCMP2592. The sequence goes on along the minus strand of CAJNDT010000579.1, from coordinate 137,370 downwards.
TTTCTGGAATGCAGGCGCTTGCCGCTGTCAATGAAGCGCGGGACGGACCGTCGCGTGCGCTTTTCCCACATCTGATTCCTGCGTACCCCCAGTCCCGGGCTGGAGTTGGACTACTCCTAGCCATGCCGCAGTGGCCACTAACAGATGTGCCGGTTCTGGTTGACCGAGAGCATTTCGATGGCCGCATGCATTGCGCGGTGCTCGCACCTGCCATGACACGAGCTTCCATCCTGTCTGCCATTGGTGTTGAGCCGCATGCCGCAATTCAGGTATATGTGAGTGATTCGCCTCAGGCCCTAGGTCCCACCGAGGTTTGTTTCCTCTCACCTGGAGACATGCTTTGTGTTGCTTGGAGAAGGCACCCAGTTCTTGTCGCAGCCAGCCTTGACGACATGTTGCAGTCAGCAGCAGGTTGGAACTTGCAGGTTGATCTCCCTGGGCACTTCGATAGCGCTCTTTGGGTGCTCACAGAAGCCGAGCCGGTCTCAGTTGATCTCACAGCGTTGGGTCACCGATTACTTCGGGACAAGCTTGCTGAGGTTTCGAATGTCTCGCGCGCTGATCTGACGGTCTGCACCGCCTTCCCGCGCATCTGGGATCATTGCGCTCACGGGGTTTATCACCGATCCGTGCTTGCGGCGATCCGTAGCGGTCCCCTGCCACTCCGTCCTGCCCGCCGCACTGTCTTTCTTGACATGAGGCCTGTGCTGCATGGAATCACCTGCGTCTCTGCTGCGCCTCCCGGCTTCAACCTTGAGGCCTTTGTGAGGAGATTCACCGTCCATTGCCCGGAAGGCTTCTTTGTGCAGGTGCGTGGGGGCGATGCCGTGCATACTGATTTTGGGGTGCATCTTGCTGTGCCTGATGGCGGTGTGCTTTCCGTGCACTTTGTGCCGAGGAGCGTCGAGAGTAGTAGTTCAGATGCAGGCTCAGACCACTCCTCGCCGCCCTCGAGCCCGCGACATCATGATGCGTCCCCCGGAAGCGACGCTGATGCAGATGACACACACGGGCCTCAAGGCAACGATGCTCCCGATGGGCCGTGGCTCAGCGGCGGGGAGCAACGCAGGATCAGGGGCAGAGCTTGCCCCAAGACATTTGCATCTCATGATGCTGCATGTAGTCTCGCAGTTGCATGCAGCGCAATTTTTGGCAGTCGAGTAGTCATGTGGAGCCTCGGTCTATGCAGCCTTGCCCATCGTACTGGGCACCGTGGCGTCACCCCTGTCCTCCTGCCAGCAGGTAGAGTTAACTCTGCTCATGAGCCAAGGGCGAGTGGAATAACAACGTGGTGTGCCGTTTGCATAGCATTTGTTGTTTTTCTGGTGCCTAGGCTTAGCGGTGGTTTTCAGCCTGCTCGTCGAGGGTACGCGCCCCTTAGGAGATGTAATGGACATCGAATGTATTGGCACATTCTTGGTTTAACACTGTTATGCCTGTTACTCTGCGACTTTGTGCAAGATCTAGGTGCAGAAGGTGTGCAATTGCCTAGCCGACCTGCAACTGCAGTAGACACACGCACCCTTGCAATTGACCCTGCAACTGACGAGAGTGTTCGTTGTGAGCCTCTGCATAGGCCCCTGCCTACCCCCTGCCGCCACAGGCCCTCTCGGCGCACTGATGGCACAGCCCAGCACGGCGGAGAGGACGAGGTGCGACTAGGGGTAGGGTTCACTGGACAGGGCGACCTAGAGACTTTAGGCTTTCTGCATGGAGTAGGCCCGACCCTACTCGAGCAAAGTGTGCGTGACAACTGTGCGGACGCACCGCACCCCTTCTTTTTGGCGAGTACGCTACTCGATACCCTGTTCGAACACTTTGCAGAACCCTCAGTCTCTGCTAGCGTAGATTGCCCTAAATATGGGCCTTCGGCACCCGCAGAAACAGCCGCTACGGCGCTACCTCCTGCCGAGCCCCGTCGTGTTCTCTGCTTGGCCGAATCACTTGGGCACTCCGTCCCAGGCTCTGGGTCAGAAGGCACCGAGCATTTTGATCTGACTGACGGTCAGTGCCTTCTGCCATGCAGTGCTGAGCACCTGCAGACACTGCAACAGAAGGTGCGACCTTGTGCCCTTGGGGGCATCCCCACAGGAGTGCCCAAGCCATGGCGGTTTCAGGATTGGGTTGATTCAGGTTCGGTCGGCCGCCTCCCAGGTCCTGGCGAGAGACTTGTCCTCACAGCAGATGGCTCCTTCTGCTCGCGCACAGGGTCGGCGGGATGGGCTGTTGTACTCAGTGTCGCTGCCAGTGAGGATCCCGGACACGGGCAATTCGTTGGCTGTCTCTTCGGTACTGTCGACACGGCAATAATACAGGAACCGTGCAGCGCCTTTGTCGCTGAGGTCGCCGGCCTGCTTTGGGCCGGAGTGGTTGCGTTTCAGCATCCAACCTTTGCGGACCTCACTTTTCGTGCGGACAATCAGGCCGCCCTTCAAGGAGTTGAAGGTAAGATGCTCATGCCTGATACTTGCTTGTCGCTTGCGGCTCGGAGCTTGCACTTTGCTTTGGCCGTTTTGAATCAACGGACACTCGCATATCAGCATGTTCGCGGGCATGATGGTGATTGTGCCAATGAACTGGCAGACGGCCTTGCCAACTTCGGAGCTGTCGGCAAACAACGTCTGTTGCCATTCACCTTCCCCCTCCATGAGTGGCTTGCTGACCGTGCAGCTCGTGCGCGCTGGTTGCCGCACGTATGCCTTAGCATCACTCGACCATCTGTGCTTCCAACGTTGCGCAATGGTCTTCTCTCTTGGACGGCAAAACAGGATGCGCCGCGACTCACGCCGCATCAGCTTATGGGACCTTTCACTCGAGCCCTTGGCGCTGCGGGTGGTCTTGCTGCCTCCGCTAGCTTTGACTTTCAGTGTAGGTGCGCATCCTTCAACTCCTTATCGCTCCTTGACCCAGCTAGTGCTGAAGTTCAGGGCGGCGGCCTGTATGGCGCCGCCGGACGCGTCGGGCTACTCGCCAACTCACTAGCCGCATGTCAGGTGTATATAGCGGGAGTGCAGGAAACACGTACGCCGGCCGGCAGTTGCATGCAGGCGCTGTACGCCCGGTACGGCAGCGGGTGCAACGAGAGAAGGTGCTATGGAGTTGAGCTGTGGGTTGCTCGAGGTGAATCATGGCCGTCCCACGTGTTTTCGGTGAGCCACGCGGACCCTTGCCGCTTAATCGGTCATTTGCAGTTCGCTGAACTTTCGCTGAATGTGCTAGTTGGGCACGGGCCTCACCGCGCCTTTTCGGATTCAGCTCGCCGAGAATGGTGGGCGGACACCCTCCGACTATGCAGGACAAGCCTCCAAGGCTCGGATTGGCTCGTGCTCGTGGACGGCAATTGTCGTCTTGGTTCCGAAGTTTCAGCCTTTGTCGGAGGCCATCAGCCAGATGTCGAAGATGTTGCCGGCACTGCCTTTCACGAGCTTCTGGGTTGCCTGCATTGCTGGCTGCCCAGCACATTTGAGTACTGCATGGAAGGAGATGGGGGCACTTACATGCAGTCGCAAACACAAGTGCTCCATCGTTGCGATTTCGTCGGGCTTCCCAGCTGTTGGAATGTGTGGCATGTGCGCGCTTTCGTTGAACCGGGCATCACCGCGGGACACGTTGCGCCAGACCATTTCGCAATAGTGGTAGAATGTCACATTGCCCTACAGCGGAGGCGCGGAGGCAAGAAGGCCAAACGCATTGACCCTGTTGCGCTCAAGGACCCGCGCAATGCCGAACGCATTGACAGCATTTTGCGTGATGCACCTCAGGTTGAGTGGAGCGCCAATGTTAACGATCATGCAGCGGTTGTGGTTGAATACCTCTTTGGGGCTCTTTCTAGTAACTTCCCCCTAGCCAATAGGCGCATGCGTAAATCCTTTCTTTCGGCAGAAGCAGGGACTTTGCATGCAGCCGTCGCGCATCTGCGCTATGCCCTGCGCAACCGGTCTGCGGCATTGCGACTGGCGCGCTTGAGATGCGCATTTCTTGCTTGGCGGGGTTCGGACTGCTTTCCCGACTTGTTCTTCGGTGAATGGGCCAGTCATCTGCAGCTCGTCATTTCCGCTTTGGCGTCCCGGCTTGCGGATGCTGGTCAAGCCCTCAAAAGAATTTGCCGGCGGGACAAACGCTTGCACATTGACTCTCTTGCAGATCAGGTCCAACAAGCGCCTGACGGCGAGGTTCATGTTGCTCTGCGGCGGATGCTGCGACCCAAGAAGTTTCGCCGCTCCGGACATGACCCCCTGCCGCGTCTTCGCAACTCCGAAGGAGGCTTCTGTGCGTCGCAAGCTGAAATCACCGCAGAATGGCGTTCCCACTTCGCGGCGCTTGAGGGCGGCCGCGCAGTCTCTCTTGATGAACTTGTGCATGCTGTCGTTCAAGGGCAGGCGCAGGCGGATCCAGTCGAGGTATTGCACTTTGACGAAGTTCCGGACCTGCCCTCTTTGGCCGTGCATTTTCGCGCTGTGTCTCCAAATAAGGCATGCGGACCGGACTGGCTTCCTCCAGCCTTATGCAGGCTCTTCTCCTTCCAAATGGCGGAGGTGTTCTATCCTGTGCTCTTGAAGACCCTCGCGTACACCGCAGAACCGGTCGGGATGAAAGGAGGAACCTTGTACAGGATTCCAAAAGCAGGGGCTCCTGACCCGTGCTCGGTGACTTCACAGCGTGCCATCCTGGTGCAATCCGTTCTCGAGAAGGTCATGCACAAAGCAGTTCGTGGCCTTACTGTTCGGGAATGGAACAAAACCGCGCCAGATCTCATGATAGGGGGGCGTAAGGGTCAAAGTTACGTCTTCGGGTTTGTCTGCACTCGTGCCTTCCTTGAGTACACTCGCCGCCGCTCTATTCCATCTGCTATCCTCTTCACCGACATCAGTTCGGCTTATTATTCCGTGATTCGTGAGCTGCTCACAGGTGGCAAGTTGGAGCAGGCGAGTGTCCTCGAAATCGCGGCGTCCTTGGAGCTTACGCCCGAGGATTTGCAGGCCCTTCAGGCCCACGTGGCAGACGAGCCCGTGCTCTGTGGCGAAGACTCTGGACCTCTTCTGGCGGCACTTACTCAAGAGCTACACTCAGGAACTTGGTTCCTGATGCACCAGGATGCTGAGGTCGTTCATACCCGCCGGGGCACTCGCCCCGGCAGCAGCCTTGCTGACGTTTTGTATGGGCTGCTCTTCACGCGTGTACTCCAACGACGCGGAGACTTTGCGTCCGAAGGCTGGAAGCCGATCATTCCTTGGAATGGACGCCGAGACCTGCAGCCCTACGATGGCAGGGCAGCGCAGCAAACATCCGTCGAGGTACAGGACCTGGTGTATGCTGACGATCTGGCGACATGTATAGTCGAACGACAAGTTGCCAGGCTCCCAGCCGCAGTTCGTGGTGTGGCGAGTACATCAATTGATGTCCTCTCCGGGCACGGTCTCAGGGCGAACGTTGGCCCTCGCAAGACCGCGGCGTTGCTGGCGCCGGTCGGCGCGGGCTCTAAAGAGGTCCGCCGACAGGTCTTCTCGATCAATGGTGGCAGGCTCCCCATTCTGCGCGAGAATGGTCCTGGGGTATGGCTCACGGCCGTTGCACAGTACAAACACCTGGGATCCCGGATCTCCTTTGACGGCAGCATGGCAGCAGAGGTGCGCTCCAAACTGCAGTCGGCAAGGGCATGCTTTCATGAAGGCAAACGGGACGTTTTCTGCAGCCCTAGGATTGACCTGGCCCGCAGAGTCTCGCTTTTTCGCACCCACGTGCTGTCGTCGCTTTTCGCGGGCAGTGGGGGTTGGCCGTGCCTCTGTAAGCGTGGGTGGTCCCTTCTTGAGACGGGCTTTTACCGCATGCTGCGGCAGATGCTCCGCATTCCCAGGCACGAGGATCAGAAGTGGACGTATGAGCGTATTTTGGCGGCTGTCGGCCTCCCTTCGCTCGAAGGTTTCCTTGCACTGGAGCGCTTGCGCTTCGTGGCACAACTTGTCCGCAGTGGGCCGGATGCAGTTTTTGCCTTGATCCAGCAGGCCCCCGGCTTCCTCCGGGCCATTGGTTTGGCAGAACAATGGCTGCTTCTGGCCACGGAGTCCACTGGCAGCCCGGGGTCTTTCGCAGGGGCTTGGCCCGCCTGGTGTGACTTGATGAACTGCCGAGGGCGTTGGAAAGGCCTTCTGCGGCGAGCCGAACGCTGGCATGTCCAGCGTATAGGCGCTCTTGCTGAGTACCAGCAGGTACTGCGCACAATCTGGCATCGTATGCCCGAACCTGTTGTCGATAGCACTCAGACCTCTCATGCTTGTCTGGCGTGTCGCATAGCCTTCCAGGACTGCCATGCTTGGTCTGCTCATGCCGCTAAGGTTCATAAGTATAGGTCCCGTGCTCGCAGGCTTGCGGTGGGGGTCCGGTGCCAGGCCTGCGCCACAATTTTCTGTACCAATATTCAGTATAGGCGGCACCTACAGGTTTCCCTGCGCTGCTGTCAAGCGCTCGAGCGGGGCTTTGACGGGCTCTTCGAGGTTGTAGAGGCTCGGCACGGACATGAGCAGGGACCCTCCATCGAGGGCGTGGGTACTGCTCACCTGCCGCCGCTCGCGGATTCAGTTTCCACTCCTTTGCTTCGGGTGCTCCAGGAGGGCACTTGGCAGGAGGCTGAGCAAATCTTCGATGCTGTGATTGCTGTGATTGAGCCTCTTCCTGTAATTCGGAACACGGTTGAGCTTTGGATCATAGGACTCCGGGATTCACACTTGTCTGAACTTGCCAGCGACGTGCTGCTTGGACTTCAGGCTGATCTCTGGTGCACAGCGGTTTCTAGCGCACCTAGGGATAAGGATGTAGTCTCGCCTGGGTTTGAGCCTCTCCTAGTCCCTTTCCCGCCAGCTAGTCCCGCTCGTGCAGGCCTGCCTTCGCTGCTCGTGTCCTCCGTTGACACAGGAGCGAGCTCGGCGGATGTTGTCCGGCCGTTCTGCTCTCAGGTCCCAGCAGGCAGGTGCTTTGGACATGTCACACTGTGCATCCCTGTACCGCCGGTGCAATGCAGCACATTTTGGGAGCCGCGCTCCTGCACCCTCCGAGACTTTGCATCCTTTCGGGTTTGGCTTAGCCATGCGCTCGATTGGTTTTCCTTCGTGATCGCTCTCGGTCGGCAAGGCACCATCTGTGAAGTCTCTTGTCAGTTTCCCAGAGTTTTGGGCGGGGAGTTCGCTAACTGGATTGAGGAGTCCGTCCGGTTATCGCCTGAACCCTCGTCCCTTGTTTTCGCTTTCACTTGAATTCGTTGCTCGAGGTACGCTCTCGGAGAGCTTTGCACCTTCTGAAATAAATAATACTACTTTGGTGGTTCCTTGTTATAACTATAGTATCAGGGGGCCCAAAACCCTATTCGAATTATTAAGGCGCCTATTGTACCCCTCTTATCATCAACCGTAGATGAACCCTTAAAGGAAGCCCTTAAAGGTACCCCTGTAGATCCCTTTAAAGGAAGCCTAGGGATTTATATCATCAACCGTATTGTACCCCTCTTAAGCCCAGGAGCCGCCAGATCCATGCAGAGGTACAGGGGTCCCGAGGCCAGCAGCAGCGGGGCAGGCAGTTGGCTCTGCTTCCCCCTGGCGTGGCGTAATATCGGGGCCTGAATAGTTAGAATACGGTTCTGAGCTCCTTGTTATTTTCGCTGTAAATAAGGAACCCTGAAGAATAATCTTAGTGTTTATTCAGGCTTCTGGGGTGGTGGCGGCTCGGTCGTGTTCAAACCTAAACGACCCTAAACACTACACCCCACACCCTGACAAGCCTGCCTGGTCTTTCAACCCAGCCCCTAGAACTTCCTGGCTTATTAAAAGGCTGGTTTAAGGATTTTGACGGTTGGAGAATTAGGGTTTAGGGTGTAGGGTTTAGAGAGGGTTGAGTGTTTAGGCTGTCAGGGCGCCCCCCTCCCTCAAGAAGCACAGTAATAGGGATCTGGGTAGTCAGGGCCCTGAGAGTGGCTAGATTTCATGGTGGAGGGCCCTAAACCCTAAACCTATCGAACCTCAGCGAGAAAGCCCAATACCCCTTAATTAAGGAATATAGCTTAAATCAGAATATGAAGCCCTGTACCATTTAAGCCATAATCCTTAATTAAGGGGTACTGGGCTTTCTGGGCACAAGCTCATCTTCGAAGCTTTATCCACCCAGCCAAAGCCAAACTCTTTAAACCCCCAAACCCTGAAGCCAGAGCCTAAGCCACGAAACCAAAATCCTACAAAGCTCTGATCTTCAGAAAACTGCCTTTAGATGAGGGAAAATAGCTTAAATCAATCTAGCCCCCCCCCCCCATAATACTTGAAGGTTTATGCCCTTACTGGGGGTCTATCAGGCTCTCTAGGCAAAGCCCAAAACCCTCAAAGCTCTGACGATCTGCAAAGAGCAAGCCGGAGGCACGTGAGGAGGTGGCAATCTTCCAGCTCCACCTTCGTATTCAAACAGGCTCTGAGTTTGGGGCTTAGTATTAGGGTTCCCTTAAGGGTTCTGTTAAAGGGCTCCTGAAGAAAAGGGCTCCTTCAAGGGTTCCTTTCGGGGTACCTTTAAGGGTTCCTTCAAGGGATTTAGAGCTCAGGGTTAAGGTTAGAGTTTGGGTCGAAGGTTCCCAGTTATCATAGGTACCCCCTGTCATCTACATGGGTGGTTGTCAATATGAGGGTCCCTTTCTGGGTCCTTATCATAATGCGGCACCTAATATTTAGGGTACCCACAAAGGGACCACAATTTTGACATGTAGCTCTTCTGGTCGCCTTGATGCCTCCCTCACGGAACCATAAAGCAGGCGGATCCCTTCTTCCAGCTTTCGCATCTCAAGATCGTGATGGATCAGGGGTCTGCAACAGGGCCATGCTTTCTTTAGATTCCGTTTGATTTAGGGTTTCGGGCTTAGCATGAATCAAGAGAGAGATCCAAAAACAAAGCACCAAGCGCTCCACCGCGAGGTGCGTGGGCGGCAGGTCAGGGTGCTTGTCCAGGCCCAACTGGACGCAAATGCCTCGGAGCGCAAAGGAGGGAAAGAGCTGACGGCCCTGAAACCTAAACATCTGAAGCGCCTTAATCAGTGTCGTAGTATACATACATCAACCCTTTAAGCCCTATAAACCCTAAACCCTTGAACCCTAAACCCTAAACTGGGCCTACAAGTGGCGAATCTGAGGAACCCTAAACACTTTAGACGAGGCCCAAAACCTCAAGTTCATCGCATAAAAGTATGTAAGGACGGCAAGTGGAGGATGTTTCTAACTACTCCGACTCCAATATTAGCCTTGAAGAGCTGAGTAGATCTACAAAAGCGGTGGAAAATATGCTGACCACGAAGGAAAGGTCAGGGTCCAAGATAGCATGAAGCTGGGAGCCTGCCGGTACTCCCAATCTAATATGAAGGGAAGTTGTAAACGCCCTAAACCCTAAACTTATAACATGAAACTGCTGAAAGCCCAAACTTGGGAACCTTTGAAAGCCAGGAACTCGCTCCCTAAGCAGCCAAGAATTCAAGCCTAGAGAAGTGCTGATGCTATTCCTGGAGTTCCTCAACACACGAATACCATGAAAGTTATAGGCTACTGGGATTGAGGGACCTAAGGACTAACTACAATATACCCCAGAGTGCTATTCCAACCAATAAGGCTCGCATGCTACATTGCTGCTTACATCAAAACTGGCGCATGCAGACCCGTGACTTGTTTGCAAGTTGTTGGGTTTGGGGCTCAAGGGTCAAGAATTCGGGTTTATGGGGGTTTAGGGTTCAAGGTGTCGGGCTTTGGAACTTGTCAGACTTCGCTTGTCTACGGCTTGGGGCTTGGGGCCTAAGGGCGGGGCGAGAGCTGAGAGATCGGCTGGGGCGGCAGATTCAGGAGTCGAAAGTTTCAGGGTGTAGGGCTCCAAGGCTCTGGCGCTTGCGGTTTAGACCAGCACCACCCGACCCCCAACCCCAATGTAGACCTCTGATCCATACACCCCCCCGTCCTTTGAGAAGGATGACAAAAAAGGATTCCGGTATAGGGCCTTGAAGGAAAGGAGGCTTGCAAATCAGGGGTCTACATTCAACCTGCCGTCGATCCCGTCTGTGCCCTAGAGATCGAGTGGCGAGAAGTCTCGCTGTCGGGCGCAGGAGAGACGAGAAGGAACTGGTTGCTATTCTCATAAAGCTCCACCGGACCTCAAGGGGCGGAAGAAACTGATCATGGGGCGCGGGGGCTTTGTATTTAGAGTAGGGTTTTGGTGTCGGTGCAATCTTAGTATAAATACCATGAGGGATTTTGACAATTCTGCAACCCCCAAAGATGAGGGAAAGTGCTTTGGAAGCAACTCTACGGTAGCTATGTGTGAGGACTGCACGTGAATAGCTCTCAAACCTAAACCCGAAACCCAGGCCGTAACGGGGCCCTCGTAGTAAACCCTCTAAACCCCTACAAACTAGCACGGTTTCGATGGCTTTGACGACTTTGCGACCGGGGTGGGTGTTAGGGTAGACGTAGAGCTCTGAGCTGGATCCGAAAATTGTGAAATAGATCTTGTCATTGCATGCATCCCAACAGATGCGCTGACGAATACTCTAATGTCTTAAGGATCCCCGGTCCTATCCAAATTCTCCTCCCTACAGATTGCACCATGTCCAAAAGTGGCTCTAAAACACGAAACCTCAACCCTAAACCTAACATACACCCGACACCATTTCTAAACCCCTGAACCCTTCTCATGCCCTAACCCTTAAGCCCTATATTGAACCCTACCTAAACCGCAAACCTTTAACGCCCATATACCCGAAAACTCCTCCAATCCCTAGACCCCTAAAGCCTGAACAACTAAGCCCCTTTAACCCAAAAACACCAGAAGCACCCAGCCTTAGCTCTGCACACCAAAGCCCAGCCACCCCAAAAATCCGAGTGCAGAGGGGGTTTCTTGAAAGGGTTCTATAAGGGTCTCTATCATGTCAGTTTCGGGGTAGGTTATGGTATTTGTTGAGTAAGGAACCCATCGGAATGATATTACTAGTCGTTGCGACGTCTATACTACGCTCTGCCCGTGGACCCCGGTTGCAGCAAGGACGCCGCTTGGACACTGCGTCCGAACTATGGTCCAAACCGACGTCCCCAAACCCCTAAAACCCAACACCCTGCAACCCGCCTCAAACACTAAACCCAAATCCCAAAATCAAAACCCTAATCCTACGGTTGGCGGCCAAGGTTGAGGGTTTCCCAAACCTAAAGGTCTGGCCCTCCAACCCGAAACCCTAAAACCCCAAACCCTGAACCCTACGACGCGACACCCAATTCCTTCAGATGGCTACGTCTGAAAAGATCAAGGTCCTTTCTAGGTTTGACACGGGGTGCCGTAATGCTTCGGTGATCTAAGATCCTGAACTAGAGAACTACTCATATTCAAAAGCAGATTTGCTTTGACGGCTGAAGTCCCCAGGCTCAATCTGAAACACAATTCCTTCCTGAAGTAGGGGCCCTACACCCATAGACCATGAATTCCTATATGGTATATGAACCTTAAACCCTTTTAGGATTCATGTCGTCCTTTAGGTGCAGATGCTGTCCAGGGCACTGGAGGCCAGGTGGACGGTCAAGAGGAAGGCGTGGCGGGCCTCGGAGCGAGCCGCAAGCTCTCTAAGGGATCCACGGCATGGGGTTTAGGCTTTGAGGTTTAGGGTTTAGGGTTTAGGCTTTGAGGTTTAGGGTTTAGGGTTTTGGGTTTAGGCTTTGAGGTTTTGGGTTTAGGCTTTGAGGTTTTGGGTTTAGGCTTTGAGGTTTAGGGTTTAGGGTTTTGGGTTTAGGCTTTGAGGTTCAGGGTGCTAGCTCTTGAAGGGATCCGATCAGGGATCTCGTGTTTCGCTACCCGCACTATTTACCTTGAACCCTAAACCTTCAGCCAAACCCGAAACCCTGTAACCCTATGCGAACCCTCAAGCCGTTCAACCCGGAACCCCAAGAACCCTAAACCGTAAGCCCCGAAACCCCAAAACCCTTGAACCTTCAGCTAGAAACCCAAGATGGCGGCATCGACCCTACGGCCGAAACTCCCAACCCTTTTTTTGGCTCCTTATGTTATCTTTTTACTGTCGTCCTTCAATCTTTTCGCTTCAAAGTATGTCTTTTAGCGGGGTTCAAAGAGATGCTGCACGATAATCCCTGCCCAAGGAGGTGTTTGATAGCACTTCTTTCGCTTCTTACAAGGCCCCTTCAACCAGTTGGGTTACCAGAGGTCCCCTTAAGGGCTCCGTTGAGGGCTCCTTTAACGGCTCCTTTGACTTACCTTTGGTTAGTAGGGAATGGAAGAATGTTAGAAATAGTGGTTATAATGGTACCCCATGCCTCCATTCCCTACCCAAAGGTAAGTTGAGGGCTCTTCCGTTAAGGGCTGAAGTCTTGGTGGGCTCGGGCCTTAGCTTAACAGGTCGGAACCTCTGGTCCCAGACCTGCGAGAGGATCTAGAAAGTAGATCCCTTAAAGGCTTTAGGGTTTAGGGGCTTAGGGAGGTTTAAGATCTAGAAAGTAGATCCCCTAATTTGGGGCCCTATACTACTCAGGGTACTTTACAAGAACCCCCATTAAGGAATCTACTGTTCGGATCCTCCCGGGGGTCTGGGGTGTTGGAAAGGCTCTTGGTAGGGGATCGCCGGCTTGGGTGTAGTATAGAGGCCTTAATAATCAGAATAGGGTTTGGGGGATATTACAAAATAAATCTGACGAGGAACCCCAAAATAGTATAGGTAGTTATCAAGGTCCTTCTACTAATGTATCCAAAGGCAAAAGGAGGGACCCTTAATAAGGACCCCTAGGTATATACCGTTAATATAGCCATTATATACCCCCCTATATAGCCCATTATAGGGTAGGGGTCGCCATTAAGGGTCCCTCCTTTTCCCCTTTGGGGTGTAGGAACCTGACAGACCCTGGCTCTATAAGCGCAAAATGTTGGGATTCTGCAGATTCACATAGAAAGACCGGCGAAGATTCAGGGTTTCTTGATCAGGTTCCCATCTTAGGGGATTCTGCCGCTAAGGTTCATGGGGCTTGCTGGCTTCGACTGGTTTCGAACTTTTTCGGCAATAGGGTTCTATGGCGTCGGCTTTGAGCTGAAAGCTGTCTCAGCCTGTAGACCGGCACCGTAAACCCTAACCCCCGAACGCCTAGTTCTGATCTTTAAACCCTGAACCTTTAAACCCAAAGCCCTGAACCCCTAAACCCTACAACTTCAAACCCTGAACCCTAAACCCTAAAACCTCAAACCACAAACCCTAAACCCTAAATGTAGTGGTACCTTCTGCCATTTGCGTATCCAGCCCTGGGCTCCCGGTCCGTGGGATCTTGGAAAACCGTGTCGAAGGGTTGTGCTCCCGCAGAGCAAGAACCTCGGGCATTGGGCTTTGGGTTTTTTTTGAAGTGCAATAGCCCCTTTTCCGCAGAGTTCGAGCCTGCTCAAGTTAGAGCATGCACTCCAAAAGAGGCTTAGGGTTTAGGGCTTAGGGCTTTGAAGCTGCTTTACACGAATCTTCAGTAGCGAGGCCATTATCGTTGTTTAGGGTCGAGGGTCATCACTTGGCGGATTACTTTGGGGTCGTGTCGGGCTCCCAAACCCTACATCGTAACCCTCAAACCCCTTTTGTCTCACAAATAGAAAAAACGCAACTCCCCTAGTCCCCGAACCCTTGCCACGCATCCACTCAAGCCTCAACAGATTGGGGTTTTGGGCTTTGTGGTTCAATGCTTCGGAGGAAAGTTTAGCAGGATTTAGGAGTTCAGGCCTGCCGGCGCCTGTAGAATCGAGGCTAGGGAGTTAGGGGTTTAAGCCTTCGGGCCTTAGGGACGTAGAGTTTAGGGTTTAAGGTTTTGGGGATATAGCGTTTAGGGGTTTTCTGGTTTGGGGTTTAGGAATCCACCCCATGATAGGGCGGCTTCAGAAATCCAGGGTGCAGCCGTGCAGTTTATCGATTTGTTTTGCAGCGCCTTCAGGTCTATGTTACTCAGGCTCCACCCTGAGATCTGTCGGGCTTTGACAGGAAAATGGAAAACTAGTATGGGGGTCGGAATGATCACTGATAGTAGTTACCTTGCAGTCCCGACTTTAATTGCAGCATAAACTATATGTTTGGGGGTTAAGGTTAAACCCTAAAGCGTAAACAAGCCCTAAACACCTCAGCCCTAACCCCTCAAAACATGAAGCCTTACAGTAAGACCCTGACAGAAGCCCTGAAACCCCAATTACAGAACGCTTTGGGGAACCCTTGCCGGGAAGCCTGAACCCCGAAAAACATCCCAAAATCCCGGAAAACACCAACAAAACACCGAGGTTTGCAGCTGCGGGCCAGGCTACACTGCGTCATGGGCCTGACTTGGAGGCGCATCAGCGCGCCTCGGCCCGGTTTGAGCTTAAGGGTTTACCTGAACCCCAAATAACCTACCTTTTTCAGGACTTATGTAAAGAAATCATATTGGGGAACCCTAAAAAGGTAGGTTCCTTAGGGTCTAGGTAAGGAATAGAGTTTAGGGTGGCTGAGGGTTTTGGGTTCAGGGTGTGCACACAGTGCTTCGCGCGGTGGGTGCGCTTCTTAAGGAATGGGGGGTGCACCCACTTATCGCACGCTTGCGGCAGCATGTTGTCCCGCCCCCATTGGGGTTTAGGGCTCACCCCCTTGACCCCCTCAAGCAGGGATGATGATTAAGGTTTAGGGATGTAGGGTTCAGGGGTGTTCCGGAGATCAGGGTTTTCGGATAGCGTTTCCTATGTCTTGGCATAATTGACCCCCCTTTGCCCACGCATAGACGTTGATGCTGTCCGCGCGCTGGACGACTTTCTCGTGTGGAGTGACAGGAGCGATTGGGAGATACACCGCCGACCATCCAGGACCCTGCCCAGCCCTAAACCGCCTTTGGGCTGGGCTTGCAGAAGCCCTCGAAGAGAGTGGATGGCGATGCGTAGTGCTCAGGGGTCAAGTCCTTGAGCACATCGTACTGCGACAGTAGCACACGCCGAACCCACTTCCACCGTCCCTGACTCAGGGAACTGAAAAATGGTCGGGACGGTCCATGAGCCACCGTCAATGAAGACCAGCTGCCCGACCTGTTGGCCCCGCACCATTCTTACCCCTAGGTTGTCTGGCCCAAGATCTTGAATCTTGCCGAACCTGCTCATGGCCACTGCACCCAGGAGCGCTGAGAAGATCATCGCCGGTGTGCTTTCCTCCTTCCATGGTTAACACCATGTACTGCTTGCACGAAACCTAAACGCTACACCTTAAACCTAAACCCTAAAACCCCATCCCCCTGAAACCTAAACCCAAACCCCAAACCCTACGCTGGCTCTTGCAACCTAAGCCCTAAGCCCTCAAGACCTAAGCCATTAAACCCGAAAGCCCTTATCCCAGACCTGGCCCTGATCCAAAGGGGCCTCAATGATTCAAAAAAGGGTTTTTGTGTGCATTTGTCGTGTAAGTATATGCAATATAAGACGGGAAGCCGAAGGAATAGTGTTGGAAATTACCCAGAGTGTGAGTATAGCAGTGAACCCTTGTGGATTAGCGGTGGTACTACTAACTACTTTGGTTTTTATATTGGAGCCCTAAGCAACATTACATACGTCTTCAGGTTTAAGGACTTTGCGTTTTGAGACTGAGGGTTCCAGTTTTAAAGTTGAGGGTTTGCAGGGATCGGTGTTTACAGTTTCTGTTGGTGGTTTAGGGTTTCGGGTTTCAGGGCTGAGGGTGTTAGGGTTTAGGGTTTAGGGTTTAGGGTTTAGGGTTTAAGGTTTAGGGTTTAGGGTTTAGGGTTTAGGGTTTAGGGTTTAGGGTTTAGGGTTTAGGGCTGTTGGCTTCAGTGCTTGCGGTTTAAGGTTCGCAGATTTCGCGCTGTTCCAATCCGGAAGCACCGCACTTTGGGGGTTCACACTCAAGGTCTCAGTTGCAGAAACTCCGAAAATTATGAGCTTTGTTCCCCTCTCAAGAGTCTGATAATACAGGGGCCTTAATAATCAAAAAAGGCCTCTGGGGCCCAATACACTGTACTTATGATAAGGAACCTCCAAAATAGCATAGGTAGTTATTTAGGCCCCTATAATTATATTGAAACGCAGGCTGCTGATAGAACGGTCTGAGACAATCTCAGGGCGCAGCTCTCGTCCACATCCGCCTCAGCAGAACCGCGATTTCGGCCGCGCGGTTGCTTTGGGACTTGGGATTTCACGACTTCGGGGATTCAGGGCTGAGGCGATAATTGAAGATATCAAGTCATGTTCCATAATTATGATTTATCGGGCTCTCTGGGCCTGGGGATTTGTGATCAGGCATTTTTGAAGACATAGGCATTTGCCGCTGACGGTTCTGGTGGGCTTCTGGCTTTGAGGTGTTGACCGTGGACCCCTGCTCAAGTTGCGGGTTCTGGCTTTCACATTATCCGGGAGAAAGTGGCCGGTGATGATCCTGACCAAGATCAACATTGGGTAGCATGATGAGGGGAACCCCTTAAAGGGTACCCCTTCCGAACCCTACTTCTGGCTCGCTTAAAAGGGACCTTATTGAGAGGGTCTATATCCCCGAGGGTTCCCCTAATCCTGACTCCCAAACATGGCGATATCATGCATCTATCACGTCTGACATTCTTAGCTGTGTTTGCTTAGACTGCTGTCGTGCCATCGTGACCGTGGAGGCTGCTCCGTGGTATTTAGGGTTTGGATCCTTGACACAGAACTTCCGGCCCTGCCAAACATCGGATATCCTAAATCCGATTTAGTGTTTGGTGTTCCGGGTTCAGAGTTTCCTTCTTCAGGCTTTGGACTGTCAGGCTCGACTCGAATTGGGCCCTAAAGCCATTAAATGCCACGCCCACAGCCCTTAACCCTATGCCGCAGCTTAAGCAATCGCGCTCCCAAAAACTCAGCATATCCTAGACCCGAAGGAAATATACAAACACGTGTGCAACCCAGAGTCCAAAATATCTTAAAACCCGAAACCTCAAACCTTGAAGCAGCCAACTATCCGCGAATCCCTCAAAGAAAGTGTGTTAAACAAAAACGAAAAAAGACAAGCGACGCTGCTCTGCAGCAGCGCGATGCGCCGCTCCCGGAGGATTTCACCAAGAAGTCCCGCTGACTCAAACTCTGCCTGGGCCAGGGGTTTGAGGAATCCTCTTGGGTTAAAAAAACCTACCTTTGGTTAGTAGGGAATGGAAGAATGGTAGTAGCAGTAGCAGTAGTAGTAGTAGTAGTAGTAGTAGTAGTAGTAGTAGTAGTAGCAGTAGCAGTAGCAGTAGTAGTAGTAGTAGTAGCAGCAGTCGTAGTAGTAGTAGTAGTAGTAGTAGTAGTAGTAGTAGTAGTAGTAGTAGTAGTAGTAGTAGTAGTATTTTGTAATTGTACCCCATTCCTTCATTCCGACCTAACCAAAGGTAAGAAAAAGGATCCGAAGAAGGCTCACGAGGGTACCATTCCCATACGGGGCTTAATAACGGTTCGATATGGGTTAGGGTTGAGGATTTGAGGCTTCGGGTGTGGGGTTTGGGGTTTAGGGTTCCGGGTTTTGGGTTTAGGACTTCTCGGTCTATCTTCCGGGTTTAGGGTTTAGGGTATGATTGGGGTTTGGGCTTTATGTTGAGGCTCAACTACAAACGGATCCACCATGTACCTCGAAGTGAAGGTGTAATCTCCCCAACCGCAGGTAGCGCCAGGGAGCCAATTTCGGATCCTCGCACAGCAGCATGCTTTCCTCCTGGCAATGCTGCTCGCTTTGCGCTAAAGTGGCTTTTTCTCAAGGATCGATGAACCCTAACCGCCAAACATCCCTAAACATCCCCAACCCCAACCCCTAAAACCTAAACCCTAAACCCCAAAACCCTGCAATCTGAGCTGATCCAGCCGTAAACCAAAACAGAGCAAAGTCTTGGTGCGGGCGGTGCTCTTAGAGATTTTTGTTCGAGCGCTTTCACCCCTAAAACCTACTCAGTTTAACCCCCAAACCCTAAACCCTAAACCCTAAGCCCAAACCCTAAACCCTACACCCTAAACCCAAACCCTAAACTGAAACCCTAGACCCTAAACCCTAAACCGTAAGCCCTAAACCCTAAACCCTAACCCTAAACCCTAAACCCAAACCCTAAACTGAAACCCTAGACCCTAAACCCTAAACCGTAAGCCCTAAACCCTAAACCCTAACCCTAAACCCTAAACCCAAACCATAAACTGAAACCCTAGACCCTAAACCCTAAACCGTAAGCCCTAAACCCTAAACCCTAACCCTAAACCCTAAACCCAAACCCTAAACTGAAACCCTAGACCCTAAACCCTAAACCGTAAGCCCTAAACCCTAAACCCTAACCCTAAACCCTAAACCCAAACCCTAAACTGAAACCCTAGACCCTAAACCCTAAACCGTAAGCCCTAAACCCTAAACCCTAACCCTAAACCCTAAACCCAAACCCTAAACTGAAACCCTAAACCCTAAACCGTAAGCCCTAAACCCTAAACCCTAACCCTAAACCCTAAACCCAAACCCTAAACTGAAACCCTAGACCCTAAACCCTAAACCGTAAGCCCTAAACGCCAAATACCTGAGCCCCGGGAGGATCCTAAGAATTGAGGGCTCCGGCTTTCCCTCTCCGAATGCAGCGGCCTTCATATGGGTAGTTGTCAAAATTAGGGCCCCTTTTTGCGTACCCCAAGTTCTAGGTGCCGTATTATATTAAGGGCACAACAAGGGGACCATAATTTCGACAACCACCCATATGTTGAATAGAGTTCTGGGGTATATTATCCCAGAGGGTCCATGTACACTCCCATGACGGAATCAGTTAGGTCCCCACAAGCAGTTTTAGGATGGTCTTTTGTGGCCTAATTCCATAATGGTAGCCTACATGGACCCTCTTAGTCTCTTGGTATACTACAGTTCTAGTGAGGAATCCAGCAGACTTCTATGTCTCCTGATTCAGGCTTCCGGATTACGTGGTCCTACCGGCACGTTCAAAAGCTCTGTCGGAGATTGAGTTCGATTGAAGTTGGAAGTGTTAGATGACCTGAACCCGTTAATCAAAGAATAGACCTTGCATCATAGATGGATCCGCAATCTGATTTGAGGAATCTATGGGAACCATGTATACAAGCTTTCGGCCAACAAGTCTTTCTTGCATAACCCACGTCTGGTCAAGCTGTTCGTCTATCGGTCTGTCCCTCTCTCTCTCTCTCTCTCGCTGTCTCTCTCGTAACGTCGAGCATGTGTATGTATGTATGTATGTATGTATGTATGTGTATATATATATATATATATACATATATATATATGCACATGTATATATACTTACAACCCTAAGCCCCTCAATGAGCCCTTAAAGGACCCCTTAAAGGAACCCTTCTTCTGCCGTCCTCCGCCTCGTCGCTGCGGCTCCGGCTTCCCTCCGCGGCCGTCTCTGGCTGGCGCTTCGCCTCGCTGCGATATAAGGGTTTAGGGTTTAGGGTTTAGGGTTTAGGGTTTAGGGGTTTAGGGGTTTAGGGTTTGGGGGGGAGAGAAGCCTTAATGATTAGAGTAGGGGTTACTATTTAAAAGGGTCCTTAAAGGGCTCTATAAGGGATCTATAGTGGGGTTCTAGGGTTCTAAGATAGGTGCCTTAATGATTGCAGGGTTTAGGGGCCCGTTATACTATAATTTATCAGGAACCCCCAAAATAGCACTAGTAAATTATTTTACGGGCTCTGTGCTCTCCACTGAGGTCTCGGGGTGTTTAGGGCTCTTGGGGTTTGGGGTTTAGGGTTGAGGATTTAGGGCTGAGGGTTGCGAGTTTGGAGCTTTTGGGCTTGCCTTTTACAGTATGGGGCTTTTGGGGTTCTGGGCTTGGGGTTTGGGGCTAAAAACTATCCTGCTTTTGGAGTTTAGGGCTTATAGCTTTTAGGCTTTGTGGTTGAGCGTTTAGCTGTCCGGGTTGAGGGTTTGGGGGTTTAGCGTCGGGATGTTAGGGCTGCGGGTGCATACTGTTGTTTACAAAGGCTCTTCGCAAGGTTCAACAAGGGCTCTGCTGGGTTTAGACGAAGACTCTGTGACGGCTTTTTGCAGTTCTATCAGTGAGTTCTTAAAGAAACTTCGGGATAGCGTGGATGGTGTAATGAGTGCTTTGGTTTTGAGGTAAGTTTAAAGCCAGATGTCGTAGTGCTCAGGGCTTTAAGGCTTAGGATTTGGGATTGAGGGTTCAAGGCGCAGCGGTATAGGGTTTGCGGCTTTAAGGCCCTTTTTCAGGGAGCGCTGTCCTCAGCCCTACAGTATAAAGGCTTCAGGGTTCGGGATGTGCGGCATGGAAGCTCTTCGGTGCTTCCGAATCCGTACCTGCAGCTGGCGGTCTAGTTTACCCAGATCTCCTCAACCCTAAAGCCTACCAAGCATAACCAAGCATATCCTTAGCATGTCTTTTGAACTGTGTTCCTGACTTCAGGTATATTTCACCCTACACCCAGGCAACCTGAACTCTAGCTTCCCTCTGCAAGCCTCTGTCTGCAGCCTGAATAACTACCTCGTCAAAGAAGACCCTGTTCCGCCCCTATGAGGCCTTACCGGGAACCATCAGACCAACCGCAGGAAACCCTAAACTCCACACCCCTAATTAAACCCCAAAACATGGCCTAAACCTAAACAAACCCTAAAGCCCTACACCCCACACGCCCCCGCCATCGCCTCCTCGGCATTCAGACGGCGGGGGAGGCTCGAGAGCCAGCTTTGGCGGTAGCGCGCCGCGCCTAAACCGGTTCGAGGATCTCTGCTGGCTGAGTTGGTGAAGAGAATAACTACTAGGGTTCCTTTAAAGGGGTCCTTTAAAGGGTACCATAAGGGATCTATACGGGTACCATAATATACTAGGATGCCCGGTAACCTAGGAATAAAAAGGGCTCCCTTTTTGGTATTGTGTAACTTTGCAGGGAACCTAGGACTACACAAAGGGAATAGGCGTACTACTGGGCATCCTAGTCTTGTATTTTGCATGGGTTTTTTACGACCGCCATGCGCCACCAATGCTGTTATGGTAGAAGGAAAATCGTCGTGCAAAGCGCGTAGGCGCTGCCGCCAAGCGAGCGGAGTAGCTGGGGTGTTTCTGAAGGTACTGCTTCAGACCCAAGAAGTCTACTCTTAACTGGGAGGAGTAGCCGGGCTGTGTTTTGACGTCCTGTTGGAAGAACTCCAAAGCTTTATCCGATACTAATCCTAGCCAGTGCGGGGGGGAGGACCACGTTTGCTGTTCTTTTGAATGCCTACTCTATCTTTGTAACCTGGGGAGAAGATTACGTGGTGAATAGGGTCATTGTGAGGAGTAGCCAGGCTGGTAGTGAGCTGTTGTAGCTGCTCCTGTAGTATTAGTTGGGATGGGAGAATGGGCTGTTCCGCTTTTAGCCAAACTGCTTTGTTGGTGATTCTGGAGTAATATGATGCTTTTATGCCTACCACTCTCCTGAGGAACTGGAAGTACCATCCGTCGATCTTCTTGAGATGTTTTTCTTCCAATGTGAGGGTGCATAGGCCATAGAGGAGTACTGAGACGACGTAGGATCTGAATATGATCAACCTGGTTTTTTGGGGCACCGAAGTCTTCCAAAAGGCTGATAATTTGCAGTAGGCTATATGGGCCTGGGAGATCCTATGGTTGATTGCTTCGAGGGTGGGATTTGACCAAGCCACCATAGAGCCTAAGTATTTGATTTTATCGTTGATTGGGGTAGGCGTGCTATCTATAAAAGAGGGCGGAGTAGTCGGAATGGGTGTCCTAAGATACTCTGTTTTGGTGAAGTTGAGGAATAGCCCATATAGCGTTGCCTGTAGGGATGTTGAGGGAATTAGAAAAATCATGATCATCGTCACTGAATTGCCCGCCTCCACCATCACCAAGGTGATTACTTACTTATGTCGGTACTGTTCATCATTGTCCTTATTGTTGCCGGTACCAGGTACCATCATCACGCTTGTTGGCACTTGCACCAGCTCGACATTCCAGATGTGGGTGGTTGTCAAAATTATGGTCCCTTTTTGGGTCCTTTATGCAATATGCCACCTATTATTCAGGATGCCCAGAAAGGGACCTTGATTTTGCCCATTTCGTGGTTGTCGTCATCTTAGCATTAAACCGGCTGAGGAAACTCAACCCTGATCGGAACAAGATTCTCATCTTTCAAGAAGAATGCACGCCTGATTGCATAAGCAGATGCGTCCATGACGGTCTGGAGGAAGGGAACCATGTAAGCAGTCTCCGGCTTGGCGCAGGAGGATCTGACTTTCATGAACCCCTCGCTCATCGGTCCGAAGTTGCCAGCCTGACTGGTAAAGATGATGGGCCGACCCACTGGCTCTTGCAGTTGGACACCGGCCTCAAAATCCACCAGGCTGAAAGGCTTTGTTGTCTTATCTTTGTCGTTCATCCGTTGCCGCTTGGGGTTGGCAGGAACCGCCTGAGGCTTAGCCTCCGCCTTAGCACCAGGAAGTGTAACTCCAAGATTGGAGAACCTCCCGGCACCTTTTCCTCTGCCTTTGGGACCACCCTTCGGTGGAGCCTTAACAGCAGCAGGTGGCGTACTGGACCCTGTGTTGGTGTCCTGAGGCGGAGTAGCAGGATTAGCGCCTGAATCAGCCATTGCTCAAGTAGGGTGCTACAAGAAACGCACACTCGAGCAAGAAAACTGACATGGCACAATCATGCTCCAACCCCATATTGGGTTTGCATGGGTTTAGGGTTCAGGGTTTCTGGTTTGTGCGGGGTGGGTTAGGGTTCCGGGTTCCAGTGGGGTTGGATAGTTTGGGTCGTTTGGCTTTGCTGTTTTGGGGCTTTTTGGGCCATGGTGTTGATTGGGATTTCGGGCAGCTAGTTTAGGCTTTAGGGGTGTGCTAGGTATTAGGGCTTAGGTTTAGGGTTTAGGTCTTAGGGTTTAGGGCTCAGGGCTTAGCTATACAGTGCGGCGAGAATCCGAGTAGTTCAAGCAGGGATATGATTCAATTTCGCAAAGTGCAGCTACTCATGAACTTCAGGTCAAGCACTACAGGATAAAAGCTAAACCCTAAACCCTAAAACCTAAACGCCTATAGGCTTTCAGTGCCTGAATCATGACGAACCACACTAAATCCCTGATGCCTCGAACTGCGAGGTTTCGTGCCAGCCTTATCATCCTAAATCCCAGATCCCTGGGCCTTACATTAAACCCTCAACCTAAATCAACTTCGAAATCCTTGCAATCTAAACCCACGAGGCCTATACCCCTCAACCCTAAACCGAACACGCTACAACGCTTAATCCTCTGCTCATGCTGCGTTAACCTGCAACTGGTACACTGCGAAGGCTCCAGTCCCAAGCCCTACCTGGACGCAAGAAACCTACCGTTTTCGGGACTTCTACAAGGAAATCACATTGAGCAACCCTTAAAAAGGTAGTCCTTATCGGGTCCAGGTGGGCCTTGGATCACCCAAACCCTAAACCCCTAAACCTCGTTTAGGGTTGAGGGTTTGGGGTCTAAATCCCGAATCCTAAACCCCTGAACTTCAACTTAAGACCTAGTAAACCCCCGGCGCTTCGCCTGCTTCAGACCAGGCCAGCGGGATCACCTCCGAAGACTTTCTCTTAGTTGCTGAGTTCATAACTTACCTTTGGTTAGTAGGGAATGGAAGAATGGTAGTAATAGTAGTCATACTTGTACCCCATTCCTCCATTCCCTACTAACCAAAGGTAAGATAAGCCCCCAAAAAGAATGTTATAGTGGGGTATATTACCCCAAAAAGAGTAAAGTGTATCCACTCAGCTACTAAGCTCGGTAAAATGGTAAACGCAGGGGCTCGGGCGTGTTTTGAGATTGTGTTCTTGCAGCGTTCGCATGTGGTTCAGGAGTTTTGGTTTTGAGGGTTGGGATTTAGGGTTTAGGGGTTGGGGTTTACGGTGGGTTTTGAGTTTACAACCGGGATGTTCGGCTGAACAGGCTTCACATCGCCAGATGCTTCTTACAGGTATGCCTGCGAAAGCGCAATGGAACAAAACTAAACCTTACTTTAACCGGCAGAAAATCTACCTCTCTATGGGTACTGCGCACCGACATCATAGTAAAGAATGCTGAGGACGTGTGCTTCTTAGGGATGAAGCACATCCCGAAAGGCCAAAGAACGCGCTTTTTTGGAACTTACTTCAAGCGGTACACATACAAACACACACACACACACACTCTCTCTCTCTCTCTCTCTCTCTCTCTCTCTCTCTCTCTCACACACACACTACCACAAATCTTGCTCAGCCTTGAGCGAATTTCGGGGCACTACGGCCCGACGCCCCAAACCCTAAATCATGCAACCTAAAGCCTCAACCATAATGCTTTAACCCCGAAACCTGATGAGTCGTCTTCGCACTTCACTGTTGGATTCAAAGAGCGGCAGGCGGGCCGCAGAGGTCGACTCGACGAATTCACAAGACGGGCCATGAAAAGGAAGGCATACAAGGGGATGCTCATGACACAGGCGCCTAAAGAAGGGCCTGCAATCCTCGGGATTGGTCTGAAGTAGGGTGCCGAAGCAAGCGCGGATGGGGTTGAGGGTGCTAGGAATTGCTTTCGGATTTAGCTTTCTAGGGTTTATTGAGGGTGAGGTTTAGGGAACTGCTTAGGGTTTCCGGTTTGGGTCCTAGAATATATATATATATATATATATATATATATGTATGTATGTATATGCATATGCATATGTATATGTATATGTATATGTATATGTATATGTATATGTGTATGTGTATGTGTATGTGTATGTCTATGTATATGTATATGTATATGTAGATGTATATGTATATGTATATGTATATGTTTATGTATATGTATATGTATATGTATACCTATGTCCATAAATATATGTCTGCATGTGTGTATATACGAATGAAGGAAACCCAGGAAGAGGAGCATGAATCGCGCAGGCCCTGTGCTGCGTGGATTTGGACACGAGTGATTGCTTTGGCTTGTGGGCTGGTTGCTTTGAGGTTAAGTGCCCGACATCGAAATCCTAAACCCAAAACCTTAACCCTAAACCCTAAACCCAAAACCCTGAACCCCCCCCCCCCCCAACCCCCCCCCCCCCCCCTCGAAGTCTGCCTCCTCATCAAGATCAACCAGCAGCGCCTGCCATCGGAGTGGAGCTGCTGTTGAAGGCTGAGATCAAGATCCGTCAAGATCCCAACAAGGCTGCTATGAGAATTTGTACAACATTCCGCATAACACCCTGCACCCCAAAGTCTAGAAACCCTAAAGCCTAAACCTTAAAACCTTCAACCCTGAACCCCTGAATCCTACACCCCAAATCCTAAAACCCTATAGAGCCCGAGTTCCCTAAACCCCAAACCGGCACTGGAATCCGCATCGTTTGGGCAGGTAGCCGCGATTGGGGGCTTGAAGCTAGGGGCTTCAAGTGACGGGCTTCGATCAAAGGGGAATAGGAGGGACCCCTACCCTATAATGGGCTAAATAATAGCTATATTAAGGGTATAGACCTAGGGGTCCTTAAACCCTAAACCCTAAACCCCTAAATCCTAAACCCCTAAACCCTAGAAACCCTAAACCCCTAAACCCCTAAACCCCCCTGGGGGTCCTTATTAAGGGTCCCTCCTTTTGCCCTTGGATTCGAGTTTCGAGAAGT
Organism: Symbiodinium sp. CCMP2592; assembly: GCA_905221615.1. Lineage (NCBI taxonomy): Eukaryota > Dinophyceae > Suessiales > Symbiodiniaceae > Symbiodinium > Symbiodinium sp. CCMP2592. The sequence continues at coordinate 111,764 of CAJNDT010000579.1, read as the reverse complement.
TCTCGGCTCCAGGAGTTCGGTTAAGGGGTTAGGGTTTTAGGGTTTCCGATTTAAGGTTTTAGGGTTTAGGGTTTAGGGTTTAAGGTTTTCGGGCTTAGGGCTTATAATCAGGTTTACGGCCTCGAGTTTAGGATGGCATTTCCGTCCAAGGGTAAAAGGAGGGACCCTTGAGAAGGAAAGTGTAGGTATATACCCTTAATATAGCTATTACATAGCCCATTACAGGGTAGGGGTCCCCATTAAGGGTCCCTCCTTTACCCCTTTGAGCATTTAAACTTTCGGGCATGGCGCCTCACAAGTTCGAAAGCTGCGAAGTTGAGGAAACTGGCTTGGAGGCTCAGTAACCTCGCTACCTACTCCTACTATTTGCTTAAGAAACCCCCAAAAAATAAAAATAATAATCCCTATATTACCACCATAAGGAATATTTTTTTTAATTTTTTGGTGGTTCTTAAGCAAATAGTAGACTCCTCGGACTCCTGAAGTAAGGAATATTGAATACCCCTTGAAAGAGCTTCGGGGGTCCTCAACATGGCGTAATGCATGTTCCTGAATGAAGTGGGTTTGGCGTCGCTGGGTAAGGTTGTAAGGATGATCCGAACGACAAGCCCTCGCACTGTCTTCAACAAGTCTCCCTCATTTTGCTTCTGAAACCCAAACCCTTAACACCTAATCCCAAAGCCCTGAAACCCCTAAAGCCCCAAACCCTAAGCCACAAGCCTTTAAAACTCTAACCCTAAACCCTGAACCCTAAACTGTAAACTCTAGAACCCCAAAGCCCCAAAACTCTAAAGCCCTGAAGCCCTAAAACCCCAAAAGCCCTAAGAACCCTGAACTCCGCGATCCTTGAACTTCCCTTTGGTTAGTAGGGAATGGAAGGGGCTTTATAAAGGGGTCTATAAGGGTTACTAGAAGGGATCTATAAGGGTACTATAATATAGGGGCCTTAGCAATCCTATAACTTACCTTTGGTTAGTGGGGAATGGAGGAATGGGGTACAATTATAACTACTACTACTACCATTCTTCCATTCCCTACTAACAAAAGGTAAGAAACAAGCTTTCTGTCCAAGGGTAAGAGGAAGGACTCTTAATAAGGACCCCCAGGTATATACCCTTAATATAGCCGTTATATACCCATTATATAACCCATTATAGGGTAGGAGTCCCCATTAAGGGTCCCTTTTTTGTTCCCTTTGATTCTCGCGCCTCTTTCAGCGCGAACCATCGGCCCCAACCTCGGACACTGCGTGACTTCGATGTCGGGTCCTACAAGGGCCCCTGGAAGGGTTTAGGGTTTAGAGTTTTAGGGTTTAGGGTTTTAGGGTTTAGGGTTTATGGATGTTTACTTGGAGGTTCATCGGACTTAGTAAGTACAGTTATAAGTACCTTAACTGGGGTTATAAGTAATTATAGGTATAGTTACCTTATTTATAACCCTAGTTACTAAGTCCCATGATCCTCTAAGCAAGGGCCCCTTGAAGGGTTCCTACAAGGGATCTATTGGGGTTCCATAAAGGTTCCATTAGAGTCCTGCAAGGGCTCCTTTTAAGGGTTCCTACAACATGTCTCTTGGGTTCTATGACGGTTCTACTATGAGGGACGTAGGGTTCAGGGTATACGGGTCCTTGTACAAGTCAACTTTAAGAGCTCTTTAAGGACCTTTTGTAACGAGTTCCATAAGGTTTCTATATGGGTCTGCAAGGGTCCTAAACCTGTCCGATGCGAAATGCTAGAAGTTGGGCAAGAAATGTGCCTTCATACTCCAGGTGGTACTACTAGACGGGTTCTACTATAATTACAGCCTCTTAACATTGTTCCACAACGGTCCTAAAATGGTCGCTCACGGGTTCCTTGATAAGGTCCTGTGTTTAAGGTAGTAATTGCCGGTCGCAGTTTGAGGAGTGTTTGATTCGTCTGCGCAGGAAGCGAGTCTGACGAAACCCTCATTTTCCAAGGGCTTTCTGTCGAAGCATACAGTAGTATACATTGCTGTGCAGCCCTTTAGCCCGAAACCCTAACCTCTAAACCCGGACCCCTCAGAAACAAGGCCCAGGGCTTCCGAGGTAAGATACGCTTACAATTAGACATAACTTCCCCAAACCCTAAACCCTAAACCCTAAACCGTTAATATGGCCGTCGGGTCGATGGATGGACGGTCTCAGGCTCATACCCTAGGTGCAGCTGTACTTCTAGCAGAGGCGCAACTTGGGAGTCTTGCTGGTGTAGAGATATAGTTGCTACGCCTACCATCGGATGAGTCACAGAACCGTATGCACGTACAATCCGGTCTTCTATCCCAGGAATATGGGAGTTTCCGAAATATTAGGGTCCCCTATTTTCGGAAACCCCCCCTGTGGCCAGAAAGCTTGAGACGAAGCCTCGCTGCACAAACATGGGAACCGAGGCTCCCTTTCCAGTTCCCCCTGAAAAAAACCTTTGCGGGGCTTTCGGTTTTGGGGGTTAGGGTTTTGGGGTTTAGGGTTTAGGGTTCTCTGTTAGGAGAACCCCACTCCCAAAGAAAGCACAAGGGCAGCTCGTGAAGGAAATTCCGCCAACGCGCTTGTGCGTCGTCCGCGCGCGGCAGCCAAAGCGGAGAAAACCTAAAGTCCACACCATTGACTATAAAGCCGAATACTAAGCCCCCAATCCCAAACCCCGAGCTCTAAACACACAAACCCTGAAACTCGAACCTCGCTCGCCCCTAAGCCCCTAAACCCTAAATCCTAAACCCTAAACCCTAAACCCAAACCCCAATCCCTAAACCCCTGTAGTAATAGTAGTTATAATTGTACCCCATTCCTCCATTCCCTACTAGCCACAGGTAAGTTATAGGATTACTAAGGCCCCTATATTATAGTACCCTTATAGATCCCTTATGGTAACCCTTATAGAACCCCCTTTGTAAGGCCGCTTCCATTCCCTACTAACCAAAGGTAAGGGTTCTTGGGCTGCAGCTGAGCCCGTGCTTCGTCAGGGCGCCCAGTTGGTCCAGGGAGACGCGGAGAGGGCAGGGCCTGCAAAAAAGAGGGTTTAGGCTTTAGGACTTAGCGTTCAGGGTTTAGGGCTTAGGGTCCAGGGTTTAGGGCTTAGGAGCTTAGGGTGAAAAGGCCTTTAGGATAAGAGTAGGGTTTACCTGGACCCTAAGGAACCTGCCTGTTTTAGGGTTCCCTAATAGGTTACTTGGGGTTAAGGTAGGGTTTAGTGTTTAGGGGTTCAGAGTTTGGGACCCCGAAAGAAACGGATTAGAGTAGTGACGAGGGTCCCTCAGAAGCTGCTACGACAGTTACAAAATACTATGAGGGCTCTAGTAAGATTACGATCATGGTTCCATGAAACCGGGGCCTTCACGACCTGGAAAAGGGTGTACGGTTTAGTGTTTCGGATTTAGGGCTTAGGTTGGTGTTAGGGTTGTTAATGACTAGCATAGAGCTTCTTTCAGGGTTCCTTAAGTAGGGGACCTGTTAGTGTTCCATAAAGCATTTCGTGATCCATATCCATATGGGCCAGAATGATTAGAATAGGGTCCTCTGACGAGTTTCATAGGGGTTACTATGGTTTCAGGGCCAAGTAATTGGAATAGGGTTTTGTGGTACATCAGAATTCCACAGAGGAACCATTGGAACGTAAACTGGGCCTGCCCGCGAAGGGGCTCGGCTGGAGCACACGGACCGGTTCCTTTAAGGGATCCTTTAAGGGTTCTACAAGGTTATCATAAGGGTTTAGGGTTTATGTATCCATATAGTGTATACTTCGGCCTCGGATGCTTTTGTTTTTCCTTAACTTTCAGGAGGGTTTACGGCTTTAGGCTGTTGGGGTTCAGGGCTTAGGGGAACTGAAGAAAGGATCATCCTTTTTTACATGCGAGGGGATCTCTGAAGAGTGCTACCTTTGTTCACGTCTCCGAGCCCAGAAAGACAACAGCCTCGGGGAGTCAAGACATCGAGGCTGCCCCGTGTTCGCGCCCTTGGGTTTAAGTTTTGTAGGTCTTGGGCCCAAAGTTTTGGTAGTTGCAGTAAGGCTGTAAGGGTTCAGGGCTCGTCACAAAGAGAATCAGCATAGGAGAAAAAACAACTCTATACACCCAAAAAGCTAAACAATGAGACAAACACTAGGTTTGCAGTGTAGGGAGAGTAGTTTTAGATGAGAACCCTGAACCCTATAGAACCCTTGAAGGAACACTAAACCCCTCATAACCCTTATTACGGGACTTATAGCCCCACTTATAACTACCCTAACCCCTAAACCCTAAACCTTTATAGAACCCTTAAGGACCCCTAAACCCCTCATAACCCTTGAACCTCCAAGTAGCCCTCCCCCCTAAACCCTACAGAACCCTTAAAGGAACCCTAAACCCCTTATAACCCCTATCAGGGGACTTATCACTACCCCTGAACTATACTGAACTTAGAACCCTAGCAAAATTTGTTTTTAGATGTTTCTTAGAGATTATAATATCCCAAAATTAAAAATGAATTCTAAGTACCCCTAAGGGAACCCTTTCTCCCGCAACGACTCTCGCCTCGCGCTGCCGATCGCCAGGTGGATGGTCGGGAGTGTGGGCGCCAAGCTTGAACGCTCCTGTAGCCATTTAGGGGTTTACGCTTTGATAGTAATAATTTACGTACTGCCCCCTAGGATTTAGGATTTAGGGTTTAGGGTTTAGGGTTGAGGGTTTAGGGTATAGGAACTGCCTCCTAATATCTCTATGTTATGAATATTATTCAACTATTACTGAGTGGGAGCCATACCCAAGTAATAATTGTAATAACACTAACAATAGTACAAATAGTAATTATAACAATAATGATAATCATAGCAATGATACTTGTAACAAGTAGCAACAGTATCATCAATAATACTCATAGCAATACTGTTGATGATATAAATCCTGCATTACCCATAATACGGAATGTGCCATTATTCCCATAGTTTAGGGTCCTTAAGGTAATGCAGGATTTATATCATCAGCCGTAGTTTAGGGTTTAGGGTTCCGGGGGTTGACCTGAGCGGAGTGGAAGGTCGGGGGCTTATCAGTCTCGGAGAAGGATCATGTCGGAGTTTCCGAAAATGAGGGATGCCCGAGGGCTCCTTTAAAGGATACTACAAGGGTGCAATAAGGGTTCCTTTAAAGGAGAAGGATCTTTTACATCTCATATACATGATGGGAGGCCAAAAGGGGGGGTTTACGATTCTTGGGGTAGGGATTCCTCAATATGGACCCTATTAACCTATTATGGGAACCCTAATCCCTACTAAACCCCCATAGGCTAAAACCCCTTTTCGCCTCCTATGAACACATCTTGCCAATGTAAACTATACAGGAGTTTCCGAAAATTAGGCATACCTTATTGTGGGATCCTTATAATAAGGATCCTACCTTTTTCGGGTATCCTATTCGGGTCTCCTAATTTCGGAAACTCTCATATGAGAAACAAGTTGGTGCGGTAGCTGGGGATATTCTCCCTGGAGTGATGTGTAGGCTGCGGCCGACAAGCCACATAGCCTTTAAATCCAGAGCCCTGAACCTAAAATCCATTGAATACCGTGAAGGCCTAGATCCTAAACCCCTAAATAAAATCCCGAAACCCCCCCAAACCCTCAGCCCTGGCTTTAACATCCAAAGATGTAGCTTTGACTGGAAGGCGGACAGGTGAAGTCTGAGTTGAAGACTTGGGGAGTTAAAGGGTTAGCGTGCCGGGTTACGGTTGAAGTTTAGGTTTACGGTTGAGGCATCCGACTTCGGGATGTAGGGTTTGGGGTTTATGTTTAGGACTTGCTGGCCTGCAGCTGTACAGTTCAGGGTTGAGGGTGGGGTTCATATAGGGTTTGGGCTTACGGCTGTAGGCCTTGCGGCTTGCGCTGGGGCTTTTGCCTTGGAGTTCGTGGTGAAATAAACAAGGCTCTAACAGGTTATGGAATGTATTCCGCTACACCCTAAGCCATAAACCCTCAACTTAGCAGACGATGCTACAAAAAAGGAACGGGATTTGCACTCGCTTCGCAGATCCGGGGAGTTTCGGGCTGATCTTAAAACGGAGCCGAAGACCGGGGTTTAAGGTCGGGTGGGGGTGGGTTACTTGGAGAGTCGGGGGATTTAGTAACTATTTATTTTGGAGACTTATAAGTACCATAACCCCAATTAGGATCCCTTCTAGGACTTATTCCCTACTTACTAAGTCCCCCGACCCTCCAAGTAGGGCTTAGGGCTTAGGTTTTGGGGCCCTGGACTAGGGTTTGGAACCAGAGCATCGTAGAGGTGTCAAGAAGGAGCACAGAGGGCGTCATTCAGAATCTAAGTTGCTGAGTTCATAAGCCCCAACAAAGTGTACATTTTCCGTTTTATAGTGGGTAATACTATCCCAAAAAGTGTAAAGTGTATCCACTCAGCTACTAAGGTATAGTGCGAAGAAGGAACCAAGCAGTATTCAGGCTGCTATATGAAAAGATCTAAGGCAGATTCCTTTCTTGCCGGGCTTGAGGGTACGACATTCCTGAAGAATTTGAAAGCCCAAACCCTAGACCCTAAAGCCTAAACCCTAGACCACTAAACCCTACATCCTCAGTCCTAAACCCTAAATCCTAAATCCTAAACCCTAAACCCCAAACCCTAAACCCTAAACCCCAACGGCGTGAGTCCTCCAAGACTGCGGGGGCATGCAGCAGTCGCTGGGGCCAGTCTGGAACTTCCTCGGGCGAGACCTGTGCGAAAGTCTTTCTTGGATTTTTACAGTTGCCAACGGTTTCGGGTTTATTGTTTAGGGTTGGATTTTTGCGGTTGCCATGAGCATCCGAGGGTGACGTGTCTTTTGAGCAAAGCAGGCGAGCGCGTCGGCGCAGTCTCCACTTTCTTGGCTTTGGGATGTATGTAGTTGTCAAAATGGGGGTCCCTTTTTGGGTCCTTGCTATAATACGGACTCTTCTATTTAGGGTACCCAGGGCTAGGGTGTAACGGGTTCAGGGCTTTGTGTGTGGAGGGTTCCGGGTTTGGTGCTCAGGGTGTAGGGCTCTAGGGCTTTGGGATTGGAGTGCTGAAAGACTTTGAGACTAGTTCATGGTTGGGATAGGATTAACCAGATAAATTTGTATTCCTTATTGGGTTTAAGTACCCATAAAAATGTAACATGTTACCCAACTATGACAAAGGGAGAGGGTTTAGAGCATTTAAAAGTTTAGGGTGTGGGGTTTAGAGGCGGGGGTTTCCTGATACGAATTAAGGAAGACTTTGCAGAGCTTGACAAAGAACACTGGTGAACCCTCGTTAATCAACCCCCTGCCTTAAGGACCTTCCTATCAAGACCCTGTTGTCATCCTTGTCGAAGGAAAGGGATTGATTGATCAGAGGTCTGCACCACACGGAGCACCAACTCTGAAACCGACTTCCCCTGATCCATTGCATTCGCAACCCGAGGCTCGCATCTCAAAACAGATTTCCGCCATCGCAGAGTACATGCCTACATGCATGCTGACTTATCAATGTGTATGCATGCTTACGGCTGCTTCTACATTTTGTGTGTCCACTTGTTGTTACGCATGCATGCAAGCATGGATGGACGGAAGCATGGACGGGTTTTTGACACACTTCTGCCCTAAACACGAAGCCCTAAACCCCAGACGAAGCCCTAAACCCCAGGCCCTACACCAAATCCTTCAAGCCTGGAGCCTAAACCTTAGGGTCCTTAACCCTAAACCTTAAACCCTAAAACCCTAAAGCCCTAAAACCCTAAAACCCTAAAGCCCTAAAACCCTAAACCCCTAAACCCCTAAACCCTTAAGCCCTAAACCCTAAACCCTAAACCCTACTAAACCCTACTAAACCCTACTAAACCCTACTAAACCCGTAAACCCTACACCCTAAAACCCTTAGGCGCCAGAAGCCGGAGCCTTCCCGTGCTTCGCGAAAGCCAGCTCCACGCAAAGCAGATCGCAAGGGCCCAGAATGGGCTCCGAGGTCCTTTGTTTCAGGTTTGGCTTTAGGGCTTAGCGTTGAGGGTGTAGGGCTCAGGGTTCAGGGTTTAGGGCTTTTTTTGTCAACGCCATGCGCGCATGTACGACGCGCGCTTTGGCGCCTGCTCTGCCGGGTCTTGCAGGTTTTTGAGGATCTTACCAAGGATTACATACTGTTCGTTTTGCCCATAAATCTGCTTGGCGGCGTATCTTCGAGCGATGTGGTCCCCTACCCAGATTTCAGGAAAGTGTCTATGGGTTGTGACTTCTACCCAATATGGGAACTGCATACCTTTGCGTCTGCCTTGAGCTTGTATTCTATCCTTTAAGGGGTGGCAGAAGACAATGTTATGCAGAGGGTCTTCTGGGGAAGAGCAAACAATGCTGGCAAGCGTCTTTATTTGTAGGGTCTGTAAGGTGGAGGAAGGGAGTTGTGGTCTGTGGGCTTGGTTCCAGACATCCCAGTTGCTGATTCGAGAATAATATGTGGCCTTTATTCCTATTACGCGCCGCAGGAATTTATGATACCAGGCGTCTATCTTATGGAGGTTTTGGTCTGTTAAGGTAAGCGCGTCCAGTCCGTAGCAGAGGGTAGGGACGAAAGTGGTACGGAAAATGTATAGCTTGTGTTTTTTAGAGCGGCCGCTATTCCAAACCAACCTGAGTTTTTTATAGGCTTCTTCCGCTAGCGCTGCTCTGTGGCGAAAAGCGATTTCGAATGGTTGTTCCCAGGCGATCATACTCCCTAGATATTTAATGTGCGTTGTGGTCGGGACCTCGGATCCATCTCTGAAGGCCAGGAGACTTTTGGCCTCGGGGTCCTTAACCAACAATTCCGTTTTGGTAGAGTTGAGCGACATCCCGTACTCTGCGGCTCCAATTTCTAGCGTTGTGAGAAATTTTTGCATCTGCGTTGTGGTCAATGCGAGCAAGAGAGTATCATCTGCATACTCTACATCATATATTGGCCTGCCCTGTGACCATGTGTTGCGGGGTGTGCCTTGGTGTTGTAGCGTGTGATCCATATCGTGAAGAATAACAGAAAGGACAATGATAAAGAGATACGGGCTGAGGGGGCATCCCTGTCTAATCCCAGCGGCAACGGTGCCCTGCGTTGTGGTCAAGTCAAAACCCTGAACCAGGAACATGGGTTTGGAATATAGAGACGCCACAGCGGACTCAGCCTTGGCTGAGATACCGAAACGCTTTAGAGCCTGCATCATCCTGCCATGGTCTACCGAGTCAAAAGCCTGCTTCCAGTCAACGAAAAGTAACTGTGAGTTGTGGTCAGTCATACGGCTCCACTCCATGAAGCGTCTTAGGAGGAAAAGGGGCTGCTTTGTGCCGCGTTGTGGTCTGAATCCGTATTGCGTTTTACGAATGCGTTCCTCACAATAGGTAGACAGGCGAGCTTGTATCATTGACGCGTAGATTTTGTAAAAACCGTTTAGGAGCGAGATTGGGCGATATGAGGCCGGGTCGGAGTCATCGCCCTTTCCTTTATAGATACTGACCACCTTGGCTTGTAGCCAAGACTCCGGGATCTCGCCGCTATTCCAGGCCTCATTGAATATGTCTAGAAGTTGTAACTCACCATAGTCATCCAAAAGCAGTATGACTTCGTTCTGTAGACCATCTGGGCCTGGGGCTTTTTCACGCCGAAGCTTTTTGAGAGCCGTTTGAAGTTCTTCGATGGTAAAGTTGTGGTCCTCAGGGTGGGTCGGGTGTATTGGTGGTCTTGGCGCGGAGGGGCTTTCCAACGGTCGTTGGGCCCATTGTGTGTTTTGCAGGTGGTCCCGCATAGCTTCGTGGGTTTTGGTCCATGGTACCGGCTTGCCATTGACTACCAAGTGGCGCCTAACACCCCTAAAGCCCTTCTTGTGGTTGCGGATTGTATTCCAAACGCCTTTGGTCATCGCTTCAGGGTCCGCCTCGAGCTGGCGGTGTACCCAGTTGACTTTGTCCTTGCGCGCCTGTCGCTTAGCCCTGTTGCGCAGTTGTTTCGCCTGCGGAAGCTCTTGCGCTTTAGCTGCGGTGGCTTCGTCCAGCGCCTGCAGGGTGCTGTCTGTGATCCAAGGTGTGTGAGCTTTGCGTGCCTTGGCCTGGAAGACAGTCCTGGCGGCGTTGTGCAGTGCGGTCACAAAGTGGTCAGGGTTAAGGGAGTCCGGCGTGACGCGTTGTGGTCTGATTGGTGGCAGGAGTGTTCGGCCGCCGTTGCGCGTTCTTGTGGTTTTTCCTTTTTCCGCTAACTTGTCCGCTCTTTCGTTGCCTTCTTGTCCTGAGTGGCCTTTAACCCATTGAAATTTGACCTTGGTCTGGAATGAGGCAAGGATGGACTTGATGTAACCTACGAGCTGCTTATGGCGTTGTGGTCTCCATTTGCCAGTTAGTACATTGATGGACCAAAGGCTGTCCGTGTGGATGTGCGGATGGTGAGAATGCTCCTTTGCGTGTAGTAGGGCTTCCGCAATGGCTGTGAGTTCTCCGGTGTTGTTGGAGCCTACCTCTGCGCCCATGTAGTCTGGTGCGTTGTGGTCTGTGAGAACCGGCCCAGAAGCTTCCTGCCAATTTCCTTCTCGTGCGAAGCACCAACCCCAGCCCGCAAGTGTGTGTTTAGTGCACTTTCCGCGCGAACCTGAGCCATCCGTAAAGTACTTGACTTTGGCGTTGTGATCTGGGGTCCTAGGCAAGGGAACCTGGTCTGGGAAAAGAAGGTCCTGAAGTGCTGTGTTAAAGGCTTCCTTTTGGGAGTCGTCGGGATTGCCCACGTGTAGCTTAATTGTATTGGGGGGTCTTTTGGGTCGGGCCGCTAGTCTGACTTGAATGGTGGTGACTAGAAGATAATGATCGCTAGGGTATCCGGTGTCGGTGAAGGAGCGACATGAGTGCACTGAGGCGAGCCACTGCTTTCTTGTAAATGTGTGGTCCAGTTTCTGGAACTGGGTGGGATTAGCGGAGGGGAGCGAGGCAAGTGGGGGAAGGAGGTCTGGGAGTCCTAGGAAACTGCGAATGTTAGAAGCAACGAGCATGTCACAATCTGGCGTTGTGGTCGAGAGTGTGTTGTAAAACTGTAGTAGCGGGAGCGGATCCACAACGAACTGCATCCAGTCCTGTGGCGGTGGGTTCTTTTCCTTGTATGTGATTTGTTGTTCCATGTTGGGGGTTTTGAAGGAACAAACTTCACACATATGTAGGGCTTGTAGGGTCTTAAGGCACAAGGACCGATTAGATTTGGCGTTGTGGTCGATGAAAGTTTTTCCCTTGCCATACACAAATGGGCCCGTGACCCCTTCGTCCCTAGGGTGTTGCGCTTGAAATCTCACGTTGAAGTCACCTGTGATGTAAACGGGTTGTGGTCCGGGTATCTTTTCTACGATTCCCTCAAGTTTTTCCCAAAAGGGCTGGCGCACGGTTTCTAGATCCAACCCGGAGTGTGGCGCGTAACATCCGAGCGCGTGTAAATTACCGCCTCTTTTCTTGATCATAATCTGGATGATACGGGAGCTATGTTGAACAACGTCAGCGATATATGGTCTGATGTGTGGTGCGATGATTGCGCCCACGCCAGCATACGGGTCTTTGTTGTTGCCAGATAGAATGACCAAATGCTGCTCTGAGGTGTAAGTGTAGTACTGTGTGGTTTTGGTCTCCGTGAGGAAGAGGATGTCAACCTCGTACTTTTTCATCATAAGGATGGCCGCTTTGAGTTTTAGGGTGTCCGCAAAACCTTGGACGTTTTGTGTGGCAATGTGGAGTTTTGTGTGGTATGGGAGTGGAGTTGTGGTTGGCCTGTTGGTGGGTTTCTGCTTTTTGCGCTTATGGTTGTGCTGCCAAAGCATTGTTTGCTTGAACCATTTCGCTCTAGATAGAGCGGCTTTTTTGGGCGGGGGGGCAAAAGGATCGGCGGCGCCCACCCGCTTTCTCCTCGTTGTGGTACAAGCCTTCCTCCACGCCCGGTAGAGAGCGCGACGCTCTCTCCGTTTGTAGGAGCCCCTAGGCTGAACCTTTTTTGCCCCCCCCTGTGGGGGACCCTCTTTGTCGGCACCAAAATGGGCCTCCGGCACGCCTCGAGAAGGCGGGGTTCGGTGTTTTTCCAATGAATTCGACTAATTCGGTTAATTCGTTGTGCGGCGCGGGATCGGTTACCGAGGTTACGCCTATAGAAAAACTTTTGGTGCTCATGTGAAACCCTAAAGGATCTACGGCCTGACCTTCTTCCCCTTAGGGGTGTTCGAGGCTGCTCTGTTAGTTGAGTTGTGGTCTGGGTGTCTGAGGTGAAAGGTAGGACTACTTCGGGATGCACTGTATGCTTTGGGGGCTTTAGGGAGAGTAGAAAATCCCTGCTGAGTTGTGGTCCTGTAAAAGCTACAATCTCAGACCCTAACCAATCAAGCCTAAGTACTTGTCGATGTGGGGGCACTGGAGGCTGAAGGAGAGGCTGCAGTTGCAAAGGAACCGTATTACCAACTAAAGTGTGCATTCTTTTGTTGAGGGAAGCTTGTAAGGAGGCTTCGAGGGAATGGGTGCCCGACCTAAGTATCTTGAGGGTGTTGGGGGCAAAGCAGTTTTTGAGTTGTGGGCTCTGGTAACCTGCAAGACCCGAAACTATAGTACAAAAGGAGGCCCGCAGGCGGCGCTGTGGTCCGAGGGCTGGGGCAGTTGCCCAAAAATCTCGGACTGGAAACACACAGCACTCACCTATTTTAAAGAGCGGGCGTTGTGGGCCAGGTGCCTTTTGATCGATGCACCAGAGACCCCATCAGGAACTGCGGCTGGCCTTTCCAGCTCCCTTGGCACCTTTGGTGGATGCTGCCGCCTGGGGGGGTGCACCTGGCGTTGTGGTCTCACCCTCCGCCATAGTGGCATCGGGCTCTTCGAGCACAGGCTTCCCCTGGTATGTGCAAGCAGCAGGGTCTCCGACCATATGCTGCGTAGCACCGCACTTTGTACAGTACTCATCCCAGGAAAATGCGATGTGGTCCACCTCCACGATGTTGATCTCGAACGGAAAAGGTGCATAATAGCTCGAATGCACCATTGGAGCCGACCAGTGCCGGTTGCCTTTGTAGGAAACCCCCTTGCCAGAACCCTTGCTCTGCTGCAAGGCTGCACCAAAGGCCACTTTGTCAGCTTCGTCGAGCTCGCGTTGTGGTCCCCACTGGATTTGGCCCCACTTCTCTTCCCAGAGTGTGTCCTCCTGAGCGTCCACATTTTCCGGACCGCTAAGGAGAATCCGGTTCAGCTCTGGAACCACCTCAAGGCGACCCTCGAACTCACCGCCCTTGTTCTGGTAGAAGATCCTTGCCCATGCCCTGGCATCCTCTTTGAAGCCGGCGTCTTGGTCCATGGGTTCCATGATGGTCAAGGACTTCCACAGTATAACAAAGCGCTTGTTGTCGGGGTTGTGGTCCGCTGTGTTCATAGCCGCCAGGATCACTCGAATAGGAGATTCGAGTTTTCTCTGCCATTGCGGCGAGTTTGGCACCACCTTGATGTGGTGGCCTCGCATGGGCTGGTCCTCCGCAAGGTAGAGGGGTGTGCCCGAGCCGCCACCGTACTTCTGGATGAAGGCCTGCCTCATGTCCCAGCTTTTGAAGGAGAGGACCGTCATTGAGGAAAAGAAGGTGCCCTGTGGCACCGTGGTTGGCTCCGTGGAAAGGACGTTGAGGTACTGGGTGGTGGAGTTGTGGTCCGAAAGCAGACCCCTCACCTGCAGAAAAGTAGCCACTGCAGGGATCTGCTGCAACATCCACCCAATAAGGTAGAGGCGCTGCTCTGGGCGGACTCCAGCCGGCCATCCCGTTGTGATCAACTGAAGTCCTGCCAGGTGTTTCTGCTGGGACCGATTGTCCGCAGACATCCATGCCAGCTCACGCTTGGTCTGGAAGACCTTGTCGTCGATGTGCTTCAAGGCCGTCTCGAGCTGGATCGCGATGTTGTAGTACTCCGGCCGAATAACCTGCTTGTGGTAGGAGCGGACCAAACGAAGTACATCGCGGTTGGTCTGAACTGGCGTTGTGAGCCAAGTCTGCAGATTCGCCGCCACGTTGATGTCGATACCTTGGTCTGCAGCTGTAAAAGCGAAGGCGGCCTCGTCCTGCACTGTGACTGGCTGTACCAAGCTTGGTCCCAAATCCTCGGCCGATCCGGTTGCGCCTCCAGGCGCCGCGTTGTGGTCCCCGGTGGGCGTTCCTCCCCCACTTTGCATCGGGGTTGTGGGCGAGCGGCGCTTCTTGTTCGTACGCTTTTGACGCTGACTGGCCATGAACTCCGCTGCTCCAGCAATATGCGTGCGCTGGTTCTCAAACTGCTGTACTGCCGCCAGTTCTGCAGGGCTCAGAGCGGCATGCGCGGGGTTGGCCATGGCAAAATGCCGAAGAGGTGATACAAGCCACACGCCAAATTGGCGTTGTGGTCAAAAGGGCGCTAACTGCAATCTTGCAACATGCAAGCTGGCAAACCGAGATGCCTGGTTTAGGGCTTTAGGGTTTAGGGTTGAGGGTTTAGAGTTTTGACATTGGGCTTGCGTGCTCAAGGTTTAGTTCTTTGCAACGAGGTCTTCAGGCCTAAACCCTAAACCCATAGAACCCCAAACCTAGAACCCTAAACCTTGGGGCTTGGGGCTTGGGGCACCAACACGAAATACCTTCGGTTTGAATCGGCTCGAGGGTTTCAGCGGGTCCTCTCTCACCTTAAGGAGCCCTAGACATCCCCTTAAGGAGGCCTTAAAAGGGACCCCTAACGTAGAGAACTACCTGATATCCTACCCCTGGTAAGGGTGAAGCTCAGGGAATCTAGGTTTCAGGACAACCCCGAGCCCGAAACTCTAAAGCCCTAATATAGGCGCCTTAATGATTAGAATAGGGTTTTGGGGCCACAATAAATGTAATAATCAACCCCCAGAATAGGATAGGTAATTTATCAAGGCCCCTAGACTAAAGCCCAAAGCCCCTAACGAAACCCTCGAAGCACCCAGCTCCGCTCAGCTCTGACGAGGAACTCCGCCCCCAGTGCACAGCCGAGCGCGACATCAAAGAAGTTCAGGTCTAATCGCCAAGCCTGCAGTTTTCGGGTCTAGAAAAAGCTGCATAAAGGGTTCGCTAGGAATTCAGGCTCAAGGTTCAGAGTCTGCTTCCTGACAAAGGGTTCCCTGAGGATCCTCGGGCTAGGGTTCTGGATTTCGTCCTGGGGGCTCGGGTCTATTCAAGGCTTCACAGTGGATTCGTTTGGGTTTAGGGTTTAAGGTCTATGACTGGGCTTCATACAGCGTTCCCTATGTTCGGGCCTTTTGCTGATAGCCTTCTATATCTCCGCCGGAATCCATTAAAG
The DNA here is from genome assembly GCA_905221615.1 of Symbiodinium sp. CCMP2592. NCBI lineage: Eukaryota > Dinophyceae > Suessiales > Symbiodiniaceae > Symbiodinium > Symbiodinium sp. CCMP2592. The sequence continues at coordinate 96,489 of CAJNDT010000579.1, read as the reverse complement.
GTCGAATGCTAAGGCATGGTGGGGCCCAGTTCGAGCCGTGCAGACCCTACTTAGAGGATCATGGGACTTAGTAACTAGGGTTATAATTAAGGTAACTATACTTATAATTCCTTATAACCCCAATTGAGGTACTTATAACCATACTTACTGAGTCCCATGATCCTCCAAGTACAATCCTGAACCGTGCGGCCCCGCGGCCCGACCCAGAGCCCATGAGCTCTGAGCCGGGGTTCAGGGTTTAGGGTTTAGGGGTTTAGGGTTTAGGGGTTTAGGGGTTTAGGGGTTTAGGGGTTTAGGGGTTTCGGGTTTAGGGTTTAGGGTTTCAAATCCGGAATGTAACACCCCAGAGAAAATCAGAGCTCTTGCCCCGCCCTAAACTCTAAACCCGAAACCTAAACCCTAAAGCGCAACTTTAACGAAAGAATCAAACCCAAGCCGAAACAAACCTTGCGCGTCTTCATGAAGGGTTGCCGGATGATGGCTTTCAGGGTTTACGGCTAAGCCTGCCATGTCGCAGAGCTTCAACAACTACAGTAGAAGCCCCAAAGTTGGAAATCCAATAGCCTCTATCCTTAAGAGTGATTAGGGTTTAGGGTATGCAAAGGAAATCCCAGCACTCTTTGGCCTTAATCCGGCTTCCAACTTTATGGGGTTTACTTTAGAAGCTGCCCCCACCCTGTAATAGTGACTATAAGGCTTATATTAGGGCATCATGTTCCCATTATACCACTGTTACAGGGTGGGGGCCCCTTCTAAGGTTTACCGTAAACGACGGTCCCGGGAGTTTCTGTGCTTGCTCGAATTACCCCAAGGGACCCCTCAGGCAGCCCATCACCGCCAGGGTTGAGGGTCCCCAGCCTTTATGGGTACGGTTGATGATATAAATCCTGCATTACCCATAACAAGGAATACCACAATTCCCGAAGTTTAGGGCCCTTAAGGTCATGCAGGGTTTACATCATCAACCGTAGGACCTGGGTACTTGGAGGGTCGGGGGACTTAGTAACTATTTATTTTGGAGACTTATAAGTACCATAACCCCAATTAGGATCCCTTTTAGGGTACTTACAACTCTACTTATTACCTACTTACTAAGTCCCCCGACCCTCCAAGTAGGACCCATAAACCCGGCTGCCTGAATTCAGGACTAATAAGAACAGCTACGATTAGGGCCCGGCCCTAGTGGTTAGTATGGGGTTTGGGCATATCTTCCAGCACATATTACCAAAACCCCGACAGCCGAACCCAAGCCTAACACACTACATGCCAAGTCTCCAAATAAACCGCCCCGTGATCTAATCTCCTGACACACGAAGACCCTGCTGAATCCCAATCCCTCTTTAGACTCTAGAGAATGCGAAACCCTACGTCCCCAAGCCTCTGAAACCCCAAACAAACTGGGCTCTCGTGAAGTTAATTTTGCGAGAATCAGGATCTATAGTTACATCCCTTAACAAGAACCCTGTAGCACAAAAACTCATAAACCCTGCAACCCTACTTGGAGGATCATGGGACTTAGTAAGTATGGTTATAAGTACCTCAATTGTGGTTATAAGTAATTATAAGTATAGTTACCTTAATTATCACCCTGTTACTAAGTCCCATGATCCTCTAAGTACGCCTCCCGTCTCTACTCATGATCTGCCCTAAAACCACTCCTGGTGCTTCAAAGACGAAAACTTGTCAGAAGCCTCCCGAAAACCCGGTTTTGGAATCCTGATAGAACCCCTTGAACGCCCTCCGAACTAAAACCTGAACTCTAAAGCCCGAAAGCCCTAAAATCCCTAAGAAACAGCTAACATTATAACCTTTAATCCTGGAACCCTGTCGCGCCGGGTACTTCGGGCTCGCCAGATGCCGGAGGGAGAGGTTGAAAGCCAGCCGTCCGCTCAAGCTGATGGCCAGCGGAACCCGGGCGTCTGCCTCGGGTGCTCTTTGGGCTCCTTTTACAGGCTAAGATCCTATAACCAGTGCAGTAGGGTTCCATAATACGGCCACTTTAACGGGAAATTTAGGGTTACAGAACAAGGTCCCCTTAAGGGTGCTCTTTGGGTTCCTTTCAAAGGCTAACAGCGGGGCTCCTATAAAGGGCGCAATAGGGTTCTACAAGAGGGTCCCCTTCAAGAGTCCTATAGGGTTCTTTAATAAGGTTTTTTTGAGGGTACCATAGGGTTCTACAACAATGGTCCCTTTAACTTTTGCTGTAGGGTTCTACAAAAGGGGTACTGTAGGATTCAAGAATAAGGTCTCCTTGAGGGTTGCACCTTTAAGGGAGGTTACTTTAAGTTACCATAACAAGGAAACCATATTATTTACTAGAGATCCCTCTTATGGTAACTTACATTAATTCCCTTTTGAAGGGCTCCTTACCGGCCCCTTTCTTCCTTCAGGGGTTCCTTTAAGGCGGGAAACTCCGACCAGGACGGCTCTGGCGGTTTGGGGTAGGATGGGATATGTAATCCTACACAAGAGGGTGGGGGGCTTTAGGTTTGTATGGGGTGTAGCAAGGATTCTTTTTTAGGGCTCCTTTTTGGGTCTGTTGTAGCCAGGATTTAGAGATTAGGGCCGTTTGGGTGCGTTTTGGGTCTCTAAGTGAAGGATTTCGCCTGTCGGCGAAACGAGCTTCTAGGAGCCTAAACCCTAAACTCTTCCACCCTAAAGCCTGTTTCCCTAAACCCTACACCCCAAACCCTTCCCTTCCCCCTAAACCCTGTTTCAGTTTGAGGGAAGAGGCGGGAGCTTAGGGCTTCCAATCCAGGATTTCATCTCAATCGCGATGGCTGCAGGATGCGCGGGCTCAACATAGGGACCTCTATAATTTAGAACAGGGTTTAGGGTTTAGGGCATTAGGGTTTAGGGCTTTAGGGTTTGGGGTTTGGGGTTTAGGGTTTTGGGTCTTAGGGCAAATTACAGTAGATCCTTTGCATCAAGAGCCCCCCCAGGAATAGCATTGCTAGCTTCTCTGGCCTCTCATGAAACCAGCACGAAGGAGCGCTCAGTTGTGTCTTTGAGCTCCAACCGCTGAACTACCTCTAAACTCTAACGCCGAGATTTCACGCCCAAAGCCCCCAAATCAACAAGCCCTAAACAGTGTGAACACCGGACCTGAAGCCAGTACCCCGAAACTAACCCGAACCTGGCAGCGAACCTTCAACAAACTGAAGCAAGAAAACAATCAACCGTAATTCCTAGAAAGCAACCCAAAGACACCGAAACCCTCATTCAACCTCACCAGACCCTGCCGTTTAAAGCCTACCAAACCTTACTAAAGCATACGCCCAATTACTCCCTTACAAAATCTCTGCAGCTCCAATTCCCGAACCGAGCCTGCGTATCCTCGATCTCCAGCTGCAAGCTATCTGCCTCCTCAGCACCTGCAAGGCTCTTGGGTGTCGGCTGCTCTTTATTTGGGCCTTCTTCTGGATGAAAAGGGTCTCGGGTTTAGGGTTCAGCTTTCTTTTTTGGGGGGATTGCGTAAGAGCTGTACAAGCTTCTTGTTGGGCGTGCCGAGGCAGAGTTCAAGTTGTCAGCACGAGGATGTGATAGCGCCGAACATGCTTTCCTTGCTGTGGGAAACAATGTTGAACTTCTTGATCACAAGTGATTTAGAGTTTAGGGTTGTTGAAGCATTAAAAAAGTTCACAACTTTCAGGTTTATTTTTTCATTGAAAGTTTAGGGTGGTAGGGATCTTAGGATCCGGGGTTGCGGGTTGGTGCCTCCGATGTTGCGGCTGTGGTCGGATTCGTAGATCCTAAACCCCGATCTGCTCACCCTTCCTCCGCCCAAACGCCGATATTCAAAGGGGAAAAGGGACCCTTAATGGGGATCTATAGGGATTCTATAAGGGTATAGGGTTTAGGGTTTCGGGATTTGGGGGTTTAGAGGGCTTAGGGGAAAAGGAGGGGCCCTTAATGGGGACCCCTACCCTATAATGGGCTATATAATGGGTATATAATAGCCATATTAAGGGTATATACCTAGGGGTCCTTGTTAAGGGTCCCTCCTTTTACCCTTGGACGATATGGTCCGCGAAGGCAAGGCCAGACTAAACTCGAAGAACTGCGGTGGGCATCCTGGATGAGTCTTACTCATGAAACGACATGCCGAGCCCTGCACCCTACAAGCGGTCCATAATATGCCCGAAACCCCGAACTAAACCCTAAACCCGGCCTATAATTGACAAGGGTTCCGAAACCCTAAACCCTACACCCTACAAGGAGTCTATAATTCACAGGGGTTCCGAAACCCCCAACTAAACCCTAAACCCGGAAACTGAAGGCTCGGAGTTGTAGCATACCGAAAGCATCACACGGCCCGAAGTTTAGCCCCGAAATTGAACAAAGCGAGACACCAAAATTGCCTCGGGTTCGGGGGGGGTTTAGGGGTTTGGAGTTTAGGGGGTTGAGGGTCTAGATTAGGGTTTGGGGGTTCCGGGGTTCAGGGTTTAGGATGGTTTAGGGTTTAGGGCTGCAGTAACTCACCTTCTCAATTAAGTTGGGGTTTGTGGCACATGCTATAAGGGAATTGATACTGCTACTCGTTTTTGCAAACCCTCTATGTCATGTCCTGATACCTCCTAGGACCCTGACCGAACCCTTACAGAACCCTTGCGGCACCCTGCTTGAACCCTTGCTTTCACGGTTTTAAGACCCTCACAGAGCCTTTCTTCAAACCCTAATAAAAGCCGCTATAAGACCCCTTACAACCCTTGAAGAACTGCAAGGAATACCTCAAACCCCAAAGTTCTAAAGCCCAAACCCCTTGATTTCAGGGCCTGTACCAAGGGTGATCTCGAGATCCGGCATGAAAAGCGCGGAGCCCTGCCCCTTTGGCTCCTGCAGCAAGCAAGTGCTTTTTGGGGCTCAGGATTTAGGGTTTGGGGTTTAGGGTTACAGGTTTAAGGCCTAGGATTAGGCTTTCAGGGCGTTCAGGGCGTTCAGGGCGCTGATGGGGCTTCAGGGTTTAGGGTATGGTTTGGCAATAGCAAGACTTTCTCTGCGAGTATGATGCACACTTTACTTGCTGCCATTGCTGTGTGTTGCTTCCTTTTTCTGCGATTGCTATGACGGTGAAAACTCAGGTTTCGTGTTAACAATTCTTGCTCGACCTGTTTTTCCGGCTTCTTAGAATACCTGTTCCACCAGGGATTTTCGAAACATTCTATGAAGGTTCAAGCTCGATCCCAAGCAAGGACAGCGCTCCGAGGACCAGAAACTCAGCGACCTGCTCAAAGCCTCTCTAGAGGTTTAGGGTTTAGGGGTTTAGGGTTTAGGGTTTAGGGGTAAAGAATATATAGAGCTTTTGGTGTTTATACATTTTGTTACATATTAGAGGAAACTATTCGATACATCCAAATTCTGATGAATATCTTAACCCCTAAACCCTGAACCCCTAAACCCGTCATTCCTCATCCCCCAAACCCCAAACCCCGGAAACCCCAGAAACCCCCACACCCACCAGTGCCAGCCGGAGGCTGGGTTCTCGCTAAGGAGTTTAATGTAAGCTACCATGATAAAGAAACCATACTACTATTTACTATAGATCAATATCAAGGTAATTAATTAGAATGTATTTAAATTCCTAAACCCAAAACCCCTGAACCCTAAACCCTAAACCCCAAAACCCTAAACCCTAAAACCCTAAAACCCTAAGCAAAGTCTTGTTGGAAGACCAGGGCCCCCGCGAGCCCGAGTTGCCTCCGAGCAAGCGCTAAGACCTGGCAGAAGGCCGGGAAGGGGTCAAAAAAGCAGGAAATCATTAGCCAAAGGAAAAAGGAGGGACCCTAAAAGGGTTCCCTTCAAGGGTTCCCTTAAAGGGGTTCCTTTAAGGGTTTAGGGTTTAAGGTTTAGCCCTTAATGGGGACCCCTACCCCATCATGGGCTATATAACGGGTATATATTAGCTACATTAAGGATCAAAAAAGCAGGAAATCCTTAGGGTTCTTTTTTACAAGAAGGTGACTTTTACGCCTGCCCGAGTCGAGCCTAAGGATCAGGTTTTAGGGATCCTTTAAGGGTTCCTTTTTGGGGTTTAGTGACCCTTGAAGGGTTCCTTTTGGCTTTAGGATTCAGGGTTTGGGGCTTAGCGATCCTTCAAGGTTCAGGGTTTAGGGCTTGGAGTTTAGGACTCATGGTTTCGGGTGCAGGGTTCCTTTGAAGGTTCGGGTTCCGTTGCGGGTTCCGTTTAAGGTTGCCTTAATGGTTCCTTGTCAGGTTCCTTTAAGGTTTCCTGTCGGGTTTCCCTTTCGGGCTCCTTTAAGAAACTTGAAGGGTTCCTTTGAAGAGGGCATCCATCAGGGTTCAGAGTCAGAAAGGGTTCAGGGGCCCAGGGTTGAAGAACCTCCAGAAGTCACTAGACGGAACTTAGAACCCTAGCAAAAATTATGATTCTAGCTGTTTCTTAGGGATCATAATAGCCAAAAATCAAAAGTTATTTCTAAGTACCCCTAAGAGACTTGAAGCTTGAAGAGCGAAGTTGACAACTTAGCTTGAGTCCCAAGCTTGAACCATTGAACCATCGGAATACGGGTCGGGGGATATATAGTATAGATATAATAAGGGTTTAGGGTTTAGAGAATAGGAGTGGCGCTGATTCAAAAGACCAACATTACAGGTCTCAATCCGCCACCAAATCCTAAACACCGTCGCAGACTACCCATCCACCCCTCGCAAGCCCCGAACCCGCAAAATCTAAGCCGTAATATACGGGCCCTAATAAATAGAATACGGTTTTGGGGTGATGTTATACCTTCACTCGAATAAGGAGCCCCCAAAATATCTAGCATCGGCAATTATTTAGGCCCCTGTAGTGGCGAGACCTCCTCCTCGTGTTCTCGTAGGGCAGCCGCCTGTCGATTCGGGCCCTTTTTCCGTCTGCAACTACGGAGAGTTTAGGGTTTAGGGTAGTGGGCTTAGGTTTTGAAGTGCTTTTGGGTTCATAGTGGCCCCTTCTGTAGTGGTTTCAGGGTTTAGGGTATAGTAGTTTTGGGGTTGAAGGCGTATTGGGTTCATGGTGGGCTTTGGGGCTTCAGGTACCGTACGCTTGGGGTTTAAAGTATTGGGGGTTTAGGGTCACATGGGATGTATTCAGCGCAGGGCTTCCACACCATGACAGCCAGACCGAAGCACATGAGTGGTTGTCAAAATTAGGGCCCTTTTTTGGGTACCCTAAATAATAGGTGCCGTACTATAATAGGGACCCCAAAAGGGACCGTAATTTTGACAACCACTCACATGAACTAAAGGCACGAAAGACCATGCAACAAGAATCACAGGACTCCAACTTTTCAGACTTAGTCTCCGAAGCGGTGAACCCTGAAGCCGCAATCCCAAAGCCAGCAACTCGACAAACACGCACGAAACCTAAGCCTTGGAAGCACAGATGTACTCCCCAGGTAACCAGATACGCTCCCAGGGTCGCCCTACATACCCTCGAATAACCCTCAGTCTAAACCCTAAACCCTGAAGCTCCAAACACCTAAACCCCGAAACCCTAAAAACCCTCAAACTTCAGGGCCAATCAAAGCCTTGAAGCCATGAACCCGAAGCCTACTGAAACCGAAAATCCCTCAAGCCTCACCAAAGAAAACGCACCCATAGCCGTGAATCCTAGAACCCCTATGCTAACCCTGATAGAACTCTTCTGATTGTGGAGGCCCCTGTATCATAGCCTAAACCCTAAAAGCCCGAGAGCCTAGTCTAGTTATGAAGGCCTGTACATTGTAGAACCCTTATAGTACCCTTCTAGAACCCTTCTAGCATTGTTAACCTTTTGGCCACCGTTTCAGGGACCTAAGAAGCCTAAACCCCAAACCCTGAAGCCCTAGACCCAAAACCCCAAACCCTAAAGCCCTAGACCCTATAACCCCGAACCCCAAAACCTAAACCCGAAGCCCTAAACCCACCTTGAATCTCTTGGCTGCATCCCGGCCGGATAGGTCAGGCGCCTTGTGGATGCGTTGGTAGGAATCTCGAAACTGTTTGGCATTTAGGGTTTAGGGTTAAACCGGATGGCCTCATAACCGCAAAGCCTGAACACAGAAGCCCCCGAACCCTAAACCTTGGCACCATCTCCCTTATCTCATAACCCTAAACCCCAAACCTTGAAACCCTGAGGAATCCGTAGATGAAGCCGCAGATCACACCAGCGTCATTTTGGGGGATGGGACTTAGAGGATCATAGGACTTAGTAAGTATGGCGAGGCTATAAGTACCTTAATTGGGGTTATCAGGAAGTACAAGTATAGTTACCTTAATTATAACCCTAGCCGCTACTAAGTCCCATGATTCTCTAAGTACCTTAACCCTGAATAACCTACCTTTTTAGGCTTCCTTATTGTCATTTCCTTTCATATAAGTCCTGAGAAGGGTAGGTTATTCCGGGTTAAGGTAGGGTTTAGGGCTTGGGGTTTGGGGTTCGGGCTATTGATTAGGGTTTTAGGCTAAGCGCTTCGGGAGCCCCTTGCGGGAAGGTTTGGGGGGTTCAGTAGTCAGGGTGCCCTAAGGCGTACTGTTGCGAAATACTCAGAAGCTCGTACGTGGAAGAGACCTGTAAAAGCTCTGTAAAAAGCTATGCATGCATAACAATCCTTATGAGACACCTATAAGCCCTTCACGAACCTTGAAAGTTGGGTCTCGGGATACAGAAACTCCCTATGCATGCGAGAGGCTGCACGCCAAGTCTCAATCCAATCCTGGCGCTGCTCAGTCGACTAATGCTTGAATGAAGGGTTTGGAGATAAGCGCTTGTGGAATGTAGGGGCCTTGCTGATTAGAATGGGGCTTCGGACTCCTTTATAGTATGAGTATAATAGGGAAACCCAAGGAAGAAGAATTATTTGGGCTTCTGGATAGGATTCAGGCTTTAGAGCTTCAGGTGCTACCGCTGCATGAAGGGTTCCTTAGGGTTTTCTTTCCAAGTTCTCTTAGGGTTCTAGACTTATTAGGTTTTGTTGCTTGTTGAACTTTGAGGCTTCAGTTGGCACTTGGGGGTTTAGGGGGTCGGAGTTTACGGTTTGAGTTTTAGGGCTTAGGGCCCGCAGTCAGTACGCAAAACAATCATCGCTGTGCGGACATTAGCTACTAGAGAACCCTAAATCCTGCACTCTGAACCCTAGGCCCCACCAACATAGCCCGGGCGATCATGAACGACAGTTGCCAATCTTGTGCATACTCTTGGTATGTTACTCATTCACTATGCCTCTATACAAAAGGCGTTGTTGCGATAAGACTGGTGCAGTGTATCCACATCCCCTAAACCTTAAACCCTAGCCAAAACTGAAATTTAAGCTGTTTGTTAGGGATTATAATAACCAAAATTCAAACTTTTTCTAAGTACCCCTAAGGTTTATCCTAATCCCCTAAACCTTAAAACCCGTCTCAAGTTTTTGCACCTCCGGCCTTTGCACGTATCTTCAACTGAGCACTGCTCCTGAAACCCCAACTTGCTGCCCTGATCTCTGCTTCCTTTTAGGGCTTTTGTTTAGGGTCCAAGCTTCAGGGTTTGGTGTAGGGCTTTCTCATCGTTTCTATACGAGGTTTTGATAGATTTGTATAGCCCTTTCAAAGGTCAGCAAAGAATTCTGTAGGGGGATCCCTATAGGGGCACCAATGACCCAACCAAGGGAACAAGCTCAACAAAGCAACCAGCAGCCATCTATAGATAGCCTCTATATGCTGATAATGCGTGTTATGAACCGCGTTATGAAGGTTCCATAGGGTCTTGAACTGGTGTAGGACTAGTTAGTAAGACATGATAAGAATTTGGTGCGATAACCTACCCCAAGACCTATTCAAATTATTGAAGGTATCCGGCTAGTTCGCGGGCGCTTTATCATACCTAAGTCAACATAAGGTCCTTTGCTGTATTGTTCAGGGTTAAAGTTTGGGGGGTTAGGATGTCCATCATTAGAAATCGCGTTCTTCGACAACCTGTTCCTGGGAACGAAACAAAGAGTATCTCTCTATAACGGGGAGACACACACATATATATATATATATGTGGAAAGTAGCCTCCGACCCTGAGAAGGGGCTGAAGAGCTAGAGTATGGGGTCTGGCATTGGATTCAAACTTTGCGTATTATGCGGTTGATGATACAAACCCTGCATTACCTGGAGGACCCTGAACTATGGGAATAATGGTCTATTCCTGATGGGTAATGCAGGAATTTAACCAACAAAATAGGAACAAGGAACCCCGAAGGACGAGTATTGGCAATTCTTCAGACTTCCATGTTAAAGCCTAAACCCCAAACCCTAAAGCCCTAGACCCTATAACCCCGAACCCCAAAACCAAAGCCCCCAAGCCCTAGAATCACGCAGGGCTCCTATGTGTCAAGGAGTTTACAAAGGGTTTTCTGAAAGTTCAAGAGAAACGGATTGTAGAGCAATATGGAGTACTGTATGGGTCTTAAGCACTATACAAGGCTTTTGCTGCCCATTCGTCAAAGCTCGGTGCGGCTCGATTGCCAGACAATGGAGGTGATGAAGTTGCACAGCTTAGTTGACAGCTTCGACGGCGCTCTTAAGCCTCTGTCCCAACCTGTGTTGTCCTTTAAGCCCTTTGAAAACTATGTACTATTGTGGTTCTCTACAGAATAGTAGGGAAAATCAAAAAAAGATCCCAAAGGACAACCCAGCAACTTCACCATGTCCTCCGGGCTCGAGTTCCATGCGCCGTGGCAGAATGGGCTCATGACGGGTGCAACTGCAGCAGCGATACGCTTTGCTTCCTGCTTGGCTGTAGGAGACTTGTACGTGAACTCGGCTATGGACATGGCACCAAGATCGCAACTGCCAAACAGCATCGCATAGTCTTTTAGCATGCGGTGCGGCTTGTTCCATGCCTCGCCGGCAGTACCTTCCGCGTTGCCCATACCATCCAAGTCGACTACTTTTAAGCTCTTCGGGGTGCACACGTGGTCCGCCATCAGGTTCTTGAGCTGGTAGTCCCCGTGGTACCAACCTTTCTTGTGTAGGGAGAGGGCGGCATTGATGGCAGACAATATCAGCTCCTTTAGCTTGCCGGTGGGCAGTGCATATCCCTCGACGCATTGCTCCAGTGTTTTCGCACCTCTGCTTGGGTTTAGGGTTTAGGGCTTTTAGAATTTAGGTTTGGGGCTTAGGGCTTAGATGCTACTGCGACCAGTGTCCTCACAATGATTTTTTGCCAGGATGTTGATATAGGGGCCTTAATAATTAGAACATGGTCCTGGGCTACATTATCGTAGAAGTATCAGTTATAACCATAATGCCTGGGCCTAAACCACAAGCCCTTATTGGCAGTCATTCAGGCCCCCATATTCTCCACGTCCAAAGCACCTCCATCCTGCATGACCAGAAAGTGGCAAGTTTTCGTGGCCTTCCATGTGCTCCAAACGTCGAACACTCGGAATTTAGGGTTCATGGCGTTTAAAACATGCAAAATAAAAAATGGAAATAGCTTGCTTCATTGCGTGGTTAGCTTTCCGCTTAGCCTTCTGCTCAAGTTTGATGATTTTGTGGCCTTCCATGTGCTGCAACAGTCGTCTGTCTTCTTCACGTGCACGCACAAGCCATCAAATTTCTTCTGCGCTGGCACGAGGCCAGCCAATGCCTTCACATCGCGAAGATGGTTCAGATTCAGGACACGACAGGAAAAGTTAAAGACCCTAAGCCCTATGAGAAACATCACAAGAACCAGCCCAACCCTAAACACGTATAAGAGACATCACAACACACACCCCCCCCGATACCCTTAACCCGAAAACGCCTTCACATCGGGGAGGTTGTTCAGGACACGATAGGAAGAGTTGAAGATCTCTTCGTCCACGAAGGCTTTGGCCACGGAGCCTGGAGGAATAGTTCCGCACCTCTTCGTAAAGCGAATCACGTAGGCATTACCGCCGGCACCGCCGTACTCCTTGCTTGCTCAGTGTACCCTTCCGAATCAGGGCGTCGAGGTCGGGGTTTAAAGGTTTAGGGGTGTAGGGGTTTCGGGGTTTAGGGTTTAGGGGTTTAGGGGTTTAGGGTTCTTTTTGGGGTTTGGGGGTTTAGGGGTTTAGGGCAAGGCAAGAGTGAACGCAAAAGGGTGCTGCGTGGGGACCTACAACCCTTAGAGGAACCCCTTTGAAAAAAATCCCGAAAAAACCTACCACTGAACGCTTTCTTGTCGAATCCCTAAACCCCAAACCTTAAACCCGAAGCCCTAAAACCAAATATGGGTGCCTTAAGTATTTTAATGAGGTTTTGGGGCCCCATTATACTATACCTATAATAAGGAACCCCTAACATAGCTTTGGTAATTATCTGGGCCCCTATATTTGGCCGAGATTCTGTCTTCTTGTCAAAATCCCTGCACGGATCTTGCTCGAGTTCCGCATCCGTCCTCAAAGCCATGGTGGTGGAGACCAGCAGCACCTCTGATGCAGGGGCCTTCCTGATTTAACTAGAACGGGGTTCCTTTCAAGGTTCGTTTAAGTGTCTATCAGGTTCGAGGGTATATTATACTGTACATAACTATTGTACTATACTTATAAAGGGGCCTTTGTCGTTAGACTCGACAGTTGCTTTGAGGGTTGAATATCGGGGCCTTACGAATAGAGAAGTCCTAGCACCCCCTCGGGTTTCGAGTGCCATGGAATGAAACATGATTCCTAAGGAGCACCCAGGCACAAAGATGGTGCAGAAGAGAGGATTTCTGGCCATCGCGCACGCCTTACGAAATCATGAAACTCGCAAACAAAGCGAAGGGACGCAAGGTAGCTTGAGCCACCATTCTCCCGGAAGAGGAAGCATCATGGCACCAGAAACCCTTCTAGCAGCTGACTGTTGGCAAAACGCCAAGGTCCCAAGCTCCGAGCTGTCTTAGCTACATGTGTCTTAGAAGCTGCCCCCTGTAATGGTGACTATAAGGATGCTATTAGGGCCCTAGTATATTCCTCTTGTACCACGAATACAGGGGGGCCCCTTCTAACATGTGTCGTTCGCAAGATTCGGGTCCCGTTTCTTGACAAAGGGGGCTGCCGTACTACATTGGGGACCTAAGAAAGGGACCCCACTTTAGAGAACTACCCATATTGCAGTGGCAATTCAACAAGAACCCTCATAAGATTTACTAGTAAGGTTTACGGCTTACGGTTAATAGGCCTTAGAGAAAGAGACCAAAAAAATCAACCCTGAAAAAACCCTCGTCAAAACCAAAAAAAAGTGTTCCGACCGCTATGCACCCTTGCAGTACAACACCTCTACTATGGGCTTCAGAGGTTTACGGGCTTAGGGTTTGGAGGTTTTTAGAGGCTTCCATGGAGCTTTTTGGGAGTTTCCGAAAATAGGGGACCCTGATACAATGCCCTACAGAGTAGGATCCTCATTACAAGGACCCCAAAACAAGGTACCCCTGATTTTCGAAAACCCCCATCTGGGTTTAGGTGCTCAAGGATTTGGGGCTCAGGGACGAAGGAGCTCGCTGGCGCAGGTTCTTCCATCGCGCCTTTTTGCCTGAACCCTAAACCCTAAACCCACAAGTAAGCCATCATAATTCATAATCCCCGAACCAAAACTCTGAACCCTTAAAAACAAGCATATGGGTAGTTCTCTATATTAGGGTCCCTTGTAGGGTCCTTGGTAAAAGGTGCCGTGCTATGTTGGGAAACCTAAAAAAGCGACCTTCATTTGGAGAGCAACGCATACGGTTGATGATACAAAGCCTGCATTACGTTAAGGGCCCTAAACTATGGGAACCATGGTATACTCCTTAGTGTGGGTAGTGCAGGACTTATATCATCAACCCTAAAACCCTAAACCCCTATAGATCCCTTATAGACCCCATTTAAGGAAGCCTTATAGATCCCTTTAAAGGAACCCTAGGAGTTATATCATCAACAGTATCAATGCAAGAAGTCGATGGGGCTGGGACCCTGAGACTCAAAAAGCCAATCTTCGGGGCTCGCTGAGGCTTCGATAAGGGTTTAGGGTTTAGGGTTTAGGATTTACTTGGAGAGTCGGGGGACTTAGTAACTATTTGTTTTGGAGACTCATAAGAACCATAACCCGAATTAGGATCCCTTTTAGGGTACTTATAACTCTACTTATTACCTCCTCCGACCCTCCAAGTAGGCTTCAGGCTTTAGGGTTTAGGGTTTAGGGTCGATAAAGGTTTCTATAAGAGTATAGTCTAGCGGCCTTCATGGATAGAACAGGGATGGGGTTTAGGGTTTAGGGTTTGGGGGGTATGCTATGCTCATAGATATAACAAGAAAGGAACTCTATAGGGGGTAGTATGACTACCTATTCAGTCTCCTATGTTGCGCGGGGTGTCCTGGTACGGACGCACGGCCGTCTTGATGACGCATCGTCTTGCCTGGCGGATATGCCCAAGTCAGCACAGCATCACGCATTGATTCGGGCTTGGGGTCTCGAGTCTCGCGTTTAGGGCTTAGGGTTCAGGGTTTAGGGTTTAGGGTTTAGGGCTTAGGGTTTAGGGTTTAGGGTTTAGGGCTTAGGCTTTAGGGCTTAGGGTTTAGGGTTTAGGGTTTAGGGCTTAGGGTTTAGGGCTTAGGGCTTAGGGTTTAGGGTTTAGGGTTGAGGGTTGGGGGTTTGGCTAAGCAAATCAGCATAGAAATCTGTTATGAACCCCCGTAAGACAATGATAAACAAAGAACCGCTTTAGAACAGTATATCTCCATTACACAGACCCCAGCCTTCCTCAAACTCAAACCCCTAAGCAACTCCAGAAAACAGCAAAGAAGATATGGAGACGTGAACCGAATTTCTGATGGTTTTTGGCTTTATAGCACGTACATATATGTATATGTCCTTATAAACGATATGTGTGTACACATAGATATACAGATGCATTTTGCCTGTATGAAGATACCGAAAGCTTCAGACCTCTATGTAAAGGCCCCGAATCTAATCCCGAAACCCGCAACCGGTAAACCCTAAAAGTTTAACCCGCAACACCAAACCCTCAACCCCAAACCCAAACCGCTCACCTGGATGGACACGCTGCCCGAGGACCCCCATCGCAGAGAAATCACCACATCCTCGAGGAAAGCCTCCTTCACCTGGCAAACCGAATCTATCGGAATTTTGTTTACAGTAGAAGCTTAAAAGTGGGAAATCCAGTAGCCTCAATCCTATAAGAGTAATATACAGGGAATCCCAGCACTATTTGGCCATAATCCGGTTTCCAACTTTATGGGGCTTACTGTACAAGGAACTTTGAATAGGGTGCCTGAAAGGATTTGCAGGGCTTTATACGGGATTGTGAATACGGGCTCCGGCAGGGATGTTAAAGGGTGCTGTAAGGTTTTTGGAACAAGGGTTTCCGTAAAGGTGCTTGGAGGTTTTACAGGGCTGTATAAGCTTTATGTGGTTTTATGAGAGAGACCTGATAAAAGTTTAGTTTCGGTGTATATTAAAATAAAGCTTTAGCGGGACTCGAAGGGGGTGTGGTTGCTGGGAATTAACTTCGAGTCTTAGTTTTCAGGTTTTCGAAATTCGAAGCTAGAGGATTGGGGGCGCGAGGTTTAAGACTACTATAGGGGCCTTAATTATTAGAATAGGGTTTTGGGGCCCATTATGCTATACTGATAATAAGGAACCCCCAAAATAGTATAGGTAATTATTACGGCCCCCATAGTAGAGGCTTTAAGGGTTTAAGGGATCGGAATGGCGAAAGGTGCATGTTGAGATAGGTGCTTTTAGAAATTAGGGGTTAGGGGTTTAGGTGCTTAGGGCTTAACAGAGCGTTTGTATGTCCTGATCCAGTTGCCAGAAACCTGTATGATGCAGGGTCAACAAGCCTCTCTCTACTGGCTTCGGGATGCCGGTGTTTCAGTTTCAGCATGAGACTCATCTGGGGTTTACCGTCGAAGGCTGAGGTTGCGGCGGCATCCTTAAAGGGGTTTCCTACAAGCCTCACATGAGCTTGCAAACTTGAGGATGCTATCAGTTGGGGATATCTTCATGCTCGATTGCCCATGCTGGCTCGAGATCTAGTGTTTAGGGCTGGGCTTTGCTCAACTCAGGCTTTCTGAAAAAACCTTGGAACTTTTGGGCGGGGGTGGAGGTTGAATTAAATGTCTAGGGACATATGGGTAGTTCTGCAAATTAAGGTCCCGTCTTGTCCCCGAAAATAGTACGGCACCCCTATCAAAAGCACCTCAAAAGAAAAGGAACCCTAATTTAGAGAACTACCCCTCTTGGTCATCGTGAAGATTGCATGCAGCTTGGTGAAGGAACAGAGTGTTCATGATGCTTTGATGACAGGCTTTGCGGCTCTGTCAACTTGTTCATAAACCTAGCCCCAGTCCCAAAAGCCTGAACCGTAACCTCGAACCCCAACAAGACCCTGGAGGAAGCTTCTGAACCCTAAACCCTAAAACCCTAAAACCCTAAAACCCTAAACCCTAAAACCCTAAACCCCAAAACCCTAAACCATGGAAAAAAAACTCAAAGGAACGCTGATTTCTCTGGGCACCTGCAGCGGGAGGAAGACGCCAAGATGCTCCAACGCTTGCTCCTGACTACTATACTTGGCTGACTTCTGAACCCCTCGTAAAAGTTCAACTTTTAGCCTCCTTATTATAGTTCATATAGAAACCCAAAAAGTTAAAGTCCCAAGAGCCAACCAGAAGAACGCCAAGTATAGGATACAGGGGCCTTAATAATTACAATAGGGTTTTGGAGTATACTGTACTAACTATGATACGGAACCCTACTAAAGATCCCTCATAGACCCCTGTATGGAACCCTTTTGAGGGAACCCCAAAATTGTCTTGGTAATCATTCGGGAGTTTCTGGAAATAGAGGACCCCAATACGCACCCTAAATAGTAGGATCCATATTATAAGGATCTCAAAATAAGGTGCCCCTAATTTTCGGAAACTCCCATTTAGGCCCCTACACTACTTCGGCTCTTGCGCTCCGAATGTATTGGGCTGAGGGTTGTGGGTTTCAGGGTTCCCTTTTTAGGGCTCCTTTTAGTATAAGGGTGCCTATAAGGGATCCACAAGGAGGGTTTCGGGTTTAGGGTTCGGGGTTGAGGGGTTTTGGGTTTGGGGTTTAGGGTTCAGGGTTGAGGGGTTTAGGGTTTGGGGATTTCGCCTGAGGCTTTATAATTTCGGGCTGAGGGTGTAGGGTTTCGGGCTTAGCCAGCGGCAGGGCTGAGAGTGCAAAGCTTGCCTCAACCCGGAATAACTTAAATCTTCAAGACCTTATATAAGGAAATCATAATAAGGAACCCTAAAAAGTAGGTTATTCGGGGTTAAGGTGTGTTGGGCCTGAGGATTCAACGTCAAAGAAGACCGAAGTTCAGGGTTTATTGAGGATTTCGGGTTCTAGGGGTACTGCGGAAGTGCTCCAGGTCTTGGAGAGACCAGCTGGGACTGCGTGGTGTTCGGCCGTGTCGCCGACAGATGCAGTGTTGCCTGCTGTGGCTCAAGTGAAGCTCAGCAAGAGGCGACGGTCCCAAAGTAAATGATAAGCGTAGTTATCCTTGAGATGGAGCTTGGAAGATTCCTTTGAGATCGCATAGCAAGCTCGATGTAAAGATTTCCTCGAGGATCTAACTTCGTCTTTTGCAGTGCAGAGAAAATCCCAGTGCATCTCATCCGCGGCCCATTGCTTCCTGTGACCTTGGCCTTTCATTCTGGGAATCGCAGGTTGGATTTCGGGCATTGTTGGGAAGAATCTGGATTTGAGATTGAGATTGATTACGAGTACACCGTCGAATTCAGGTGTATTCCGCAGGTTATGAGCGCCCAAGCCGCTACCGCGGGTGCAAGCTCTCAAGAGGATACATCAACGACAGCTGCATCAGCAGTGTCTTCGGACCGGGCAGGAGTCGGAGCCGGAGCTCCTGAAATGCCTCGTCCACAGGATCTCGCAAGGGCGGAGCAGCAATTAGCAGATCAGGGCATTGATCTACCAAGTACGCTGCAGGGCCCGAGCAGACCCTTACATATGATAGCAGAGGCGGAATCGGTGAATTCTGGGGCTGCTGCTGAGCATCAGACCGAAGGAGCCGCGGCACAGGTCATTCAGACTGCAGGCCAAACAGGCGCTGCAAATGGAGAACGACAAGCTGTGACTCCCGCTCATGATTCGCAAGCAGGGCAAAGAAGCACTGAAACCGCAGAACCTATGTTCGCATCTCCAGTGTCTCATCGGACATTGGCAAGTTTGTTTGCATCCCCACTCCCGTCGCCACCATCCGCACCGTCACCGGGACAGATACCTCGTGGAATGCGATGGCTGCAAGGCATGGGCTCTTTCTTCCAGTCGAGGGAAAAGGATACACGCTCTGCGAGCTTGGTGTCGGCGCCGCCGGCTATGGTACCAAGTGGGGCTGCACCCAGCGTTATTCGAGACCAATCGGCCACACCACTGTTCTCGCCATCTGCGCAGGCGCAGCTTCGACGACATCAGCAAGATGCCCCGCATTTGTATGGCGAAGGTGGAGTTCAGCAGGTCAGTTGGGAGGCTGGTGGACCGCCATCGTCGCACTCAAGCTTGCCAATGGATGCGATTCAAGCCGAGGTAGCTCGACAGTTAGAGGGTCTGTTAGGACGTGTACAGAAGGCGGAAAGGGAGAACGATGTTCTCCGAGATCGTCTAGCTTCCTTGGCAACTCCACGTAATGCAGTTCTAGAACAGGGTGCGAATGAGAATCCGGACCTCAGGGAAGGACCTCCTCATGTTAATTTGACTCCGGCTTATCTGGCATCGCTGCCCCCTCAGCTCGCAATGAGAACCCTAGAGGAAGAAGTAGCTAAAGAGGTGAGGTACTGGGCCCCGGAGCATGTAGGAGTCGTTGTGGACGTTCTGTTGCAAATGCCGCCTGCAGAGCTCCTGGAGCTTCTGCATCACCCAGGCTTGCTTCGTGAGCAAGTGGCGGCAGTGCAAGGAGTGTTGGGTTTGTCGCCGTCAGCAGCAGTATTACAGACGCAAGCCCCCAATCTTCAGCCCGTAAGAAACCCCATGAGAAGCCTAGCGCAAGAGAGCCGCCTCGAGAATCTTTGGCACAGCCATCTTGGAGGAGCTCAGCTGCCCAGGCGTTCTCCAGCTTTGTGTCAGGTTTGCCTAGTAGAGTTGGGGTAGGGTCTGGGTCGATTGGATTTGGGAATGAGGTTGGTGGTTCAAGGTTTGGTGGCTCAAGGTTCGGCGTGGACCGCCAAAGGAATCTGGCGCATGTAGGAACGGAAGAGGGTAGCACGATAAGTCGTGCGCCGCCACTAGCCACCCAGGACCAAACTATGCCACAGGACCGCGCAGGCATTACCCAGTTATCCGGAGTAGGACCTATTTCTGAAACAACTGAGACTAGATCGTATCTAGAACCGGCTCAAGCCCAAACGAATCCTCAACAGGCGACGGGAAGTTTGCAAACAGCAATGCCAGTCAGTCCTGCTAAGGGCGTAGAGGGAGTCACGGGTTCTCAGGGTTGGAATTTGGCAGGGTTGTTAGGGCAGGGCTTGTCGGGGTCAGTGTCTCGGGGTTTAGGGTCGGTAGAATTGCCTTTCGCCTCTCGGGATCAAGTGGAGTCCTCGACAACTCAGCGCATTACGGATGGCCGGGAAGGGCAGGGTTTATCGGGTTTAGGATTGCTAGGCGTAGGGCCGGAGGAAAGACATCAAGGTGCAAGAGCAACGTTTCCAGAAATCAATCAACCTCCAAACCCCGTCTTTAGCTTATCTGATCCCAGTCTTCGAACGATCCCACCAAGAACCTCAACTCCCCAAGCCACCCCAAGTCTGTTGGAAGCGTTAGCGCAGGGTGTATGCCAACTTCAAGACCTCCAAAGGGCAGCGATGGAATCAAAATCCCCAACAGGTAGCGAGGCTGAAACTGTGAAGTTCTCCAAGTCGGAGTTACCTTCACTGCCAGACGTGAACGCGGATGATTCTTCGATAAGGTTCTCTGATTGGCTTCGGTTGGTTAGGAGTCTAGTAGAAGATGCTTCTTTGACCAGTGCAGCTTGGTGGCAACACATCTTGAAAGAAGCCAACGAAGCGTATGAAACATGGCAGGCATGCGACCCCCTTCGTCGTTTGAGCATTGAGCCACAAGCCAAAGAGTCTCAAAATCCTAAGTGGGTACGTTTGAATGCTCGCATGTCTAGCATGGTGTATGCCGTGATGTCGCCAGCTTTGCGAGCCGATGCTACATCCCGCAGAGTAACATCTTCAACGCTGCACTTGGTGTTTCGATTGCTGCTGCACTTTCAACCGGGCGGCGCTACTGAACGAGCTACGATTTTAGCTAAACTTCAAACGCCAGGTGCTGCCAAAACTCCCGATGAGGCTCTGTCAAGCCTTCGTCGCTGGTCGGATTGGTGGAATCGTCTCACCGAAACAGGGATGACGGAACCAGACCCATCAGTGATAGTCAGAGCTTTGTTGTCGATTGTTGAACGACCATTGCAATCAGCCCCTGAAGTACTCTTTCGGACGCAGGTCGCTAGATCAGCTCTGTGCATAGACCAATGCCCAACACTTCAACAGGCCCTGAGCTTCCATAGGCATCTGTTAGCGGAGTTTGAACAGTTCTGTTTGTCTGTAGGTGGTTCGCAAGATGGTCCGAAGGTGAGGCTCGCTCAGGTGAACCAGGAAACCATCCAGAAAGGCAAGCCTAATTGTGAGTATTATTTGTCCAACGCAGGGTGTAAGAAGGGTTTGAGTTGCCAATACAAGCATTCCATGCAGGATCTTCCAAAGGAGGCGAGGGCGCGCAAATGCTTAAGATGTGGGTCTGAAGCCCACCGTGCAAAGCAATGTCCACATCCTGGGAAAGGTGATAAGCAAAATTCGGATAAAGAAGGCGCTAATGCTAATAGAGGCGGTCCTGTGTCACCTACTTCAACATCTCCTGAAAGCTCACCGGCGAAAGGCGCGGCGGCTAGAAAGGCGCAGAAACAACAGGAGCTTCAGCAACAGCAGGCCCAAGCATCAACAGCAGCGTCATCGGGAGTGCAGGAGCAGATTAACCAGAGCGTTACATCAGTTGCAGCTAATGCTGGAGTTCAGGGTGTGGGGCAACAAGCGTTAACACCTTCCGGTAATGCACCTGTGCAGGTTGGAACCCAAGCAAGCCCCGGAATTTACCTAATCCAAGCACCTGCTTCAGCTGCAGCAGCTTCGCAGCAAGTGGCAGGGTCGACACCGGCACAGGCGCATGTGGCTGCCATGCAGGCGTCACCACCGACAGTTGACCCTCTTGCAATAACGCGTCTCCTGCAGCAAATAGGACTCAATCCAGTGGATGCTTCAGCAGGACGGACGGGACAGGATCAAGGTCCAAGGTTGAATGCATTAGTCGTGTCTAGCCATATGCCAGTTCAGGAGGAGACACCGGCAGGGTGCATGAGGGAACTCGGTCAAGGTTTCAATAAGTGTAGCTCTTTAGAGGCCCCGTCTCAGAAACCTGATGTGTTGGCGGACTCAGGCGCAACGAACGTTCTGCGTGGACCTAGGTCAAATGAGGAGTGGGACAGGGCAGAGCCAGTTCAGGTGAAGCTAGCTACGAATGCAGAAACGATCTTGCGGCAAACTCCTGTAGGGTCGCTTTTGCATCCCATTTCGAGTGAAAATCAAGAGCCCCCTCCTATCGTTCCCTTAGGAAGGATCATCGAAAGGCTAGGGTATGTGTTGTCGTGGGATAAAGATTCTTGCATCTTGAGGGCCCCGAATGGAACCGTGCACAAACTCAAGGTCCGCGAAGGTTGCCCGTATCTTTCGCATTCAGATGCTGGTCGTCTCATTTTGCGGTTGGAAGCGAAGGCAGCGGAGGAAGGTTTGAAGCAACTGCAGGAGGCTACAGTTTGCACCGCAACCGCAGTGTCTCGGGCTAGGGAGTCGATGTCTCGTACGTGGTATGATGCAATGAAGGACTACAGTGCTTCTGGGAATCCGGAGGACGCAGGTAGAGCAGTGTTTATGGCCAGATGGTTGGATTACGCCCCTCCAGGTTCAGTAATAGGAGCTTTCCCGCGACAGAGCCAGGTGAACGCATGGGAGATGTTATCGAGGGTTCCAGGCTGGTCTCGAAGGTTTCGGCGCCGCCTAAAGGCGTCAAAGAATTGGATTGTGCATCTCTTTGCGGGGGATGGGACGTGGGACCCGCTTCCGATTACGTCTCAAAGGGATGAGGTGGTTGTTACCGTGGATGTGAGGGCTGGAAAGGCTCAAGACCTAATGAAGGGAGCAATCTGGGATGTACTGGTGTGGGCAGGGCGCAGTGGAAGGATCGCTCATGTGATCGGTGCTCCCCCTCGCGTTTCGTTCCTCCCAAATTCGTCTTGTGGTACTCCTCAGAACGAAGCGTACTTCACCGACTTAGGTCTGCAGAATCCTACTCTTCGGTCGGCAGATGAACCAAATCAGCGGTCAATCCGAGAGCTATCGCTGGTTGCGCGAATGTTGACTTTGCATGCGCTCGCCACGGCAGGGAGGGAGGTTTACAAGCATAGCAAACATTTGGCGAGTGAGGTAGGGTTTGCGATGGAGCACCCACAATACACTAAAGCACCCACGCTGTCAGGAGGCTCACCTCTGCATTCAGTGTGGGAGTCAGTGCTGTGGAGAAGGTATGCGGAGGACGCGATGATGGATGTGATTACGTTTACGTCGCGTGGGAAGGCAGATTCGGGCGAGAATGACCAGAAACGGGACCCATCTGCGTATTCAACCTGCGCCCCTTCTTGCGCCCCTGATGGTTCCAAACAAGGGCATGATCAGGCAGTGCTTCGGGAGTCATTTCGCGAGTGTGAGCATCGTGACACATGGACTGTAGGTACCAACATACCAGGGCTGATTTTGCATTCCCATCAGTTTCCTCCAGATGACGGCAAACGCCGCCATCATGCGGCGAAGTGGACTCCAACCTTCAAGAGCGGACTATCAAGAGCAATTGGCTCTTTTCATGGGGCCCTTCGGTTGGCTCCTATGAGTGCAGCTGAGTGGTCGCAACATCAAAAGGCGGGACACATTCCTTTTCGCAGAGATTGTGCCGCCTGTGTATCGGGAGCAGCTGCCTCAAGAGCTCATCGGAAGCTCTCACACCCATTCGTTCACACGCTGAATATAGATTTGATGTGTCCGTTCAAGACAAAGGGATGGGATGCTACGTGTCGTAAGAAAACTGAGGGGACTCTCAAGTTTGCCCTAGTAGGATGTTATCGGTTTCCTGATCCTTTAGATCCCGGTCCACCTTGGCCTGAGGAGGGAACTAGAGGAGAAAAGGATGAGGTTCAGGAGGAGCCGTGTGATGACAAAACTCCCGATCCTTTTGAGTGCGAGGCAAAGGATGAAAGTCTAGAGGATTATGTGCCATCTGAGGAAGAGGATGAGAAAAAGGAAGGAGAATGCGAAGGAAGCGAGATGTTCGAGGAATTTCCTGAGTTGTTTGAGGGTGGAGAACCGGATGAACCTGCGCATCAAAGAGCACCAGTGCAAAGCCCAGAGTGGGATCTGAAGTGGGACGGAGCAACGAAGTTGCTACATTTCGCAGTGCCTCTGAGTAGCAGCAAGGCTTCAGGTGCTGTGGTTGCCATCCAGCAGATCATTGCGTATCTACGTGGCTTGAACCTGCCTGTGTTTAGGGTGCATTCAGACCGAGGGCGAGAGTTCGAGAATAGTACCCTGAAGAGTTTCCTTGCTCGTCACGCGATCGTGCAGTCTTTTGGTGAACCAGGGTTTCCTCAGACAAATGGAGCAGTAGAAAGTACCATTAGGAGCCTAAAGGCCTCTTCGCGAAAGCTTCTCGTCGACTCTCATCTTCCCCTAAATGCTTGGCCTCAGGCGTTGGCAACAGCAGCCACCCTCCAAAGGTCAAGTGTGCTCGGTCTATCAACCAAGTTGCTCACTCCGTTTGGGACAAAAGTCCTGGCACTTCAGCCTCGGTCTCATGAAGAGCGGCAAGAGTTTTCATCACGGTGGGTAGAGTACCGATATGTAGGTTTATCTCAGTTGGTTGCAGGTGCGCATGTGTTGGTGAAACATGAAGGTGGAAAGGCAATGTTTATGCACTCAACGAATGTGCGAGCGAACGTTGAGGCCCCACCGGAACCACCGTCCATGCATGTTCCTTTAGTTGGTAGACGAATGACCGGAAAGACGAAGCCCCCCTCACCAACCGGCGCTCCAGCTGTGCGTCAAGTAAACAGGGAAGAAGCACTAAAAGCATCATTTGAGGAGGAGGCTCGTAAGGTATTGTCGGATTGGGATCCTGCGAAGGCTCGGCAGTGTGTTCTTAAGTGGTGTAAGAAAATGCCAGGAAGTAGATTTTTGGCAGGACTGTGTAGGCGGGGAGGTATTGTAGGAGAACACACTGGTAACAGGGAAAGGCCATTGTTTGTTCGACTTCTCAACGCCCTCTTGACGCAGTATGCACCAGGCCATGAATACACATCCATTGGCCTCTTTACGGACGCCTTACCAGTTCACAGAGATAAAAACAATCACAAAGAGTCTATGAACATTGTCCTTCCGCTTCTTATGCCTCGGTCAGGAGGGCATCATTGGACACAGGTGATGCCAGGAGATGTCCTAACAGGGGGCATTGAAGAAATGCAGTCGGACTCAGGTCGGAAGTATTACGGAGTTGTGAATCGCTTGCAGACTTTGGTTCCTTCCCTGTTGAATCCCAGAAGGCGCCACGGCGTCACGACCTATCAAGGAGACAGGGTTGTACTAGTCGGATACAGAGTTCAAACACTGGACAAAGTGAAGGTTGAAACTTGGGCGAACATGGAGAATTTAGGTTTTCCGTGCGAAGGCTTACTTGAGGGCCTTAGCGCGGAGGAGCTGAGACAGCTTACAGAAAGTTCGAGGGGAAGGTTTCTTGATGATGTCACTTCTCCCTTTTTCCGTGCGGTAAATCCCGCTTCAAGTACCCTAGGGGATCAGACTCTTGAGGACTCAGGTCTGCTAGGACTTGGAGATGGAAGCCGAATGTTACAGGATGGAAGTATCGGAGCGCAGTATCATCAGACTGAAGGCGGCAGAAGCCCGGAGCAGGCCTATGCTGTAAAGTCTTGTGATAGGGACGCGAGGGATTCGATTCCTGAGGATTCGGGTCTTCAGCGGTCTGGAGGTTGGACGGAAAGGGTTCAAGGCGTATCCGAGAGTGTGGAGTTGCATGTGAATTGGGGACTCAAGGTTAGTCCGCATCGGGAGGGTGAGGCCTTCCAGAATGCTCTGAGGGCTCCGCTACCGGTGGTGCCCAAAGAGATGAATGAAATGCAAGTTTGTTTAAACCATCACGAAGGCGCGGAACGTACGTCGCATAACAGTTCTGGTACATCTCAGGACTTTGTTCCAAGGAATGTGCGGTCATTGCTTGTCCCACTGAGCGGTGAGGGCTATGTGGAGCTGGTTGAGGAGGAGTCATGTGAAGCTACCGTGGATGTTCAGTCACTTCCAAAGTCCCTCAGAACCATTCAAGCAGTGAGGAAAGTGGAGCAATCGTTTACAACAGACTTGGAATCACTTCTAAAGTCCTTGAGCTCACCACTCAAGGTTGTTCACCTTTGCGACCCCAGAGAAGCAAAGGCCCATCTGTTGAAATGGAAACCCACCATACAAAAGGAGTTTGACGGGATCAAACATGGTCTGAAACGATGGCGCCGAAGTTCTTCGGAGTTCAAGCGGCTTCTTGATCTTCCGAATACGATTCAGGTGCCAAGCAAGATTGTGTTTAGTGTAAAGCCACCGACACAAGGCGCACTTACGAATGAAACCCAGGTGTCAAGGAATGATCCAGGTTGGGCAGAGACAATGTTCTTCCGAAGAAAGGCTCGAATCGTATGTTGCGGCAATTATGCTGAAGAAACGGGACTCCCGGTATACGCCTCAGGGGCGTCATCAGAAACATTACGCATCCTCTTGATTATCACGAGTAAACAAAAATGGAGTCTAGCTACACTCGACATAGCTTCAGCATTTCTGCAAACACCGATGCCTGAGAAGGATTTCCCAGCCGTACTAGTCAAACCACCATCCATTCTCAAACTGCTTGATGTGATAGATGATGAAGAACAGTGGCAACTCTCAAGGGCTCTCTACGGCCTCCGAGAGGCACCACGCCTTTGGGGGCTGCATAGAGACTCATTGTTGAAGAACCAAGTGATACAAACATCAGATGGTGAAGTAACTTTGGTTCAGTGTGACTTGGATGGCAACTTATGGCTCGTCAAGCGTGTGGGAGAACTGAAGGGAGAGACCCTAGCATTGCTATTGGTTTATGTGGATGACCTCCTCTTCGGAGGCCCACCAGCGATCATAGATGCAGTGGCAGGCATGGTGCGGAGACTTTGGGACACCTCCCCACTTACCTACGCCAGCGAGGGTTCTCCAATCCAATTCTTGGGAACGGACATATCGGTGATACCCAACGGGTTTTTCTTGAGCCAGGGTTCTTATCTGGAGGAGATTGAAAGAACTCAAGATCTGAAGAAAGGTTTCAAAACTCCAGTCTCAAAGGACGATGCAAGCTTCGGCCTGCTACCATCGGACCCAGATCCGACTCCGGAGGACACGCTTCGAGCTCAAAAGCGAACAGGCGAGGTCCTTTGGCTCAGCCAAAGATCTCGTCCAGACTTAGGATTCGTCGCTGCTCTAGCAGGTTCACTGGCAACTCGAGCTCCAGTGCGCAGTGAGAGGGTGGCAACCAGAGCTCTGTGTTATGCTGTGGAAACGAAGTCGTTGGGGCTTCGATACCAGGCATCCGAAGAGCAACTACAGGCATACACAGACGCATCATTTGCGCCGGACGGGTCGAAGAGCCACACCGGTTGGTGCCTGTACCTACACTCAGGGGCCCTGCAATGGAAGTCAAGCCGTCAACCATTCGTTGTTTTAAGCAGCGCAGAGGCAGAGCTTCTTGCGCTCCAGGAAGGTAGCACTTGAGTCAATATCAGCGTTGATCGCGGCAATGGGTTTCGAGATTCAGCGTAAGCAGATTTTTTGTGACTCTACTTCAGCAATTTGTATACAGCAAGGCCAGTTTTCCTGGAGGACACGGCATCTCAGAGTGCGTTGCGCTTGGCTATCGGAGAAGCTGGCAGAAGAAGAGTTCGAGCTAGAGTTTCAAAGAGGAGATCAGCAAAGAGCTGACCTGTTGACGAAAGCACTGTCGCGTCCGAGAATTCAGGACCTCTCGGACCAGTGGGGTCTTTTCAATCAAGAGCTGTTCGCGGTAGGAGTAGACCCTAAGCCTCACACCCGTAGGATTCTCCTTGCACTCATGTTGCTGTTGCAGTCAGGAGTTGTGACGGGTCAAGAAGAAGAGGAGAGTGAGAGAGAGAATGTCAAGTCGGATGTAGTGGTGTATCTTGTCGCAGGGATGCTTGTAGTTACTGCTGTTGCGCTGTGGGAAGTAGGAAAGGTAGTCTTCAGAAAGTTTGGGGAACCACTGCTCAGAAAGCAGGCGCGTAAGGCTCAGCGGGCCGAGCGCTTGAGAAACGCAATCAGCTCAGAGCTTCAGGCGAGGATCGATGATGTCTTGGAGTCGGCGTTGACAGAACCACCTATGCAAGCGCCGCCAGGGTCTGAAGGGGTTAGAAGGCGTAGGGGTTTGAGTAGCACAGATTCAGAGCAAACTGCTTCCGCTTTCCAATCGTCGGTGTTAGCAAGGTCCCAAGCAGTAGCCTCAGCATCTAGAGTCCAGCCTGCATCACATGTCTCACCGTCTGAAGTCCCAGCAGATCGAGGTAGACAGGCTGTAAGAATTCACAAAGAAGTGAGCACCCAAACTGAGCCACAGGTAGCCAGGGAATCGCTTCAACCCAGATCTGAGATCCGGATCATTAGAGAACCGGTCCCTACGTTGCCTGCGAGGGATCACGTAGGCAGTGGTGAGTGCTATCATCTTCAAGAGGGTTGCCAAGGATATCTGAAGGCCTCCAACCACAGAAGCCTTCGTTTGTGCGAGTACTGTCGTCGCGCGAACAGTCCGTGATGCAAGAGGATGTGCATAGGAGCCTGAGCGGAGCCGGTTCCTGTAAGAAGTCCTCGAAAGTTTTGAAGCAGAAGTGGCGCTTCCTGACGGAAGTGCCAAGGAGGAGTGCGGAAGTGCTCCAGGTCTTGGAGAGACCAGCTGGGACTGCGTGGTGTTCGGCCGTGTCGCCGACAGATGCAGTGTTGCCTGCTGTGGCTCAAGTGAAGCTCAGCAAGAGGCGACGGTCCCAAAGTAAATGATAAGCGTAGTTATCCTTGAGATGGAGCTTGGAAGATTCCTTTGAGATCGCATAGCAAGCTCGATGTAAAGATTTCCTCGAGGATCTAACTTCGTCTTTTGCAGTGCAGAGAAAATCCCAGTGCATCTCATCCGCGGCCCATTGCTTCCTGTGACCTTGGCCTTTCATTCTGGGAATCGCAGGTTGGATTTCGGGCATTGTTGGGAAGAATCTGGATTTGAGATTGAGATTGATTACGAGTACACCGTCGAATTCAGGTGTATTCCGCAGGTACCTTATTTTGGGGTCCTTATAATAAGGATCCTACTATTTAGGGTACCATATTAGGGTCCTCTATTTTGGGAAACTCCCATTTAAGGCTGCATGGGATAGCTACGCCTCGGTTTAGGGTTCCTTTATGAATATTCAGTTCTTTACGGTTCAGCTATCCTTAGGGTCCCGGTGTCCTAAACCCTAAACCCTATCCCCGAAGGGGTTAATATAGGGGCTTCAATGACTACCTCTCCTACTTTGGGGGTTCCTTATTATAAGTATAGTATGATGGGCCCCAAAACCATATTCTAACTATTAAGGCCCCTATATTGGGGTGTCGGTGTCTTAAACGGGAAACCTCGACACCTGATCCGCGTGTCCTGGAGGTCAATTCTCTCCAACTCCAAGGACCAGCTCGAAAAGGAAAAGTTCAGCAGCTCTCTTGGAACGTCCTTTGGCTTTTGTTTTATCTTAAGGGCTGTTTTCCTTTTGGTAGTTTAAGGTTTAAGGTTCAGAGTTTAGGAATTAAAGGTTAGTATGCCGGGCTTAGGGACTAAAGTTTAAGGTTTAGGGTTGGGGGTTTAGGTCTAGAGTTTAGGGGGCTTTCCCAGGCATCGTGGGGAAAGAGATACCTAAGATACTTGAGGGAATCCAAGACGTATGTCCAGACACCGGGTAGTTCCCTAAATTAGGGTCCCGTTTAGGGCCCATTCTATTCGCGTGATGTACTATTTTGGGGACCCAAAAAGGGACCCTAATATGAAAAACCACCCATACGACCCAAAATCCCCTCAAGAGAGAACAGACGTTCGAGGCCTCAACCATAAACTCTGAACCCTGAACCCTTCACTCAAAGGGTATATAATAGCTATACTAAGGGTAAGAACCTAGGGGTCCTTATTAAGGGTCCCTCCTTTTACCCTTGGATTCACCTTCAACAAAGCCTGAACTTAAGCCCTGACCTTTGACAGGAGCCAGGGGGCAAGAGTTTGGGATCTGATTGATACATTGGTCTCATGTAGAAGCTCAATTCCTTACCACTACCATCCATCCCTTAAGGGTTCCTCAACCAAAAATCATGCGTGCCATAACTAGGTGGGGCTTGTAGAGCCTTTGAAAAATATTAGTAAATAAAATCCTCTTAAGCCCAATAAGGGAAAATATAAAATGTCCCAAAGCCCTACCTAGATAATGCGCCCAAGACCCCTTCAGGATAGGCTTTGGGGGTTAGGACTTCGTCAAGGGGCTTAAGGTGATTCATGAGGGCCTGGCTTTTCGGTTGTGTTACACTTGATGAAATCCCTGTCTTAGCGGCTAGGCAAGACCCTGAAAGCCAGAAAAACCCAGAACGCCAAACTCAAGAGGCCTGAAGATCACCTAAACCCTGAACATCCATAGACCTTGGGTGCGGCCCCCGCTCAGTAATAGTTGAATAACAGTCATAAGATAGACATACTAGGATCTTAATAGTGGCCCCATTATAGACTCTTACGGAATGGGGGCACTACCTCACATAGACCCTAAATAACCTGCAGGCCCCAGCGTCGACAGACTCTAAACCCTACTAAACCCTAAACCCTAAACCGAATCCTAAATCCTACATAGCCCGCCGCCCCGCTTCCAGCCCACTATCCCCCAGCTCCCAAGGGTTGCTCAGGATCGAAGGTTTTAGGGATTAGGGTTTAGGGGCTTAGGGTTTAGGGGTTTAGGGTTTAGGGGTTTGGGGGGGTTTAGGGGTTTAGGGGTTTAGGGGTTTAGGGTTTAGGGTTTAAGGTCTAGGGTTTACGGGTTTAGGGTTTAGGGGTTTGGGGTTTAGGGTCTAAGGTCGAGGGTGAAACCCCGGCAGATACAGCACAACCATCCTCAGGGCACATGCGACCTTCAAAAATCCTGAATGAAACCGCGAACTTCGACCCTGGCTTCAAAAACACAAGAGGGTTTAGGGTTTAGGGTTTAGGGTTTAGGGTTTAGGGTTTAGGGTTTTGGGTTTAGGGTTTAGGGTTTAGGGTTTAGGGTTTAGGGTTTGGGGTTTAGGGACAGCCTAAGACCATCATAGTAGTATCTTATAGTAGCTTCTGGTATATTGTGGTATCTTATAGGTTACTTAAAGTCTATGTGAGGCACTGCCCCCGTACAGTAAGAGTCTATGATAGGGCTACTGTTAAGGTCCTAATATACCTATATTATGAATACTATTTAACTATTTCTGAGTGGGGGCCGTACCCAAAGCACACCCCGAAGAACCCTGGACAAACCCACAAAGCCCTCAAAAGCATTTCAACTCTCTAACCCCAAAGCCCCCAAACCCTAAACCCCAACCCCTGAAACCCCAAAGCCAAGCCGACACCCTCAACCTCAAAAAAAACCCTGAACCCTGAAACACCCCCCAAGCAAACCCCAGACCCTAAAACCCCCCCCAAAAAAACCTAAACCTTAAACCCAAAAAAAAAACTCTAAACCCGATACCCTAAACCTTAAACCCAAAAAAGAACCCTAAATCTGATACCCTAAACCTTAAAAATCGGAGAACCCCCTTGCCTTGATGAAGGCCCGCGCGTGCTCGCGGATGAGGTGCGAGGCCCACCGCCTCCCATGAGATTTTGGGGGTTGGGGTTTCGGGTTTAGGGTTTGGGTTTAAGGTTTGGGGTTTAGGGTTAGGTTTAGGTTTGGGGTTTAGGGGTAACGCACGACGATTTGACATCACTGCTGGAAACTCGATTATGGCTCTTTCCGGGTAGAGGGTCACTGTTCGCTCAGCTGGCCCGCCTTTTGCTGAGGGGTTTGGGCGGAGCCACCAGGTGCAACGGGGCATACTCATAATAATAATAATAGTAATAATAATAATAATGATAATAATAATAATAATTAATAGTAGTAATAATAATAAGAATAAGAATAAGAATAAGAATAAGAATAAGAATAAGAATAAGAATAAGAATAAGAAGAATAAGAATAAGAAGAAGAATAAGAATAATAATAAGAATAAGAATAAGAATAAGAATAATAGTAGTAATAATAATAATAATGGATGCGAGGACCTCGAGCCTCCTCTTATTGAGTTCTTAAACCTATGGTGGTGTTCTCTGAGTGACGCATGGTTGGTGGTACTGGTCCTGGTTTGGGATCCTGGTGGCACCTTCTTTTCCGGGCCCTGGCAACTCTGGGGCAGATTAGATGTGCTGGTTTAGGCTTTAGGGGTTAGGGTTTAGCGTGGGTTTCCCCCTTCGCTTTGGGCTTCTTAGGTTTTCGGTCTTAAACAAACCCCTTCAGAGCCTTTATGGACCGCCTCAAGGAGCTCTTCCAGCATTCACCCTTTAAGGACCCTTCAGCCCTAAACCCCTCTAAACGAGCCCTGCAAGGAGCCCTTATAGCAATTCTTGAAGGAATCTTAAGGGGTTCCTTTAAGGGTTCCTTTAAGGGATCCTTTCAGGGTTCCCTTTAGGGCTCCTTTCAGGGTTGCTTTAAGGGTTCCTTCAAGGGAACCCAGTCACGCCTCACTAAGGAAATCATCGCCCCGCCGAGGACGCCGACGGAGAACTGCGAGGTCGATATAAGGCTAAGCTCTAGATTGCCATAGGCTTTGGGGGTTTGGGGTCTGTAGATTACTGTAGGCTTTGGGGGTTTGGGGTCTATAGATTAGTATAGGCTTTGGGGGTTTGGGGTCTGTAGATTACTGTAGGCTTTGGGGGTTTGGGGTCTATAGATTAGTATAGGCTTTGGGGTTTGGGGTCTATAGATTAGTATAGGCTTTGGGGTTTGGGGTCTGTAGATTACTATAGGCTTTGGGGGTTTGGGGTCTATAGATTACTATAGGCTTTGGGGGCTTGGGGTCTATGGAAAATTATAGACTTTGGGGTTTGGGGTCTATAGATTGCCACAGGCTTTGGGGGTTTGGGGTTTAGGGTTTAGGGTTTAGGCTTAGGGTTTAGGATTTAGGGTTTCGGGTTTAGGTGCCACTAGTATAAGGCTAGTAGAGGGTCAGGGTTCAGGGTTTCGGGAACAGTAGCAAAGGCTACTGAGGGTTTAGGGCTTGAGGAGTGGAGGGGTTGAGGGTTCAGGACTTTCATAATCCAATCCCACGGTTTTCACAGCCTGAGAGGGTTTGGTAATGATTTCTGTTCGGGGCCGATGGTCCCTTCCTGTCTTACACGAGGTTTCTCTGGCTTACGTTGCTTTCGGTCTTGTATAGCAACTTTTGAGTATTGTAGATCGTTCTGGCGATGTATAGTCTTGTTAAGGGATGAAAATGATCCACAAACAGGTTAAGAGAAGTTCTGGAAGGATTCTGTCCATGTTTTCGATGCAAAAGCAATCGAATTTCTTGCAGTGCCTTTTGTAAGCAACTCTACGGGGTTCAACAATGGATTTACGCTAGGATTGTCTGGGGTTCGTGTGTCATAGAAAGGCCTTAACTTGATCGTTAGAATCGAGACCGGTGGTATATTGATTTAGACTCATCTGTGATATACGGTAAACCCTAAACCCAAAACCCCAAGCCCAGGACCCTAAACCCTAAACCCCTAAACCCTAAACCCTAAACCCCTAAACCCCAAACCCTAAACCCCTAAACCCTAAACCCTAAACCCCTAAACCCTAAACCCCTAAACCCCTCAACCCCTAAACCCGAGATTTTTGGGGTGAGCTCTTTTCCGTCTGCTTAGGTTTCGGGGTCTAGGCACTTGAGTTTGTTGATTTCTGGGGGGAGTAGGCTCTTGGCTTCGGCGTTTTAGGCATTCGGTTTAGAATTCGGGCGGTCCGCCCTTCTGCTTCCAAGCCCTTGCCGACTTCGACAGCTTCAACCCTTAACCCTAAACCCTAAACCCTAAACCCTGAACCCTAAACCCCTAACCCTAAACCCTAAACCCTACCATTCGCAACCTTCCAGCGAAGTCAGAGGGACCGAGATGCGATGCTCAATACCCCAAACCTCAACCGAAGCTTCGAGTCCCGACACCCTGGGCCGCGGCAGGGACCCTAAAGTGTTTTCTGAAACTTAGACCCGTGCTTGAGCCTTAAACCCCAAATCCTAAACCCTAAACCCCTGAACCCTAATATCCCAACCATCAAGCTGCCCTGAACCCCAAAACACACATGACATCTTCAGAAGGAAGCCACCTCATCTTCTCTGGATGTCTCCTACCAGGGGCTGGTTTCAAGTGTTTACAAGGGCTATGGGATTTGGATTCGAGACATCTTAAGCTAATTCCTAGATGAACACACTGTAATGTACCCCTGGTGCATACGAGGCTTCGGATTCTAGGCATTTTGGGGGTTCCGGGCTTCTGGGATAAGGCTACAGCGAGTCTAAGCCCAGGCCCTAAGCCCCAACCAGTCTCCCATGGGTTGAAAATTTCAGCCCTAAGCCCTAACCCCACATCCTAAATCCTGTAAGTAAAGACCGAAAATAAAAGCATTAAGCCCGAAGCCCGAAACCCGAAAGCCTGCTTAAAGTTCCTTCGAGTGCTGATCAACCCCAAACCCCAAAACTAAACCTCAACTACTTGGAAACCTGACCTGCGCATCTCCACCTCGGAAACTCGCGTTGATACATCCACAAGCCCCCTCAAGGAACATGAGACGCTCGAAACCCCTTCTAGGACCAGGAACAGAAGCTTGAAGGCTACACCCTAAACCCTCAACTTTAAAAACTAAACCCTCATCTCTAAACCGGAACCCTAAACCCTAAATCCTTGGTCAGGGGATCCTCAAGGCCTTATTCCCCCGCCTGAGCTGTGCAACAAACAATAGCAGTCATAATCATTCAACAGTCATGAGCAGAACGCAACGTTTATGCAAAACAAGACAGCCAGCCAGCCAGACAGACAGACGAACAAACAACACGTGCATAAGTAGGTACATAAACTGACAATCAAAAGCAATTAAACCAACAACCGAACAGGTAAGGAGATTGAACACAAAGATAAACACAGCTACGACCACTGCAGCAGGACGAAAGTTTGACCTACCTCGCAGTTTCACAGAAAAAAGGCCCATTCCCCCATAGAATCCGAACAGACATGAATTCCTGGGTGATCCTCCGAAACCATGAAGCGTATAGCTAAAATACTGTGCATATATCTATATTATGACTATTATTCAACTGTTACTGAGTGGCGGCAGTACCCAATCCATGGTAGATTCATAGCTAAAAAACTGCGTACAAGATCCTTCGCCAGCTAATTCGAGCCGCCGGGCACTCCTCTACTCCGCACAAGGTCTCAAGACAAGAAACATACATTAGGTTATCAAAACTCTTGTCCTCCTGCTATATACATTTGTAGGTAGACACTGGGAAGAAAACATAGATATTTACATATGTGTATATATATACACATATATGCATGTATATATGTATGATTATGCATATGTATCTATATGTTTGTGTGTGTGTTTGTGGATAACGCACATGCTCAAGGCTTGGACACGATCTTTGCAGAATCAAAGCCTCTAGGAGAGCTATGCTCAGAATAAAGCTTTGAGGTCTGTCATGGTATGTTGTCATGTTTGAGTAACCGCAAGGAGCAATACTGGCAATCATTTATTTAAACCGTAATATAACGTCAAGGGTCGCAAGCTTCAAGTTCCTCTGTCTCGGGCCATAAACCCTAAACCCCTAAACCACTAAAACCTAACCCCTAAATCCTTGAACCCTAAACCACCAAAGGGCTCAGAAAGAGTCTCGAGGTTTGGGATCTTTAGTTTTGGGAATGGGGCGAAGGTAGGGTATAGGATTTAGGGTTTAGGCACTCAGGTTTAGGATAAAATGTAGGTACAGGATTTAGGCTTTAGGGATTAAAGTTTTGGATACATGTAGCGTACTGGGTGCAGGATTTAGGGTAAACGTGATATGGGTAGTTCTCTAGATCAGGGTCCCTTTTACGGTCATTTTTCATGGGTGCGGTACTATAATGAGGAGTCAAGACTGGCCCTAATTTGGAGAACTGCCCAGATGGGGCTTAGAGCATGAAGAGCATAGTTAGGATGGACTTAGGGTCTTGGAAATCAGTGTCCGGGCAATTCCGCAGCTTTGTTTAGGAATACAAGGTTACAATGCTCGGGGAACATGGTTACTGTCTGGCGGAGGGGCCTGCAGGGGGAAATTGTTTGCGACTGTTCCAACCCCTGCACTTGCAACCTGCCCCCGAAAGTGCACTCTGTCCTGGCGAAGGCGGGACCGATTGGAATACTGCTAGGGGACGCATCCATCCCAGCACAGAAGTGGTGCAGTCGAGGTCCTAGCCTTTTGACCACTGGGAAGATTAGATAGAGCTTTGCGGCTGCTGCCGAAAGATGATGCTTCCTGTTGCAATCCTTTTCTGCTCTGGCCTGAGTTTTCTTTCTACACGATGATTTTTGCAGAGACTGATGTTGAGGCACGAGTGTCTGCCAGTGGCTAAGTAGATGCCCTCGTTGTGCAAGCTTGAAGTCGGCAAACAAGCAATCCAAAAAATCGCATCATGAACTCAAGATAACTCAAGTCGGTTTAGGGTTTAGGGTTTGGGGTGCTCCTGATTCAGTGCACAAGGCTGGACAAAATGAACTTGCACCCTAAACCCAAACGTCCCACACCCTGAACCGGGTTCAGGGTTTAGGGTTTAGGGGCCCTAACCCTTCCAGCGCGTGTTGTGCTATGGCGCTGCTCATTCAAGGCCTTCAGAACCCACGAGATTTGGGGTTTAGTTGTTAGGGTTCGGGGCAGGCTGGGGGAAGGCCCACAGAGTTTGAGCTCAGGGTTTTGGGCTGCGGATTTGGGGTAGGGCCTTTATCTTCGAATTTGAGGTTTAGGGTTTAAGATTTCGGATATGAACAATTCTCATTTGGCGATCCCTCATACAGGCCCTGGACAAAAGGATCCTTCATACAAGGACCCCTACACAAGGCACCCCCAGTGACCCTAGTGTTAAGACACGCCCATATCCACCCATCCCTCTCAGCGCGACCGAACCAAAAGCAGGAAAAGTCTGCAACACGTGTAACATATCTGTCTATACATATACATATCGCATGTGCCTATATGTGTGTATATACAAGGTAATACTATATGTACATACGATATGGCTTACACAACCCTGAACATTGCTCGACCATGATGACAACATCCCGAACTATCGATTTCGACTTTTGTCCATGCCGGACGATCTGTTGTTGGCCCCGACAGGGTTGCGAGAAGCCATGAAGCACTCGAAGTCTTTGATGTCGTGCTCTTCGTACTTGGCCTTCTGCCTGTCGAGATACGCAACCTCAGCCGTCTGCGAGCGACCCAGGCCGCTATGGGCCCGGGCTTCACTCATGGCGGCACTGTCTGACAGCTTCTCCCATTCCATCTTCCCCTCACCCTTCTTCCCTTCGAAGTAGAAGACGTGGAGCGTCTGCCCCTTCTCTATGGCTTTGTCCACGTTGTTCTTCCACTCCTGGGCAATTGTGAACCATTGGGGTCCTAGTTTGTCGTCACAACAAAAAGGGATAGAAAGCGATGCTCATGTTCTCAGTGCCATGGGTGATCGTTCCGTAGAAATATACACTTGCAAACAGCAAAGGAACCAAGGCAACACAAGAACAGTCAATCTACCAATGAACATAACAACAACTGCTGCTGCCGCTGCCGCTGTCGCATCTGTTGTGCCACAGACACGACTGACAAGCAACATCACGAGAAACATCATGATTGCGACAACAACAGCGACAACCGTGCACTGTCAGGCAGTACGTAGATGAGTTGTGCTTGCTACTGGGGCCCGAACTGGGTACACGCAAGCAAGATGCAGAAACCAACCTCCAGTTACGATATGAACCCCATCGCCACGCAGATGCGGATCATTATGCTTCTGATTCTGTGCATGGAATGACGAAGATGACAGCGACGATGGCAACGGCGGCGGCGATGATTCTTGCACCGGAGAGCTGAACAAATGCTAAACTGATGATAGTCTTGTGGCCGTCGTCAGTGGTACTCTTTTTAATGTTCTTTGTCTGCTTACTCTCTGAACCCTGAGCCTCCAGCCCTTCTCGCCCAGACATTAGTTCAAAAACGAATAACATGAAACGGAATGTGTCGATCTATCTATCGATCTATGCATCCATCCGTCCATCTATCTATCTGCCGCACCCTGTCCCTTCCGCTTTCTCCCTTTCTATCATATAGTTGCTCATTTATTTCGCTGTATATGTATATATATATATATATATATATATATATACATACAGCGATGCAGCAGTTGTATTTGATAACATAAACAACAAAACAACAACCATAATCATCCCCATCCTCATTGATCGTAATCACAAGTTTAACTGCATGCAATCGCACCCAGACAAGTGTATAATCACAAAACGAACCCTAAACCTTAAACCCTCCAAACAAAATAAACCCTAAACCCACAACACTATGAAAGAAAACTAAACCCGTTGCTCCAACAAAAATAACACTAAACCCTAAACCCTAAACCCCTTTAACTCTAAACCCTAAACACCTTATAACATCTTTTCGAAAAAAACAAACATGAAAAGCACCCAACTGGCCTCGAACCATCGACAGCCCCAAGGAGGGCGCCGCTGGTTCGCAACGCACCGGGACTCGGCCTCCCAGTTCGAAGCAGAAAAGGGCTCCAAAAAGGGGTGTTTTGGGGTTTAGGGTTAGGGTTCAGTTTAGGGTTCAGGGTTTAGGGTTTAGGGTTCAGGGTTTTAGGTTTTGCAAGGGTGTTTTTGTGGTTTAGGGCTTGTTTTTAGAAGGGTGTTTTGTGACTTAGGGTCTTCAGCCTTTGGGGTTTAGGGCCTTTGGTATATAGGACCTTCGCTGTTGAAGGTTTAGGGTTAGGAGTTCAGGGCTGAGGATGTTGAGGGTTGGACGGACCCCAAGAGAAGAGCCCTTCCAAACAAGCCAACCTAGATCCTACCCTTCCCCCACCTTTTGAGGTGCGCTGCTTGTAGGGAGGCTTTTCGCACTTTAGGGTTCAAGCTTACTTGTTTGGGGTTTCCAGGGTTTAGGATTTGGAGGTGTTCAGGGTTCAGGGCAGGCTCTGGCGCCTAAGCAGCTCTTACGGGTTCTTAAGTGCTTTTTGGAAAGGGCCTTGTAGGTTTTTAGGGTTAGGGAACCGCACTTTTAGGCACGGCCTATGCTGATCTGTGAACGGGCTCGGCTAAACCACACCCACCATCCTCCGCCCCCTGCGCAAAGAAGAGCAAAGGACACCACCCCGAAAGCCTAAACCCTAAACCCCTAGACCCTAAACCCCTAAACCCCGAAACAAACCCCTAAAGCCCCCTACACCCTAACCCCTAAACCTTAATCCCCTCGACCACCCTCTTTGAGAGACCCACCCACCCAGCAACGGCACTCCTGGACCAGGGCTTCTTCCAGCTTTGAGTTGAAGGAGCCTGGAGACCAAGAGCAGCCCCGGATCTTCTCCCTTTTGATGACAACGACCTGAAGGGGTTTAGGGGTTCAGGTCTTTAGGGGTTCGGGGTTTAGGGGTTAAGGGGCTTAGGGGTTTAGGGATTTAGGGGTTTAGGGGTTAAGGGTTTAGGTTTCAGGGTTTAGAGCTTCGGATGGAAAGGGTAGTATAGGCCATTAGGGTTCAGGGTTGAGGTCAGGGCTGAATGAGTTTCGGATTTGCCGCACAGCGATGTTTGTGCGTGGGATGAGTTGGCTGAGCGTGCTAAAAACGTATAGGGACTACAACCGAATGGAATACTACCTACGTGTCAGACGTTCATAACACGCCCTAAGGCGTAACCCCCAAAGCCCTGAATCCCAAAATACAGAAACCTAAACCCAAAACGAAAAACAACGAACCCTGAAGCCTTGCAAAGCAAGCGCACCTTGTTCCACTGCTGAAAAAAAGGCCCGCAGTCAGAAAAAAATGAAGGATGTCACAAAAAAGCGGAACCGTAAACCCTAAACCCCGAAAACCCTAAAACCCTAAACCCTAAACCCCTAAGTCCACAAAAACCCTAAACCCTAAACCCCCAAGTCCCCTAAACCCTAAAACCCTGAAACCCTAAACCCCTAAACTCCTTCCCCACCTTGTTCATTGCCTTGGCATCTGCCTTCTCGAAGGCCAGCGTCTCCTTGCTGATGGGCTGCCCCGACTCCTGGGTCGCAGCGGTTTTTTGGAGCCTGGGGCTTCGGGCTTTCCTTGTTAAAGCTTAGGGTTTCTGTTAATCTTAGGGTTATCTGGCTTAGGGGTAAAGGTTAGCTTAGGGTTCGGGTTCAAGGTTTTCTGGAGTTCGGGCTTCGGGATTTCTTTCTTTTAAAGGGTTAGTTTATTAAGCTTAGGGCTATCTGGCTTAGGGTTTAGGGTTAGTTTAGGGCTTAGGGCTTAATTTTTGAAGCTTAGGGTTAGTTTATTAAGCTTAGGGTGATTTGGTTTAGGGTTTAGGGTTAGTTTAGGGCTTAGGGTTGTCTTTTTGAGGCTTGCGGCTGTCTTTTTAAAGCTTAGGGGTTCCTTTTTTAGCCTAAACCTTAAGCCCTGGACGCTCAACCCTAAACCGCGTAGCCCCAAACCTTACACACTCAACCTTAAACCCTAAACCTTAAACCCTTAAACCTAAAACCCTAAACCCGTAAACCCGTAAACCCGTAAACCCTAAACCCCTAAACCCCTCAACCCCTAAACCCTAACCCCTAAACCCCTAAACCCTCCTTTTAGATCCGTCATAGGCACCCTTATAGCAACAGGAACCATCAACCCACAAACAGGATCCCGAACATTGCGCGAGACTCGGGGTTCAGATCGATGACGCTGAGGTAGCTGGAGGCCTCCGTTCTTCAACACTGTAACCGGTTTAGGGTTTAGGGGTTAGGGTGTAGGGTTTAGGGTGTAGGGGTTAGGGTTTAGGGTGCAGGGTTTTAGGGTTTAGGGTTTAGGATGTAGGGTTTACGGTTTCGGGTGTCGGTAACCCTCTTCTAGTAGCCTTCCTCTTCGAACTCTCTTCTAGTCACCCTCTTCCAGTAGCCTTGCTCTAGGAACCTTCTTCCAGCAACCTTTTTTCAACGCAATATTCTACGGTTGATGATATAAACCCTGCATTACCCATAATAAGGAATATGCCCTAATTCCGTTTAGGATCATCAACCGTAGTAACTCTCTTTTGATAGCCGTCTCTTCGAACCCTCTTCTAGTAGCCCTGTCTAAACTCCTCAAATAAGCGTCTATCAAACCCTAAACCTTAAGCCTTAAACCCTCAACCCGGAAGTCTAAAGAGAACCCTATGGAAGCCTCCATCGAACCATGACCGTCTTCTAGCAACCCTCCCGAAACCCT
This sequence comes from Symbiodinium sp. CCMP2592, assembly GCA_905221615.1. Classification (NCBI taxonomy): domain Eukaryota; class Dinophyceae; order Suessiales; family Symbiodiniaceae; genus Symbiodinium; species Symbiodinium sp. CCMP2592. The sequence continues at coordinate 55,797 of CAJNDT010000579.1, read as the reverse complement.
AAGTCCTAAAGTCATAAACCCTAAAGTCCTAAAGTCCTAAACCCTAAACCCTAAAGTCGAAAGTCCCCAAAGTCTTCCACAAGAGTTGTATTGGAAGCCTCCATCGGGCCATAAATGTCATGGCACCAGCATCTCCCAGTGGCTGGGTTTCGGGAGTGCTTCCCCAAACCGGAATCTTTGTCCTCGGTTCTGGGTTTCGGGTTTAGGGCTTAGGGTTTGCCGTGGAATAATGCATAGGCGATATTTACTTGAGACAAGGCTGTGTTGAGTGCATGCTATTACTGCGGTGCGCTGTGAAAGCCTGTCTATTGAAGGCTTTCCTTTCTTTCTTTCCCACAGGTGGGGCTTGCCTTTCTGGGGAGTCCAAAAACAGGCAACCTCCCAGGACCTCGAGCTTAGGATTTCGGGTGTTGACTAATAAAAGTGTTTTGGTAGCGTACGACGCGGGTGCTACGTTCCGCATGGCTGTGGAGAGGCGGGCTGGTCGGCCTTTCGCGATCTGTTGCGAGGGGCTGAAGCGCCGCCCCCACGGTAGGTGGATAGCCTATGCCTTGAGTTTAGGGTTCAGGGGACGTAAACGCTACACTCTAAGTAAATCCTGATCCCTACACCCCAAACCCAAAGGCCAACACCCAAACTGACATCTCCGTCCGTTTTCTCTGGTTTGCCAGGTATATGGATGTTAAATGGGTCTTGCGATGGTGTTGTAGGGCTTTACTCGGGCATCATAACTGAACTACGTACCCTTGATCCGAACGTGCAGTTTAGCGAAGACGCTCCACACAAGCAGAATGAGTAAAGGAGTACTACTGCGTGGCTCAGTGTCAGTCAAGAAGACGCAGGCCAGTGAGAAGCGATCCTGTACCTTCGCCGCCTGAACGGCGTGATCCCAGAGATCACTGTAGTGTCCAGGGAAGGACACCACGCAGTCCTGCGCAGCATCGTTGATGTGCCCATTAAAAGCGATGCGCTTGCAAGCCAAGCCATCGAAACCAGACATTGACATGTCCACCAACTTCCTGCACAAGAGACACAGACTCCGCTTAGGATTTAAGGCTTTGGAGTTTGGTACTTAGGGTTTTAGGGTTGCGGGTTTAGGATACTTCACATCTGCAACCCTGGCATATGGGAGGACCGGAAAAGCCTGTGAGCATCCACTGCGCCACAAAACTCCGCCACTGCACTAAACCCCTAAACCCCTAAACCCCTAAAACCCTAAAACCCTAAACCCCTAAACCCCGAAACCCCGAAACCCCGAAACCCGAAACCACAAACCCCTCGACCCTAAACCCTAAATGGGAGTTTCCGAAAACAAGGGTCCCACGATGGAACCCAAATTACGTAGTAGGAGGAAAAAGGGCCCCAAAACAAGGTACCCCTAGTTTTCGGAAACTCCCTAAATCGAGAACGCGACTGGGCGCGAGACGGAAGTGGAAGAAGCTACGGTTGATGATATACATCCTGCATTACCTTAAGGACCCTAAACTATGGGAATTGTGGTAGATTCCCTCTTATGGGTAATGCAGGATTTCTATCATCAACGGTACTGTAGGAAGAGGACGAAAGAAACGGAAAAACACTGGATGGAGAGTCACTCACAGAAGGGCAGACGGATAGATAGATAGCTATATTATGTATATGCATATGTATACAATTATGCATATGTATATGTAGATAGATAGACAGAGAGATAAATAGGTAGATAGACAGAAAGACAGATAGACGGACAGACACATAGATAGATACCGCAAATGAAACACAAGGCATTCGGAGATGTGAAAGATACAAGCGTGGGTTCACAAGAAGCGGAAAGCAATCGAGACGGAGAGAACGATTGCTCGATGCTGTCGATATGCACAATATCACTCTGACTGATGTCCTTGCTGTCAAGGCCCGTACCTGCTTCGTCAAATTCCTCTTCCCTCAAACCCTGAATCTTAAAGCCCTGCTCCCGTCCTGACAACGCCCGCGTTTCTTGTTTGGAACGCCCCACAAGGGCGGAGAAACCCCCGATCAACCCTCGACCTCCTAAACCCTAAACCCTTAATGTAGGAACCTAATTAAGAAACCTTGGGCTTTTATTTGGGTTTCTTATATGAATCCTATTCTTTTCGGGTTACAGGCCCAAGGTTTCTTAATCAGGTTCCTACGTTACCGATCCCCTAAACCAATCCCCTGTCGCGGTTTAGGGTCTAGGGTTTAGGGGCCCAGCCTGAAAGCTTCCATGGGCTGATCCCACTGCCGCGGGCCAACTAAGCCACTGAGCAGCAGGGCGTTGCAAACCTGCCAGGGTTCTGTTAAGGGCTCTTTCCATGGATTGATGACTCTGTGAGAGTTCCTTGAAGTGCTCCGTTAAGGACTTCTTGGCTTCGGGTTCAGGGTTTAGGAAGTAAGGCTTCAGGATTCAGGGTTTAGGATGGTTTGCGAGGCTCCAAAGCAGCTTCAAGGAACGTGCCTTAAATCAGATGTAGGAGTCCTCTACGATGTCTTGTATAGTGAGTCATCAAGGAGTGTTCGAGTCTAGGCTCTAAACCCTAAGCCGTAGTGAGTCTGTGCTTCTCCCTAACTCTCTGGGCTTCGGGAGACGCGGGTTCTGAGAAATTCTGCTCTCTTCGGTTCTGGGGAAATGTAGTATTATGGTCCTCCTTATCATCCCTTAGCCCTAAACCCTATAAGCCCTAAGCCCTAACAGTCTTCTTGATGAGGTTATGTAGAGAAAGATGGACGGCAAGTAATACTGGAGATTGCCAGCTCCGTGGGTGATAAGGGCTTTCGGGGTGTAGGGTTTAGGGTTTAAGGTTTAAGGCTTAGGGTCTAGGGCCTAGGGTTTAGGGTGCAGCGAACGTGGCCCAGTGTGGCTGCTGCCCTTCGGGGCTCCATGGTCGTTTCAGGGAGGAAAGCACCGTCCACAGGTTTACGCTTAACGAAAAACCCAAGAAGCTCTGGAACAACGCATTTCTGCGAAACCGATTCTGGGTGCCTATCAACTTACTGGTGCATGGTGCACTTGTTTTGCTCGCTGAGACTTCCGGTGACAGGTACCTGGATGATGTAACCCCCAAACCTAAAACCTAACCGCTTTGCAGCCCTACCAAGACCAACTCGCTTTGTGGACACCCCACAGAACTCTTTAAACCCCATGAAAAACCATTACCGCATGGTGAAAAAACCTATATATACCACCACCAACACAAAGAGTAAGCCAATTCGCAGCTTGCCTAAAACCGTCAACCCTGTCCTATGCCTGGAAAGCTTTCTGACTACTGAGCCCGTTTCAACTCGAAGCTCTTTCGAACTAGCAGCCCGCATCTGTTGCTCTTGTCCAGAACGCTACGTTAAGTTTTCATAACTAAGGGGCGTATTCATACATACATGCCTACATACATACACACATACAGACATACATCCCCTAAACCCTAAACCCATAGCTCCTTAACAACAGCTCAGAAACCTGGATGAGCACGTCCAGGCTCGCCGTGGGCAGATTCTTGAGGAATGGATGGAAGTGCTCAAAGCCTGGACATTTGCGGGTTCGTCTAAGGGGTACCTTTAAGGGCGCCTTTAAGGACTCTACAAGGGTATTGCAGGCTTTAGAGACTTCGAGGCTTCGGGTTTGGGGGTTCAGCGTCTAGGGCTTAGGATTAAGGGCTTAGGTGGGGCTCACACTTCCAAAGGTTTCGACGAAACGTTTCGAGTAGGGGGGGCAACTTGTAGGTTAGGGGTTCAGGGTTCGGGGTATAGGGTTCGGGGTATAGGGTTTAGGGTTTAGGGTTTAGGGTTTAGGGTTTAGGGTTTAGGGTGTGAGCTTAAGGCTTTGGGGTACAGTGGACTAAAAGGATTGAGGGCTAAACCGAAACCCACATCTCCCAAGCACTAGACTAAAGCCTAAACCCTAAACCCACTAAATCTCTACAGTAGGGTCTGTGGGTTTGCCCCCGGCTTCTACGTTGCTTTCGGCATTACATGCTCCCAATGGCTGGCAAGCTGGGTTCTTGTTGAGAAACTTAAGCTCAGTTCGCACCAGAAGTTCTACACAACCAGCAGCTAAACCCGAAGTCTTAAACCCTTCCTTCGCAGTGGCCACTGTTCAGGTTATTGAAACCGTTATGAAACTTTGGAAGAACCCTTAAACACGCTACGAAGAGCACAACGAAGAGCACAACGAAGAGCACGTAAGTTCGTCAGCTAAGTTACCTGGAAATAGCCAGTGACCTATGTTCCTGTGCAGTAGCCGTAGCCCACTCAAGAAAGTTACTGACCTGTTTAAGATATATGTAGCTCCTTAACAAGAGTCTTTGAAGCAACTAAACCCGAAACTCTAAACCCCCGCACCACCAAACCCTACAACCCTAAACCCTTGCACCACTAAGCCATCAACCCTAAGCGTCCCAAGCCCCAAGCCCTACAACCCTTAACCTTCTAAACCCTAAACCCTCAACCCCGAAACCCGAAAACCCCCAAAATCCTAAACCCTCAACCCCGAAACCCGAAACCCCCAAAATCCTAAACCCTCAACCCCGAACCCGAAACTCCCTAGACTCCTACACCCTCAGCCGCGAAAGCAACCGAGGAGCTTTCCAATCTCGTCGAGTGGGATTGCTGGATGTAGTCGAAGAGCGCGACGAAGCTAAAGAATGGACCTAGGATCCTCGGATGCCAAAAGATTTTAGGGCTTTAGGGGTTTAGGGGTTTCGGGGTTTAGGGGCTGGGTTTAGACTTTATGATTCAAGGCTTTAGGGCTCAGAGGTTCTACGAGTCTAAGAGGGCGCATGATTTTAGGATTTAAGGCAAGAGGCTTCGGGTTTGAGGCGATTCGCTGCTGAAACAAGCGAAGATCATTAACCTATCACTGCATACTTGTGACAACTAGGATTCAGGGTCTGAAGACTTAGGGCTTGGGGTGTGGGATTTAGGGTCGAACGTCTAGGAACTCGGGTTTAGGCTTCAGGGGTTTATGATTCAAAGTTTTGGGCTTATGGGTTTAGGGCTTTGGGTTTCGGGTTAAGGGTTCGGGTTTGGGCTGTGGGCTTCGGGGCTCGAGAAAGGTTTCTTCAAAGGTTCTTTTCCGAGTTCTTATCAAGGTTTCCGTGGGGAATGTCATGCTCAGGTTTAGGGTTTCGGACTCTTAGAGTTTTCAGGGTGCAGGTTTAGGGATTTACGGTTTAGGGATGTGGTGTTGAAGGGCTTTACGCGTTTAGCTCACGTGAAGGCTTACTTCGTAAGGCCTGGCGTAGGGCACAAAACACCGTTAAGGTACCCCAACACTCTAAACCCTACCCTAAACCCTAAACCCTAAACCCTAAACCCTAAACCCCTATTAAACTCCTAAGGCTTTGGGGCTTTGGGGCTTCGGGCTCGGGCGAGGTAGGTCGCTTCGAAGCCCTAAGAGCCCTAAAACCCGAGGTCAACCCTAAGCCGGAAGCCCTCAGCCCTAAAGAGAAGCCCTAAGAACCCTAAAGCCTCTACAAACCCTAAACACCGGGGACCCTGCAAGCTTTTTGTGCTTTGCAGGTCTGTGTACTGTCATGATTGAGGGTCTGGATATCTAGTAAGCACAAAATGTAGGAACTTGATTTTGAAAGTTTGGTGCTATAATCCCAAAATAATGGTATTTAGATTTGAGCCCCAACAGTATGATTGACCACTGAAAACCCGATTAACCATAGCTCTGTGCTGTGCACGAACGTAGACATAGTGCGAGGATAAACCCTAGCCGACGGACTCAGTGGGGAGGGCGAGCTGCGGAACTTGGTGTGCCCTGTTCGATGCGAAACCAAAATCCCTACGACTGCGGATTAGGGCTTGGCGGGCTTGGGTTTTGGGCTTTCGGTTTAGGGCTTGTCCATCCTGCTTGAGCTCCTAAACAACCTCCCTCAACAACTTATACGAGGACAAAGGAAAAACTTACGAAGTAGCCAAGGATCACCAGTGCAGCATTGAGATACAGAAAGCGCGCGGTAGATTTGATGGTCTCGTCGTGCTTGACATTCAGCAGTGCACTGGTGGCAGTGTGACACAAAGCCCCACATTGAAGGACCTACGGGGTCTGGCGCAACAAGGTAAGTAGCTTGAGGATTTGGGGCTTACGGTCTCGGGTTTGGTATTTAGGGTTTCAGGTTTCAGTTGCAGGCACCTTACCTCCACCCCTGTTGTTTCGGCTGGCAAACCAAGTGAACCTAAGCTGGCCGACGACGGCCTTGCCGGATGTAGGAGCGTATCAAACGGAAAGATTGCAGCACCGAGACATAGACGACCTATGAATTTTGGCTGGGGGGTTCGGGCTCCCTGCCCTAAACCCCTAAACCCTAAACCCCTCAAGCCCTAAACCCTACTGAATACGCTAATGTTCAAGGCCTATCATGTGGCTGCCAAGAGCGTTGCACAGTGCACCAAGACGGCGCAATGCGACTTTGGGGCTTAGGGCCTCAACAAACCCTAAACCAAAAGCCCCAAACCCACCTTTGAATAGCGGCCTATGACTCGAATGACTCAAGTTATGACACCCATGACCCTCAAGACAGTAGGCAGCTGAAGCCATAAACACCTCTCAGTCTGAACCACAAGCCCTGAACCCCCGCTAGACACGCAACTATACTATTGCAACAAACTCTAAACGTTCACAGATACATAAACCCTGACAGAGCCCCGATAAAACGCGTTATAGAAACCCAAATTCGTCAAATACACACCGCCAAAAACTGTAGACCCCAAACCCTAAACCCCAAAGCCTAAAACCCAAGACCTCAAACCAGAACCCTGTCTAAGCACCCCTAAGGTCCCAAACCCTAAATCCTAAGGCCTTAAATGACCCAACCCCAAAGCCTAAAACCCTAAACCCAAAGCCGTCAAATGCAAGCCTGAACCATTATGGAAACCTTTCTGGAACCCTTTCAGGAACCCTCTAAGGACCCCTCAACCCAAAGCGTTCAGACGTGACGCCAGCGTCGCAAAGCAACAGACAAGGCAGAGCTTCAAGTTTGAGTCGAGCACCTTTAGGGTTTAAAGGAGGGTTTGGGGATTTAGGGGTTTGGGGGTTTAGGGGTTTTTTTTTTTTTTGAACGCCTTTTTCCGTCTGTTCGCCGCGGCTAAACGTCCAGAATCCACATGTGTGGAAGGCCTGTTGACCCTGAGTCTCTCAGAACTTCACGTACTCCCCTGCTTGTCTTCTTGCGACCCTTCATCCCTTTCACTGTGGTGTTCACCCCCTTCACGTTGCGGTAGTTCAGGATCGGGTAACTCTTGGTGCACTACTACATCCTGACTGCTCTCCATCGACTCTACAAGCGTCCCGTCGATCACGGTCTGCAGCGGCGGCATGGGTATAGACCACACTCCAGCCCATTGAGCAAGCCCTTCTGCCCTAGCCAGGTGCTTGGTCTCCTCATCCGAGACGTCCCACGCGATCACATGCCCCGAGAGCGCCCGTGCCCTGCTCAGACCCCCATCACGGATGGACCTGAACAACTGAAGCCATACCTCTCCTTGCTTCTCCTTCACCGCCTCATTCGACACATCACCACGCATCCAGGAGAAGAAGACCGGCATGATTGACGACCATGGTATCACCAGCGGCAAGACCACAGGCGACTGATCTGGGATAACCGGCGGCTGGACATTCGGCACAGATGGGCTCATGTCGAGTTCTTGTTGGAGATGACCTTCGATGGCAGGAAGCCCCCATGCCTGCCATGCCCGAAACAGTTCCAACCACGTCCTGCCGAAGGCCTCTTCAACCATAGCTGCAGATCTCCATCCCGCCTTGTACTGCCCAAAGATCGATTCAAATAGGCAGAAACGGACCTTCGGTTCGCCGGGCAACAGCATGGGAGACAGCCCGGACGGCACAGCAGCCTCCGTGTTCGGCTTCTGTGAAGGCCCAGCAGTAACAGAACCTACCCCACTGCCATTGTCATTGGCCGCCACTGAGTCATCATCAACCTCCTTGGCCACAGCTCGTTGGGCCTGAAGGAGCTCAGCGACCTCATGCCCGTACTGTCGCTGGATATCCTGCAACAGCTTCCTCCCCGCAGTCCACTCCTCGTAAAGGGCCTGGTATTCGTCAAACTCCAGGGACGTCGGGCAACCCCCATGTGGCCCAGGGTGACATACTTCAGCTCGGGGCGCATCCTGAGGAGTAGCCACGGCCACCGTCGTGACCTCATCAGGATCCCTTTCCATCGAGGCCGAAATCCGGATTGCCACCGGGTCCCCATTGTCTGGAACCTCCACGCTGAGAGTGTGTAGTACCCGGGGCACGTCAGAGGAACTCGAGGCAATCTCCACTCCCAGAACGCAACGCCTTTTAGGGGCTCGAGCCAACGCCTCTTGCATAATGGCGTCCTCCTCCCTTTGTGCCTGGCTGGCCTCTTCTTGAAGATACCGTAGCTCTTGTGCCCGAAGCCAATCATGCTCCGCCTCTCGCTGTTCTTGTTCATGTTGTTCGGCTGCTCGAAGTTCCTTGTCCCTGGTCGCTTCCCTCTCATCCTCAAGGAGGTGGTCCATATCCCGGTCCTCTTCTGTGCTTCCCACCCTCGTGCTGTTGAGCTGTTCTGCCGAGCTTGCCAGAGCACTTGACACCGTATCCACAGGAGCAGGCAGCCCAAAACCTTGCAGCAGAACCCCTAGTTCTCCGAACCATTGTGAAATCCACATGGTGTTCTCCGTCGCGGTACCCGTGACCCCTGACTGGTCGCAGTCCATTGCCAGCAGCAGGGCCTCCAGCTGGAGGCAGGACTCCCCTCTAGCATCCGCACAGCCAGCCAGACCTTGCCGTAGACGACGCACATGTAGAGAGCGCTGCGCAGGCTCCTGTCCCGATAGCTCCTTCTGCAGCCTCATCAAGGCTCTGGTCCAGCGCTGGGCGTGCGAGTTGAGGAGGAGATCTCCAAGACTTTGTTGCATAAGGCGAGCTTCGTCTCCTTCCTCAGGTTCCAGCTCTTCAGACTGCAGAGTCCCTTCAGCACTTCTGGCGATTGCCTCCGACACATCAAGCGTCTGGGACACCTCGCTCATGAGGTAGCGCAGGACTGTGATGAAGGCGATCGTGGAGGTCAGCCTGTTCTGTGGCGACATGTGTTCGTGCACCGTGGAGATCTCCCTGAGCGTAGAGGGAGGTAGGAAACTGGTGGGGACTCGACCCTGCCCCGCCTGAGGTGGGTCGTACTCCGTCTTGTTGAAGAGAAGAAAGCGCCATAGGCCCGCTGCCTGTGTAGTGGACAGCGGAGACGTCAGGCTCGGCATAGTGGGTCGGTTTCGCGGCAAACATCTATCCCTGCTCCCCGACGCCGGCTCCGCTGTGGTGGGCTCATCCAGCGTCACCGTGACATAGTCGTCTGACCTGTTCCGGCGATGGGCTCGGCTCGTCCCTTCACCCCTTGACGTCGTGGGCCGCGGTTCTGGACCGCGGCTTCCTGGACGGTCTCGAGCTGTGCGACTCTCCCGTCGCGGCGTCCTTGAGTCACGGATCCGCCTTCGTCCATTCCGGTACCTGTTCTCCATGAGGCTGGAGGTATCTCCCTGGGAGGGGACCTGAAGGCTGTCATTGTCCCTATCCCTGGTGTAGGCCGCATGGAGCAGCCTCTCCGCCGCCTCAGCCCAGTTGCGGAAGTCGAGAGGCGTCAAGTCAGCAGTGAGCCCCTCACTGTTTGGTATACCCACTGCGATCGTCTCAATGGGCCGAGCTGACCACCGATCATAGAGCGTGTCTCGCCGCTGTTGGGCCACTTCCCGGAGCATCATGATGGCGATGCCCACAGCACGGCCTTCTTCGAACCAGCCCCAGAACCTGTTCATAACATTTTCCCATTGCTCCTCCAGACTGGCGGGCATCTGAAAGAGACTGTATGCATCATCGTCTCCGCGGCTTCTGGATCGGCTAAGCCGAGACGAGACCGACAAGGCAGTCCGGGGGCCCCTTGTCACAGGCCCACTGACATGGCCACTCATCGGGTTGTGGGGGTCCGCAGACTCGTCTTTGCATTGTTCCATGGCCCTTTGAAGCTCACGTAGATCTTCCCGCTGCTGCCTTGCCCGGACCATGTCCGGCCACATGAGCTTTTCCCAGTGCATTCTAACCGTGCCTGCGATCCACTCCACACGGTCCTGGATCTCTTCCACGGTCGGGGTGCCCATCCTCCGGATGATAGGGTCCTCACGATTGGGGGTGTAGAACCGGAGCCGGGCCTGCATGTCCCGAAGCCAGGTTTGCCCCACTTGGCACTCCTGCATATCCGTGTAGGGGACGAAAGCCTTCGAGAGGAGATGGCAGAGCACCTCCGGATCTGCGCCTCTGTCCAAGTCAAGCTGGGCCCTTTCCACCATATCCGAGTACCACCCCGGCACAGACGGGCCCCACTCGTCGTCAACTCCTTCAGTAGCTCGGAAGACTGCGGCCACCGTCACAGAGGTGGAGAGCGAGAGTAGCTCGACCTCATCCGTCTTTTCCGGATCGAACCGTCTGCCCTAGATGGGTCACCTCCAGGGTTGCTGGCCGAAGCGGGGCCATGCCCTTCCGTCCCCCATGTGGAGGTGTCTGTGTCCACCCATATTGCATGGAACAACCCGTAGGGATACGACGGCTGCGGAGGCGGCACTTGAGTACCGGCCAAGGGCACATTATCGCTGTCGTGGTTTGCAATAGGACCGGCCGGTCCACCCTGCCCTGAGCCACCTGATGAGATATAGTCTTGATAACAGGCGAACTCCACATCCATGGCCCATCGTCGTTCCTCCCAGGTCAGGGGTTGGGTGTGAAGATGTGCTTGAAGAGTTCGGCCGAACTCCTGTCGGATGCCTCGCAGATAGCGTTTCGCCCAGGCCGTGTAGTCATCCAGCCCCCGGCTGACAACTCGACGGATGACCCCCATCCATACAGGTTCACGGCCACCCCCTTGCAGACGGAGTTGCTGTAGCCGAGAACATGCGGAGTTCAACCAAGAACAGAGGGGCAGCAGGTCACCCGAAATGGGGCGAGGTGCCCGTCGCTGCGCCGCGGTGGAGGAGTCCCGGGTCGTGCCGTTGGAGGAGTCCCTGATCGTGCCGTTCGAGGTCCCGTCGGGGTACTGCTCCCGCCGAGCTTGGTCACCTCCCGGGGAATCAGGTGGTAGAGCCCCCGCATCATGTTGAATCCATGGCTCGGTAGGTTGCGAGGTGACCCCTGGCAGTGTGTGGGCATGAGTCGTCGTCGCATCACAAGCTGGTCCCGCGGCCGGAGGCCGCATCCCTGAAACATTGGAATCTCCAGGAGAGGTCTCGAAGGAACCGACATGCATCTCTGCGTCCATGTTGGCGCGGCCACACTCCTTAGGAGAGGCCCAAGCGCAAAAGGCCATCACGGCCAGATGGAGGATATGGAAGGCAGCCATGGCTGCACCACGGCCGGTCGCGAGAGACTAGCTAAAGGCTCGATCGCTGAATCAGGTATGCCACACCGTCACTGTGCATCAAGCTGTCGCCAGACTGTACAACCGACATGTTGAAAGACTGACTGCCCTCTCACGACCCTCACTCTGCGAGGACGCACTGGAGAAGTAAAATATGAGATACGAAAAGAAGAACCCTGGGAAAAGGGAGCGGCAAAGCTAACTGCGGGTAGGGAGGGAAGGGGGGGGGTTTTCCCATGCGTTCTTCAACAAAAAGGTTTCGAATTCAGCTGACTGTTCACAAGTAGTTCGGTGAGTGGAGTGCGAAGGCAAGGATCTACAGGTCTGCAATGGACAACTGTCGACCCGATGACCACGGAACGTCCATGTGTGCCACCCAAGCGTTCTCCCGATGTGCCCATGCCCTCCGATCGTATGCCAGGTCCCTCCAGGGCGAGCCCGCCACGGAGTCAAGACTCTGCTCCAGCACCGTTAACCGGGCATAGTGGTGCCCCTTGTGTAGGACAGCATGCTGTTTCTTGCGCTTCTGTTGCCACCGCCACCATGACAGGGTTCGGAAGAACTCCACCTCAGTACTTATCGGCGGGACCGGAGAAAGGGAGGCTCGAACTCTATGACCCGCGTACCGCCAGTACCTGCGCAGCCACAATGTGCTCCACCTTTCCACCCCTGCCGAGTGTAGGGCTGACCTCGCACCCCTGAAGGCTCGCTTACGGAAATCCTCCCATGTCTCGGTACTCGTTTTGGCAAAGCGGAGAAGCCACACCATCAACTGCAATTGTGTGGCGTTCAGCGCAGTCATGGCCGATTTGTCTGGAGGTACCGCGCAGATGAACCAGAGCGCCGTGGCACCAATCACGCGCTCCATAACCCTAGCCCTCTGCTTCATGTTCCCCCGAGCCCTGAAGATATGCCGGAGTTCCCAGAATTTCGCCCTAGCCCTGGATGCTGTGGGTGCCACCAACTCATAGATCGACATCCCCACCCGAAGTGTGATGCCCATGACCTCGAGCTGAGCCTGGGCAGTGATCGTAACCCCATCTAGAACAATGAAGCGCCGCTCAGTCACCTTGGTGGAAGCATACAGTTGACACTTTAGGGGGTTCAACTTGAGGCCGTACTTGCTGAGCTGAGTGGACAGAGTCTGAGCACGAGCTTGGACGACTTGGGGAAGGCCATTCCACAACAGGCCGTCGTCCATGTAGAGCATTTCTTCCGGGGGGAGCCCCGGGTACAGGGCCGGCATGTGTCTCCACCCGTGGGTCTCTATCGTGTCTGCCAAGGCGAGCTCAGCGATGTAGGCGAAAAAGGTAGGAGACTCGACCGCCCCCTGCTTTATTCCGCGATCCATTGCGACCCTAGACGAACTCCAAGGGGTCTGGAGCAGCCCCACCGTTCCTCGAAGTAGCCCTCTCCAACAATTCAGTTCGGCCCCCTGACCCAACTTCGACTCCAGTTTGGCAAGGAGAACCCCTCTCTCCAAATTGTCGAAGGCTTTCTCTAAGTCGAGCTTAAAGACAACCAACGGATTGCCCCATTCACGTGCCAATTCAAACAACCGGATGGCCGTGAAGAGGAAATCGGCAGTCTGTCTTCCTGCACCAGAGCATTGAGCATATGTCTGAGGGGCAATATGCGGGAGGGCTCGGTTGAGCAGGAGCCGGCTGAAAAGTTTGGAGACCGCGGACCCCATAGCGATAGGCCTCAGCTCTTTGGCTTTCCGGGGTGCCCGTATCTTGGGGAGCATGACCAACACTGGCTCGTTCCATTTGGCGGGTATTTGCTGAGTGACCAAAATCCTGTTGTACCACTGAAGTAAGTGTTCTTCACCGCCGGGGGTAGACATCAGCCCTAGGACCAGCTCCGTGGACGTAAGATCAGACCCAACTGCTTTCCCTCGCTTCATCTGCGACACACCTACCCTCAGCTCCTCCACAGTGAAAACCCTGATGTCCCCTGTCCATGTCTCCGCTGCCGGTAACTCAGGCCCTTTGTAAACCTCGCTAAGGTGTTTGTGGATCACCTCGTGGGGGTCACCAACCTGTGCCTCCGCAAAGGTGACATCCCATCCCTCCTGCCTGCGGGGCTTGAGCGCCTTGAACGAGTGCCACTCCCCTTCGCTGGCGCGGACGAGTCTCTCCCACTCCCATGCCTTGCGAGCCTCTTTGCGTTTCTTGAGAGCTGCTTTCCAAGAGGCTGCCGTCCCCGAACGTTTAGCTGTCTTGAACGCTTGCTTGACCTCGTCAGGGTCCTTGTAGCCGTGCCCCCCTTTTGGACGCGTGTGTGCCTTCGCCATCGCCTCAACCGCCTCTTGGTCCAGGTGCTCTACAGACTCCAACCCTCCAGTCCATTCTCGGGGACATGTCTCGTGTCTGGGATGTTCTCTCTGGATTCGAACTTTGAACACAGACTCGCACATCTCATGGTCTGTGCCCACCTTCATATGGGAGTCGACGTGTATGTGCCAGGACTGAAAACGGATACCCTTGAAAGACATGACGTCAACGCACTGCCCTTGCCGTTTACTGTCTCTCGGTCTGCTGGTTGGCGTGAGGAACTGGTCTGGCTGCGGGACCCCGAGCTTGAGGCCTCTCTCCATGAGGATCTTGTGCAAGATGTGCCCTTTACCCTCTTTGGCAACTGCATCCACCCCATCTCTGTCTTCTGCCCATGTAAACCCCGTGTTGACATCCCCCTGAAAAACGACCGTGCGAGCATTCACCGGCAGACTTTCAAAGTGATCTTGTGCTTCAATTTCGAACTGTGCAACGGAGGTACCCGGTGAGAGATGGCATGTACCCAACCACAATTCCTCGCCCCCTTGCAGCCGCCTGAGCTTGAGCCATGTGCCCTTTTTGGTCCCCAGCTTCCGTAGGATACACCATTCCTTCGTGTCGTACCACAGGCCGGTACCCCTCCACTGATCTGCAGCCTGGTGCGAGACAACACGACGACCTGCGACCTCCTGGAAACTCCACCCTGCTTTGACCCTAGGAACTTCTTGCAATACCACAAGCTCATCTTTTTGGAAGGTTCGTCCAAGGACATCACGCACTGCCTTTGGCAGGGCAAAGAGATCTGCACCGCCGACGTTCCAGCCAAGGATAGGCAATCGCTCACCGGACTGAACCTGACCAGCCAGCTGACTGCACGGCCCTGGGCCCGAAGCTGACAGCGCAGCATCACTTGGGTCTCGGAGGGACTCACCCATGAGATCAGCACAAACGTCACCCTCTCAGAAGCGATGCTCAGCCACATGCGCGCGGACGGCCTCGATGTCGGTCTCCACCCACCGCGCCAAGGTGCGCTCATCCAACCAGCCGGCCCCTGCCTTCGTCTGGACCACTTTGGCGTTCCTCACCTCATCCGGAGCGGCCCCCATGCCCGACAGTTGGTCCTCCTTCATCCACGTCCTTCCCGACGGGTATTCCACGTCCAGGTCCAACATGCGATGAGGGGCACAACGCTGGACCACCTTGCGCACGACGGCCGCGAGTGCGGCTCGGCCGCGCTCTTCGGGGGACTTACTGAACGAAGCCCAGAGTGGACGGACTGCACCTTCAATCTCAACCTTGCTGGCTCCGACAACCTGGATGATCTCAAGCATGCGCGCTCTGGTGTCTGATTCCGCCTCATGTGCCCGGCGTTTGAAGGGGCAAAGCGCCACGGATCTCCTGGCCCCTGTGCAGAACGGCTCCGCATCGAGCAAGGGCAGCAGCTTGAGCCCGGAGAGCGCCTGCTGTAGTTGGTGTAGAAGCACTGATTTGCGAGTGTTGGCCCCCCAGCCGCCGAAGACCAGGGTGTGCTTCCTATCTGGTCCTGCACGCCCTGCCTGCTCCCCAACTCCGGATTCAAGCTGAGTAACCCTTTGGGCAAGCTCCTGGAGTTGCCCTTGTACCCCACGGACTTCCTCACCCTGTTGCTGGACGGATGTCTCCAGCCCCACGAGTCTGGCCGACTGTCGCTCCTCAAAGGCGGTCAAGGAGGAGTTGATTTGCGCCTGCTGTGCCTGCAGCAAGCTAAAGCTCTGCTCCTGCAGGGCGGAGGCCAGCAACCCCTTGATAGCGTCCATGGTAACTCCACCCGCCTCCGCAGCCGGTGCCCCCTTGCTGCGTTTCGCAGGACTGTCCTCATGAGCGTCGCCCCGACTCTTGACCCGGTCCCCGCCCTCGTCGAGGTCCAAGTCGGCATCGTCTGGAACATTGGGCAACCCAATGTGGAGCCCCGCTTTGGCGGCCATGTCCTTGATCCGAAGCGTCACCTAGAGGTAGCGGGACGCGATCTCCCGAACAACACAGAGGCGGAGGATCGTGCAGAAGAGAACGTCCTCCCGAACCCAATGCGACCCTCGGCTACTCTCTGCGGCGACCTCACGAGTGAACGTTCAGCCTTGAGCCAAAATGGCTTGAGCCAAAATGGGTTTAGGGGTTTAGGGTTTAGGGCTTGGGGGTTTAGGGTTTGGGGGTTTAGGGTTTGGGGGGTTCGGGTTTAGGTTAGGGGCTTCGGGTTTAGGGGTCTAGGGATTAGGGTTTCAAAGTTTCGGGGTTTAGGGGTTTAGAGATAAAGGTTTAAACTGGGGGCCTGTAATGATTAGAACAAGGTTTTTAGGGGATGAATAGGTGCTACACACAGGGGGCCCATAATTAGGCTTTTGTAATACAGGTTCTATGATAAAGGTTAAGGCCTGAAGGGTTAGGGGTTTAGGATCGAAAATAAAGACCTTTAAATGGAAAAGGATTTTGATTAAAGTCATCCCGACAACCCTTTTCTATCTATATATAATATGTATAGATAGGCCCCTGTTTGAACGGTAAGGGTTTAGAGTTTGCGGGCTTGTTTTAAAGTGCACTAACCCTTTCTCCGAGTTTGCGGGTTTAGGGTTCAGGGGTTTGGCCTTTACGGGTTTAGGGCTTAGGGGTTTAGGGTTCAGAGACTTGGAGTTCAAGGGTTTAGGTGTTGAGGTTTTGGGGCTTGGGGTCTCAGAGTTGAGGATTTACATTTAAAGCTTTAACTCTTCTAAGACAAGGGTTAGGTTTTTTAAGGGGTCGGGGCTAGGGTTCGGGTGTTTGGGGTTCAGGGATTTGGGCCTTAAGGGTTCAGGGTTTGGGGCCGGGTCTAGGGGTTTAGGATTTAAGGGTTTAGGGCCAGGTTGAAGGGTTTTAATTTACAGCTTCAGGGATTCGGGCTCAGAGTTTTAGGGCTTCGGGCTTATCGGGATTGCCTGGCTTCCCAAGTAGGGTTTAAGGGTCAGGGTTTGGGGCTTGGGGTTTACGGGGTCTGAGTGGTTGTGAATACTAAGGAGACAACCCAAGAGCCACGGCAAGAGAAGCAGACGGAGAGAATTTCACAGAGAGCCTTAATTGTTAGATTATCGTTGTATCCATATTCAGGAACCACATGGTATCCAATATTAGTAACTGCTTTTGACCCGGTACTTTTGGTAGAGGGCCTTGCTTTCAACGAAGAGGAGCCGCCTTACGACCAGGAATACCGAGGATGCCAGTCCGATGGTGATCCTTGAGCCGAGCATATCTTCGGGACATCAACGATTGGAACAGATTTTTTGATGGTTGACACATTATACAGAAGGAACCACGAAGCATTCGTTACTAATATCGCAGGCTTCTATATCGTTCATGGGAGTATGGAGCCGGGGTGAAAAAGGTTTAGGGTTTAGGGTTTGGCTTGCAACATTCACTATTTAAAGCAGAACCCGACAAACCAGACCGAGGAACAGCCCTTTGCAGCACTGCGCAGTGTGCCACCAGTCAAGGGCAGACATCTTCTTGTTCGTCATGTGCACCTTTCATTGGACAGCTCACTAGAAAGTAAGGTTCTCTGGGGGGTGTTCTCCTTCATTTTGTACAACACGTAATGTATCATATGTAGCTTTTCGTGCAGGAACCCCACTCCTGTGTAAGCCCACAAAGCATGCTCTAGCCAGCCCGAACGGGACAGTTGCCCGACTCATCAGTTAGTTTTTACTTGAGGTGGCTCATGGATACTTACTCAAGCAAAACATTGCAGCTATTCTCCACTCGAGCCATAAGCGCATGGGCACTTAGTTTAGGCACTGAAAGCCCAATTCCCCGTAAGGAGCTAGCCCTTGATGACATTATTCACATTATTCAGCCTTTACCATTCAAGGCTTGTGTTGTGTAGTCTTCAACTAAACCGTCGTTGGCTCTCTTGCCATGCTTTGAACCAAACCCATGCAAACGCCTGGACCCCAAACTCGACGTCTAGCGATTAGGTCTCTATGCGCAGTCCGCGGCCCACACAATAGGAGGATACTTGAGCGCTGAGACCAGAGTGTAGCACGGGTTCATGGGCGAGGGCCAGGGATGTGAGGCTTGGTGCCCTAAGCCCTAAACCCCACTTAGTTCGGTTTAAAGTTTAGGGCTTTAGGGCTGAACGGCTTAAGCCCTAGCCTTCCTGCAGGGTGCAAGGTGACGAAGATCCTGAACCCCCGGCCCCCCCCCTTAAACTCCCACGGCACTTAAGTAAGGGCCTTGAGTTCAAGATATTCCCACGACACCTCCACCCGGGATGCGTTGAGACTTTACCTTAACCCTGAATAACCTACCTTTTCGGGGCTCCTTATTGTGATTTCCTTATATAAGTCCTTAAAAAGGTAGGTTATTCCGGGTTAAGGCAAGGCTTAGGGACCTCCACCCTTGCGTGCGCATCACCTACGGCGCGACAGGAAAAGCAAAACGGAACCCACACACACACACACACACACGCACACGCACACGCACACATACACAGTTTAGGGCTTAGGGTTTACGGCCTTGGGTTTAGGATTTAGGGTTTAGGGACATGCCAAACCTGAACCGCTGACGCGACTTGTTGCCTGAAACCCCCCAACCTCGAACCTCGAAGAAACGGCACCTGCATGACGTTGCAAAGCAACTGCCACAGGAAGACGGTCAAGCTCGTCCCACGATTGCCGAGCCCACCAGAATCTGCTCAAAACATCTGAAGTTTAGGTTTTAGGGTTTATGTTCCCTAAACCTTAAACCCTAAACCCCAAACCCGAGACCCTAAACCCTAAACCCTAAATCTCTAAATCGGGCCGTCTTTCCTCTGCTTCCTTAGGCTTTCGAGCTTTAGGCTTCCAGCACACTACCTATAATGAAATCGGGGGGTCATCATTAAGGGAATTCACAAGGTGGTGAGACCTCTGAAACGGCGATGCAAACGTTTGCCAATGACAGAAACCGGAGGGCCCCAGAGCTTTAGAGCTTTGGGTTTAGAGCTTCGGGTTTCGGGTTTAGGGGTTTAGGGTTTAGGGTTTAGGGTTTAGGGTTTAGGGCGTAGGGTTTGGGGTTTTGAGTTTCGGGTGTCGAGTTTGAACTTCAGGGTTTTGGGGTTTTGGATTTGAAGTTTCGGTTTTGAGCTTTATGGGAGTTTCGGGTTTGTTGGCTTAGGGCTTAATCCCCCATACTTCGACATCCTAAACCCTAAACCCTCAACCCTAAAACCCTAAACCCTAAGTCCTAAATCCTAAACCCTGAACCCTCAACCCCAAGACCCTAAATCCTAAACCCTAAATCCTAGACCCTGAACCGTGCTGCACGCACCTTCGTTGGTGCCAGAGCAGAACTGGATAACTTGGATATCCACGCGGCTGCAGGCCCAAGTTACAAAGGCGATCATGCTCTTGTCCTAGGTCTATTGCTTCTGGGTTTAAGGTTTCGGGAGTTCAGGGTTTAGGGTTCAGGGTTTAAGGAAAGAATTGTATTGAAGTTTCGGGCTTGGTTGGGGATTGCGGTTTGGTGTGTGGGATGCTGGATTTGGGCCTGTTGTGAGATACCTGGAACGACTAGTGCAATCCTAAACCCGAAATTCTTCAATGCTTCTTTCAAGGCTGCCCCAGTTCCCCCTGCACCGGTTTAGTGATTGAGAATTTCCAGGTGTCTGGGTTCACCCGAAACTACCCCGACCCTCACACTTAAACCCTATAAGCCCTATAACCGGCGAAAGCCTATTTACCTTACATTATAAGTCCTATAAAGCCTAGCAGTCCCATAGTATAAACCCCTACAGCCCTCACCCCTTCTCCCCTCGTCCCAGCGGCACAGACAAAGGAGGCGAGGCAGCAGAGAGTGCAGAGGCTCCAGACGTGCCTGGGCTGCTGTTCAGTTACTACAATAAGGAAACCCCATGAAAGGGAACTCCAGAAAGTTGGAATAGGGATTAATGGTAGGATCCCCTATAATTTACCTTA
The DNA here is from genome assembly GCA_905221615.1 of Symbiodinium sp. CCMP2592. Classification (NCBI taxonomy): domain Eukaryota; class Dinophyceae; order Suessiales; family Symbiodiniaceae; genus Symbiodinium; species Symbiodinium sp. CCMP2592. Next base: position 36,183 of record CAJNDT010000579.1, on the reverse strand, counting down.
AAGGGGTTACGATAATGATATTCCAACTTTCTGGCTTCTACTGTAGCAGGGTTTGGGTTTACTACAGTAAGGAAACCCTATCATGTACTGCATATATCCCCACTATGGTAACTTCAAGCTACTTCTCTTTAACGGCAACCCAGATGCAGCATCGATCGCGGTGAGAATCGCTCCCTCCGATGTAGAAAGAACCAAACTCCGAAGCCAGTAATCAGAGGCCTCGTTGGCTTTGATTCTTTGGGAGGTTTTAGGGGGTTTAGGGTTTAGGGTTTAGGGTTTAGGGTTTAGGAATTTTGAGCATTTTGGTGCCGCTGTAGTGCTCTGGTGAATCCGAGATCCTGAAACCGAAAAGCTACTCGTAGGTGCCCCGTAAAAGGGCAGGAGCATTTATGGAGCGGTACATGTAGAGGTCTCTCTGATGCTATTCGACGAGGGGTCTTTATGATAAGATTCATAGCAGGGTTCGCACTTGGCTTTGTGGTTTGGGGGCTTATTGCTATCCAGGATTTGGGCTGGCGAAAACTGCTCACCCGGGCCTAAGGATAGCATCGTCGGCCACATCCCAGCGACTCCAGAAAGAAACGGCGATGAGGTTTGCGAGGATTCGCACCACGGTATAGGCAGCAAGGCCCCAGGAGATTCTTCTGAAGTTCTGATCGGTGAGGATTGGGCTCCCCTCCTGCAGACTCTGAAGGGCCTCGAGATCATCGTACAAGTCTGTTATGGTCTTCCTCTGCCGACGTTCAGGCTGCTGCAGCTCCTCAGACAGCATTCAAGGCAGTTCTCTTTACGATGCGCAGCAACGTCTTTACATGACGATTCGCTGTCATGACGAGCAAACTTGACGACAACCACCACGACGGCAGCAGGAATGGAAGCCAACACGATCGCTTTGTCGTCATCTTCATCACCACCACATCATCATCTCACTACCTCAGTCTCGACGACGGCGTCGACGACACCTCACACACCACCAGCAGAACCACAGCCACCATCCTGTTGCACGTTGCAGGTCACGGACACAGACCTCGTATCCATGGGACGAAAGTCTCCAGCCTTTGCAGATGTACAAGCAAAGGAGAGTTTCTAAGCCATCAGCACTGAACGGCGCATGTAGAGGATTACGAGTCGAATGGACAACGCAAACAATAAGCCAATAAGCACCAAATGGCACATGAAAAAAAAAGCTTTGCAAATACCCTGCTTCACACGAGCTCGCAAACCCGAAACCCCAGCCCCATCAGACCGAAGCCCCAGAACCCCAAACTTCTTCAACCCAAAACCTGATTCCCTTAAACGCACCCAGAGAGGAGCCTCCTTAAGGAAACCTTGGCCGCTGCCCCGAAACCCTAAACCCTTCCAACAGCCCTCAGAGCCATAGACAAACGAAGTCTAGAATCCTTAAAGCCGGAAACTCTAAACCCCAAAACCCCCCAAACCCAAACCCAGAAACCCCTAAACCCCAAAGCCTTAAACCCAAAACCCCCGCTAAGCCCTTATAGTATCCCTTATAGTCATCCGTATAGACCCCTTGGAAAGGAACCCTTTAAGTCATTCAAAACGAACCCAAACCCAGAACCTTTTTAGAACCCTCATAACCCTAAGGAGCCTTTTTAAAGGAACCCCGTTAGGAACCCTTTAAGCGACCCCTTTAAGGGAGCCCCCGAGGAGCTCCTGCAGGCTTTGCCGGCCCAAGTCGGCAGCGGTAAGGACGGAGAGCTCGAGGCCTTCCCCTCCTGTCCAGGCTACACGGTTTAGGGTTTAAGGTTATGAGGGTTTAGGGTTTAAGGAGGGATCTAAGGACTCAGATACTAAGGCTTTTTGGGCTGAAAGACCATAAAAAATGAGGCTTTTGGGCTATATTGATCCCCAAGGTCCAAGCTTACTTTACGGGTTTAGGGGCGCAGGGTTTTGGGGTGTTTAAGGCTTACGGTCTAGGGTCTAGGGTTACTGCCAGGGTTGCTTTCAGGGTTGCTTGCAGGGTTCTATACGGGATCTGTTGGAGTCTAAGGTTACTCAAAGGACTTAAATTTTAGGGCTAAGGGTCTAGGGTTACTCCAAAGGTTGAAGGTTCATGTAAGGGCTTGGGGTTATCCTATTGGCTTCGGGACCCTAAGCGTTTAGGGTTGCCCAGAAGGTTTAGGGTTTAGGGTTTAAAACGATGCGGCACAGGGTTCCCTTACAGGCTTCCTTTAAGGGACAAGAAGCTGAATCCCGTAACGTCAAACCGAAACCCCCATGATAGAACCTCTTCGGGAACCTTTCGGGGGTCCAAGTTTTAAGGCTTAAGGTTCGTCCTAGGGTTCCTGAACGGTCCTGGAAGCGCCCCCTCAAGAGCCCCACGACAGATTCCCATGACGGCTGTACACGGCTTCTTTCTTTAAACTTCACGGTTTGTGGTTTGGAATGCAAGGGTCCCAGGCGACAAGGGTTTAAGGCTGGGTTTTAAGACGTTGAAGGTGTTGGGTTTTCAAGGCAAGGCGAATAAGGCGAAGTCTGATTGGAAGCTAAACAAGTATTGTCTTTATCGGTGGATACGTTTTCAGCATTATGGTTGTATCGCTATTAGAGTCATTAGAACTACGATTGGTCGTGTTAAGAAATATCCGTACAAGAAGCAGACAACCCACCACCTTTTGCCACCTTGTTGTCACCATGATAGTCATTCGTATAACTCTTGTCATCGCTGGTTTCCTTGCTTCTGGTGCTATGCAGATCAAGACCGCTTGATGCTTTCATGGAAACAGACCATTTTTTCAGCTTGACGAACCTAAGTTTCAGCACCACGCCTGTTGTGGAACGACACCGCGCACCAGCCATGAAGCTGCGAGTTGCTGCCAAGCTTGAACCAGATCAAGAAATTACATATTGCGATCGAATCCCGAAGTTCATGTAAAAAAAATACAACACATATTGCCCCACTAGGATTGAATACTACGACACACAGTGATAGCACGCACGAACCGAAACCGATTGACGCAATGGCCATGCTGTTGATGATGACAATGATGGCTTCGCCCGACAACAAACGCATGACGATGATCGTGGGAACTCGGTGAGCCTCTGGCAACTTGTAGCAACATCAAAACCAATGATGTACCCAACAAGCAAAACCTATACACACCAGAATCAAACGGGGGTGTATGCAATCCAACCTCACAAACTCAAAACACTCCGAGTAAATGAAGCAACGGCCGGTTGCATGCCACAACGCAAGTGCAGTGCTAATCTGCCAACTGAGGAAAGAAAAAGCACTCTGTTCCAATAAAAAACAACAACCACACAAACAAACACACGGAAAGATAGCGGGCGATCCTGGAGGACGAGAATACGCACGTGCTGCAGCGTGCGGACTTTCTCAGCGTGGGCTGTTCAGCAAAAAGGGCCTTGCACTGCAAGCTCTGGCAAAAAGCGAAAGATCTAAGACAACTGGAATCCACACAAGATTTCGGCTGTTCCAATGCCGTCGGACAACGCAGTCCACGTGTCCAAGACTCGAGCCCGCTCGCTGATCTTCGTCGGAGAACAAGTCCGCTTCAAAAGCCAGCTAAAAGCTCAGATAAAACCAAAGAAAAGAAGAAAGGCCAGAACCTAGGAAAGATAAAGGAAAGAGAAAGGACAGGAAAAGATTTAAAGATATCCAAAAAGGAGGAAAGGAAGCGTATGAGGTGGTAAACTTCTCAGCAAACACCATCATATCTCCATCTCGTCTGTCATCATGGTTTGGCAAAGTTCCAAGCGTTCGAAAAACAAGCCATCTTACGCCTTTTCTGCTCGCGTGGCAAAATTCCGCCCAATTTGAAACCTTATGGTAAAAAGCCTCTGCTCTACTAATGAAAATTGCCTTTTTTTGTGCGGTCGAAGCAAGAAAGCAAGAAGAGAAAAGCAACAAATCGACTGTACAAGTAAGTGGCATTGAAAACTTCAGCTCATGCTCGAATCAAATCAAACCTGAATCTCGACATGTTAGAAACCAAAAATTTGTTTTTGGCGTTGGCGGGCCTCGCAGACAGCAGCTGCTACGCTCGGTCCCAGTGAGAAGCCACAAGAAGCAAAAGAAAGAAAAAGGGGAAACTAATGCCTGTACAAAGACACACAGAAGCCGGCAAAGTCGTTCAGCATTGATTAAGTGCACTCGGACCCACACGTTCACTTGCTCTGCTCCCCGTAAAGTCCAGGTCGTGTAATGGCAAACTGAGCTACGGAGAGCAGGGCAAGTGAACGTGTGGGTCCGAGTGCACTTGATCAATGTTAGAAGACTTTACCGGCTAAGTGCTCTCTTGACCCCTTGCGCTCAAGACAAAGGAGCAGACACATCAGAAGATGTGGACGAAGTTGGCTCGGATGGTCCAGGAAATAGGAGGCCATGAACGCAGATCTTTGCTGAAGTTCCAAGTCCTTGCACTTGACCCATGACAGCAATCGAGGCGGCTCAATCGGTCAAACCCTCGGCGAGGGCCTGCAGATCAGCTCCCAGTTCTTAAGCCGGCCTGTGGAGAGCCTGTCTCGGTCGGCGCTGGAAAGCTCGACAGCAGCCCAGACTCGAAATGTGGTCTCGCAGCCGCCAAAGACGCAGTCAAGATTGCGCTGGTGATTGATGCTGAAGAAGCGGTCTCATCTTGTTGGTGAGAAGTTGCGAGGAACCTGTACAGAGTGAAACATTGTTGCAACATCTGAAGTTGAGATTGTCGATCTTGAGCATGAGAGTCAGAACCGCAACCTTGGTTTACATCAACTCCTTTTCCCCGCGCTGCCGCTTCTCGGCACGCTTCTGATCAAACGGGGATTCGCTTTTCCGCTTCTTCTCCTTTTCAGCCTTCTTCTCCTTGTCCTTGCTCTTAGACTTGTCGGCTGTTTTCTTCTTTTTCTCTTCTTTTTCATCTGCTTTTCCTTCGGCTTATGTTTCATCACTTTTCATCTGCTTTTTCGGTTCTGTGCCCCAACTGTCCTTCGGGGTATAGCCTTTCTTGTCTTGAGCTTCTTCTTCTTCTCGAATATCCTTCAACTCGCTCTTGAACTTATACTCGTTGCTCTTCAAGTAACTCTTGACGTCGTCTTTGTATTTGCAGATGTCCGGGGTATGTGCACCCCATCCCTTATACTTGAAGCTTCTGTGATTGATGTGCGAAAACGTCAGAAAGCAAAATTTGCAAAAGATTCTTCGCTCGCTGTTGTCCCTGTCGGGTCTTGTTCCATCGTAGTACACCTTAACAGCTTTTTCCATTTCCGGGCAATCCGGAGCCTTATGCTCGTCTGTAGCCTTGCAAAAGAAGCAATGCAAGTACTTGGTCTTCTTGAACGACTCTTCTCTTGGATTCTTGAGCCATATTGGGTTCACCTTGGTCGGTGGCGTACCCTTTGGTTCGCTTGGCTTCTCCTTGCTGTGATCCAACTTTGCCTTCGCTGCTTTCTCTATTGCTTCATCCGCGGCTTTTTTGAATGATGATCTCAGCTTGTCTTTCAAAGCTAACTGCTTCTCCAAAGTATTCGCTGCCTTTCTTTCTTCATCTGTAATTCCTTCCTTGAGGAACTTTGGCACCTTCTTTGGCATTGGCTTTGCCTTTGTTGCAGGCGTTGATGGGCTGCTTGTCTCGCGTTTTCTCTTGATCGTCGCCATCAACTTTGCTAGAGCAATTCGCTCCTTTTCTTGATCTGGCTCGGGCCTTATGTACAAATCTAGGCTTTTGAACTCCTCGCTCAGAGCTGACAGTAACTTGTCCGCCGTCTGAACTACCTCGCCTAGCTTCTGTAGAGCACTTCTTACATTGACCGTCTTCTCAACATCTGCCCTTGCTGCCACTGCTTCTTCCTCGAGTTCTCGGACGCTCTTCAGCTGTGCTTCGAGCTTTTCCTGCATCTCCTTCTTGAGTTCTTGCTCGTAGCGTTCCGACTCTTCTTCAGCTTGCTTGTAAGCCTCTTCAGCCTTTTTTCTCGTCTTCTGTCATCGTGGAAACACTCTCGATGTATTCTTGTATGTCATCTTCCACTTTTGCTAGAAGTTCCGAAGTTCTTAGGCCGTACCCGGCCGGAAGTCTTGAAACTGGCCGCCTCATCTGCTCTTGCCATGTCACAAACTCCTTCTCCAAGCTTGTGGTTGGCAACCCTCGCCGAACGCTTTCGACGTTCAGCTGCCCCATAACTGTTTCAAAGATAGACATCGTGTCTATATTGAATCCACTTCTGAGGGCTTCTCGTGCCTCGCGAGCTTCTTCATCAGAGGATTGAACTACCGCTTCTTCGGCATCTTGCTTCTCCTCTTTCTCTTTTGGCTTCTCTTCCTGCTTCTCTTCTTCCTGCTTCTCTTCTTGCTTCTCATCTTGCTTCTCTTCTTGCTTCTCTTCTTGCTTCTCTTCCTCCTGTTTTCCTTCTTCTGCCTTGTCTGCGACTTGATCTGCTTCAGCTTTTACTCCTTCTCTTCTTTCCTCGGCTGCTGCTTTCATCTCTTCAAGCTGGTGTAGCTTTTCATCCATGATTTCTCCTTGCTTCCTTATCCCTTCTTTGATGTTCTCAGGTATGCTGACCTTTCTCTGTTCCAAAGCTGCAAAGTTAGTCTCCTTTGACTTTTTCAGCTTCTCCGCTTCCTGTGCCAATTCTTCAGCGGTTTTCTTGAACGTTTCCAAATCTTCTTCTCTTTCTTTTCCCTTCTTTTCTTCCTTTGCTTTCTCATTCTCGTCGTCTTCTGCTGACTCGCTTTCCTTCGACTCTTCATCGGTCTCTGGATCCGACGCGGCTTCACTTTCTTCCTTTTTCTTTGGCTGCTCTTCTTTCTTTTCCTTCTCTTCGTCAGTTTCCTTGTCTTCACGCTTTTGGTTGAGTACTTCTACCTCTTTCCAGAGGTCATCAGCACTTGGTCTATTGTTCCTTTCTCGGCATAGCACTTTTCTGAGGTATTCGGTTGCCTCGATGCTTCTGCTTCTCTCTGCAATCATGTATTCGACTGCATCATCATCAGCCATTGCTCTTGTCCTTTCTTCTTCTTTTCCTTCTTTCTTCAAGACTTCCTTGAATCTCTCGAGCAAAACGGCTGCGCTTGCAACTTTATGCATAATCGCTGCTGTAAACATGCACAACAGTATGCAACCTACACTTGCTCTTCCCAGTCCTTGTTCACCTTCTTCACCGAATCTTCTTGCTTCAGTCAACGATAACAACACTGCGGTCGTAACCGTCTGGATAATCCTTGTAATCATCCTTTCATCAAATCTTGCAACACTTCCTGTTCTTGTCCTTCTCACTTCAGCTTCTTGAACTTCTTGAGCACTTGGTGTCAAAAATTCACCTGTGTATCCTAGGCTTAGCATATACGTGCGTATCTTTTCCCGTGTCAGGGATTTGGTCCCTAGGTCTGAGGGATTGTCCTTACCGGCTATCGCCTTTATAATGAGCTTCGGAATTCTTTGGATCCATAAGAGGTCCACTTGTAAATGCCTTGCCTAAGCCTTTTCTTGAGATCAACTGTCTTGAGCTTGACGAATCACTGTATAACATCAGTCTTGGCTCAACTCCTAGGATACTCTTCAGCAATCCTTTCAGGAATACACCTTCGCTTAAGATTGATGTCGCTGCGATTGTCTCAGCTTCGCAAGATGACAATGCTACGCTCTTTTGTCTCTTGCTTTGGAAATGAACCAGGTTTCCATTCACCATTATCACTCCACATGAAACACTTTGCCTTGACTCTCGATCTGCTGCCCAATCACTGTCGCTTATCACTTCTATGAGCGCTGGCATCTTGTAGTTGTCTCTCTCGACCTTTCCTTCGTTGCTTCTGTTCTTCACTTCCAGAAAACTCTTTCCAGGGTAGCTTTCCTGGTGTACCAACGTAAGTTCAGGCGATCCCTTGAGATACTTTCCAACATACCTTAGCAGCTCCATGTCTGCTTCAACGGGTGATGCGAGCTTCGTTGACAGCTTCTTCATGATATCTGGCCTCTCGGGCGCGAGATACAGTAATATCTCTACTCCTTTTCTGAACGTGTGGTGATCTTCTGCATTCAGTGGTTCCATTCCACCTTCTTTTGACTGAAATGACCTTCCATTGCCCGCTGGACACGGTAGTTTCTTTGGGTATGCTCCTTCCAGCTTGAGCACTTCTACCAGTCCTTCAATGTACTTTGAATTCATCGTGATCTCTACGTTTCCATCACTCATCGACTTGAAACTTCTCTTCAGGAAACTCATTGATCCTTCCTTCTCATCCAGTGGTCCTTCCACTTTGATCTTCAATCCTTTGCTTCTCAGGAATTCGACCAACTTCTTGAACTCTTCTTTTGATGCGTACAACTCCATGTCATCTACATGACTCAGCACGATTATTCCGAATCCTTCTTTGTCTGGGGTTCTCGAGAATAGTGCCGGGAGTCCACTATCACTTGTTAACCCGTACTCTTCCAGGTAACTTTTCAACTTTCCAAACCAAGCTGCACTCCCGATTCGCTGACCGGGCAACGTGAATCCTAGTTCGTAGTACTCTCCATCGACTTCAACCACTGTTGGTTCTTCTTGTTCTCCCATCAGGTAAGCATCTCCAACATCGATACTTCCAAGTGTATATCCTTCTGAAGACGCGAACAGAGCTGATAGTAGCTTCACTGTGCTTGCTGCACCGGTTGCCGAAAACAAACTTGCAATATCTGTATCACCTAACCACTTGAACTCTCTTGCTACCAATCGTCCTCTTCTTCTCCATTCTTTGTCTCTGTGTCTCCAGTCATACACTATCTTTGTCGACAGAAACTTGTACTTTGAAATGTCTGTTCCTTCTGGCAACTTGTTCAGCACTTTCATCTTTTCCAGTCTTTCCAACTCGTGCTTCTTGGACACACCTTCAACCTTTTCCATTTCTTCATCAGCTAACTTTGGTGGTCCGCTTTCGAAGTCATTTGACCATATGGGCATATCTTCTGGTATCTCTTCTTCACCATCTGATTCTTGCCATTCTTCTTCTTCATCAAACTCAGCTTCCATTTCTTCAAATTCTTCCAACTCGACTTCTTCATCATCGTGATACTGCGGAAGTTCCTTTCTTTAGGAATGGTTCTATCTTCTTCACGCTTCTCATGTCGATCACTCTTCTTACTGAACTTGATGCATCTCCGACGGCAATAAACTTCTCCGGTCTCTCTTCAACTTCCGTCGTTCCTTCATCCACTTTCTGTCTCACCGCTTCTGGCTGCTCGCCTTTTTCCAGGTTCCTCTTTGGCGATGCTGGCGGTGGATTCTCTCCTGTAATCAGCTCGTCAGATTCATCACTTCTTTCACTTCTTCTTCTTGTGACTCCTTTTCCTCGACTGCTTGAACTGCTGCTTGGTGATCCAACATGTCCTTCACCTGGATCTTCGTCCATGTCTTGTTCAGTCTCGCTTGGCGGATCTGACGCCGCTTCTTGACTTGGGCTATAATCCTTCAGTTCATATTCTTGCTCTTGGCTTCTTTCTTTTCTTGGAACAATCTCTGGCTTGTGGCAATCTCTTCGTTGATTTCCTTCCTACCAACATGTCTTGTGTATAGTTCCACGGTGTTCCTGTTGCTTCTGCTAGCACTTCGACATCATACAGTGGCGTACACTGTCTTATCGTTCTGCTCTTGATGATTCCTTGTCTTGTGCTTATCAGATTCAGGTTGATCACCGAGTCTTTTCCAACGAAGATTCCCTTTCTCCATGCTTCACCTTTTTCCTTGACTTTTGGTACTGGCTTTGCCAATACTACGCTTCCCCATGGTGCTAATGTTCCTTTATACTCTCTGTCGAATAGCACTTCAAAAGGTGTTGATCCTTTCTTCACAACAAACCTATTCAGTAGGAATGCTGCATGTCTTGCTGCCCATGGATACAGCGTACTTTCTGAAGTAATCTTCACTTTCGCTTGCGATTCAACTCCATACACCAATGTCTTGGATAAGTTCCGAACCGTTTGAACCCATCTTTCAACTTGCAATCCTTGGTGTTCATCTGGTGCTACATCTTGTATCTCTGTATCAAGATTCTTCATCTTCCTTATTCCTTGCACCTTCTTCCTCAGCGAAATCATTGCTGGTTCCGTGTCAGTTCTCAAAATGACTTTGGAATTTAACAGCATAAGCACTCTGCAGACTTCTTCAACAATGTATGCTGTCACTTCTTTTGTCGCTACCGGAATGACATGTATGAACTTTGTTACTTCATCAACCATCACCAGTCCGATTGTCAATGCATCTTTGTTGTCTTTTGTGTTCTCTTCATCTCGGGTTCCAGTGAACTTGAAATCCATTGAAACTAGCGATGCTTCATTCTTCTTCTCTGACACATCGAAATTATCTTCTCTTGACCTTGTTGCTTGACAACTTTCACACCAATCAGCTTTTGGTAGGTGCGTCAGTTCGTGCCTCTTTCTCTCTTCTTCAGTTGGCATCTCGGGTCTCTTTTCTCCTTGTGGTTCTCTCGTGAACTCTAGTTCCAGTCCTTTGGAGATTTCAACCAACTCCTTCATCTTGTTTGCTGATATGGCTTGTTTCAACCGTTGCCATATTTGAGCCTTACTTCCAGTTTTTCCTATCTTCAGGAATTCACATGCTGTTCTCATTTCCTTGAGTGTACTCTCTGGACTTAGCTCGACTCCTGCCACGATCATCGCTTCTTCCATCTTTTCTCCTAAACTTGGCAGTTGCTCTTCAATTTTCTTCCACTCTTTCATATCTTCTTCTGCAGGCGGTTCACTCGGAAACAGGTTTTCCATAGCTTCTGCTGCTTCCTTCTCAACTTGTTCCACTGTCTTCTTTGTATCACTTCCTTCTTTGTGAACCGTCATCTCCACGTCTGCTGCTTCCACTTCTTTTTCTTGTTCCTTCTTTTTCTTCTTCGGGACTGTTCTTTCATACTCACCATACTCTTCAAGTCCTAGAGACTTTCTCTCCAAGATCGTGATGATCACCGAGTTCTCTTCAACTGCATCTATCGCAATCTCTTCTCGGTCTTCCCACTTTTCAGCGCACTCCACAAACTCCAGTTCGCTCCATACGATGTTGTTACCATCGTACCTCGATACCAAAGTAGTTCTGAATTTGAACGCTTTCACGTCATCATTTGTGGGATCATATGTTGTGTACTTGTCATAATCGATCCTTGCTGGCTTCCCATCTGACATGAAAAACCATCCTTCATGATACTTCATCTTCTCGAAATCATCTTCCATCTGCTTGATCAATGTGAGCTTTCTCACTTGTGGTTCATCACTTTCAACCTTCACTAAAGCTCTGTAAATCTTGAGGTCCGTCACTGTTGAGTTTCTTGCAAACCTCACTGGCACTCTTGCTGATCCTTTCTTCAAGTAAGCATTGAACTGGTCTAGAGGATCAAGTCCCCATCCGACTTTCCACAACTTGCCTACTGCAAATAGTGGTTGTGTTACATCTCCGAACACAGCTGAATCTCTCACCTTTATCACTCTTCCATCTGTCCTTTGAAATTCGAATGTGATATTCGCTCTTGTCTCAGTGGTTCTTATCCTGTTGCCTTGGGCATCTTGAATAACCATTCTCAAAGCTGGGAACTCAACTGTTCCTAAGTCTTCACTGTAGTAGCATAGCGGAAGTACATGACAATCCGCTCCACTATCTAGAACGACTTCAACGAGTTCTGAGTAGCTTGAGCTAACGGCTCTTACTCGATGCACTTCTGACTCTTCATCTTGAACACTTCCGAAAAGTCTTTCTCGGTCTCTTGCACTCTTGGCATTCTTCTTGTCCACTTGTAGATCTTCATACCACTTGTGAAGTTCATCTCTTTCATAATCTTCTTCATCACTTTCATCAGCCATGCTTGACCATAGCACAACTGTGTTGACTTTTACTGCTCGTGCAGCATAATCCATCACCATCTCTTCGAACATTCCTACAAGATCAATGTAGTCATCATCTTCTTCGAACACTTCTTCAATCACTGGCATAGGCGTTGTCACCAACCTAAGCACTTGCTCGTTTCCTTTGGCTCCTTGTGGTGGCCTTGCTTGTGCCTGTGTAAAAGAACTTGGTTGCTCTTCATACCATTCTTCCTCTGCACCTGTCTCTTGGATATTCCGAACTTTTCCTTTTCCTCCTTTTCCTTTTCCCTTTGGTGCCGACCAACACTCCGAAGAGTAATGGGTCTTACCACAATTGAAACACACAGGTCCATTCTGTCCACCTTCAGGTCTTCCATGTAACAACATTTTCCTGTAAGAGCTTGTTTCCCGCACTGAGCTCACCACCCGTGTTTGCAGACTGACGGAAGGTCTACGACTGCGAATTCATGCCGGAGTTTTGCAAGGTCGACATCTTGCCAACCCAGCCACCGCTTCACCTTCATTGTAGTTTCAGTTGGTCAGGCATGAACTTTGTTTTGGGACCTTCCAAGACGCACCATAACAAGCTACAGCAGAGTGCTACAGCAGAGTACAAAAAACTTTCAGGGCAGAAATATGATGACAACTTGAAGATTGGTACACTGTTGAAAGGAATACCACAGCACCTTTTTTTTTGGCGAATGGGCCTCGTCGACTACGGCTGTAGCACTCGGTCCCTACAAGCAAACTAACAAACAACTTAGCACAAATCTACAAAACAGTGAGAAAAAAGCGATTTCTGGACCCTCCAGAAAAAAAAAAAAAAGGCAGCCAGCCTGTTGGCACAATAACAAACCTACATTTCTACTGTGGAGGGCCGACCTGGCGAAGCCAGAATTGCTTGTGTTTTGCGGGCCTTAAAATGGGGTCGCCCGACAGCCCATAACTGTGCAGCTTTGAGATCGTACAAAGACAGGGAATTTTTCCAGAGGTGACTCTAGCATCTCTGAACAGAGCAGATCAAGCCATGCCATGCAGAGTTATGGTATCGAGAAGGTCGGCCGGAACAGATCATACAAGAGCGGCGGAATTTTCTGGAAGGCATCTCCACCAGATCTGAACAGGACTTCTTGAGCTGTGTAGAGTTATGGTATCGAGAGGTGCGGCTGACGGTTCGGAATTTGTGCACGGTGCTTAACTCTAAAACCCCTCATGCACGACATGGGCTCACCTGGCTCTTGCCAGATTTTTTTTGCTCTTTTAGCAGACCCATTTGTAACATTCCTTGCCTCTGCCTTGCTTCTGGTTGCATTTGCTGTTGCTGGAACGGCTGTTGCGTCCCCTCAAACAGTCCGAACTGCACTTTTCGCAACCGGAAGTTGCGCCTCTACTTCAATCATCCGCTGTCACAAACCTCGGCCTTCGGAGGTCTTGCGCCTCAGCACGGACGGACAACATCGCAACAGGCGCTCCAAGGGACTTTGTTGCTCAGCAAATTCCACCACATCTCCGCGCAACACAGAGCCGTGCCACCCCCCGCAGCACAGGTCCGTGTATTTTCTGATTTCGGACAGGATTCTGCGCCTGTTGGGAAAAAGTGTCATTTGATCTTTGGTGTTTTTCGGTTTGCCTCAAATGTTAGAAGTGCTTTTTGAATCAGGTTGGTGACCGCACTCGTTTTGTCTCGTTTCGTTTTGCTTTGAATGTTTTCAGCTCAAGTGAAAGATGCACACTCTGTTTTTCTTGGAAGCGGACTTTGGCCTCGCCTGTGCAAGTAGAAGTTAAGAGTTCTTCTGGAAGGCACCTGTGCCAAGAAAGCATCAAAGTTACCTGTTTGGACCAGATCCTATTTGTCCGAAAAGCCCGCCTGCAGCTCAAAGGTGGAAGTGTTCTAGCTGCTGTGTCTGGAACACCTGTTCGGCCACCAGTGCCGCCGATGTCCACTTTGGGTGCGGACCAACTGCAGCACACGCGGCTCCAATTGTGGGGTCGAACAAGCTAAGCAATTTGGCTTCGCTTGAGTGGCCCCCCTCTGTACCCATTGACACACTTACTGACAAAACTGCACACACTATTTTTGGTGACCAGATCTAATTTCCGCGATGGCTTAAACAAAGCCGACTTTTTTTTCGACAGTGGTGAAACAAGTCGTAATTCCAGCATTTCTTACTGCAGGTTGTTTCCTGTCCTAAACTCTTTCTGGGTTTCTTCTGCTTCAAGCGTTTTCCTGCTCCAGACCTTTTCCGTTCCAAGGCCTCCTGTTCATGCCAGACTTTGCCTTCCTTTGTCACTCTCGTAGCCTTTTCCTTCGGCCTTTCTCACCACCTTTTCCTTTTCGTATCCCTATCCTTTGCCCTTTCCTTTGTCTTTTCCGTAAGAGCTTCCTTTTTCTTCTTTGTTTCCTTTTCTTTTTCCATCTCCTTTATCTTTTCTCATGTGCAATCAATCAAGTTCCATTGGAATTGGTCCTTGGTAAGCCTTGAATGTGACGTTAGGTCTGGAACACTTAATGATCCTGAGATGTTTTCAGCTGACCATGTCTAGAAGCCGCTTGCCACGGTGGCGTTGGACTTTGGGATTTTGTTGAAACAAAGCGCAGAGGCTGTCCGTTGTCTGTACACTGACAATTGCAGCAAAAATGGAACTTTCAGAGTTCCAGCAAGCTCTAAACTGGCCCTAAACTCCAAATCAAAAACTCTTTAGCGTTGTAGTGCATGTTTGTCGGTGTATGAAAGCGAGCCGTGTGCAGAAGATTGGTTCTCTTCAAATTTCCAGGGTTGAAAGTGTATCTTTTTCAGTGAAAGCTGCAGAATCAGTTTTGTTCGTTTGTGGTTTTGCTCAGAGATGGAGAGTTAGAGCCTGGAACCTTGGATTTGGAGTCTTAGAGCTTGCGTTTGGAGCCTAGAGTTTAGAGTCTTAGTTTTCGGGCCTGAGGTTTTCTCAAAGCACTGGAAGATTTTCAGTGGGAGCTGCGGTTTTCATGGCATGGAACCTTGGTTTTCAGCTGCGAGAACAGTTTTCGACATGTGGCATAAGTTGCTTGGGCTTTTGAGTGAGATGAGTGAATGCTGTGATCCGTTGGTCCGCATGAGTTCTCGAAGGCTCAAGGTACCTTCTCGAACAGCTGTAGTGCATGCGAGTTTGTTTGCCAAGAAGCTGTGACGGTATGCTTTTGAACCAAGTTTTGTTTTGGCATGTGCTGAAGCACATGTGAATCCGGAGTGCCGCGCTTTATGTGTGGCTCAAGGCTGGAAAGCTTTGAGACTGAAGCTCGTTGAAAGAATGGACCAATGATGAAACATGTTCTGAGGCTCATTAAAGCAAACACTTCGTTTGTTGCGCGAGCAAAAGTCTGTGCAGACCTTGACGGGTTGTTCAGAGTTGAAAGTTTTACATGGTAGCGGAGCACTGTTTGTGCTCCCTTTCCGCCGACCCAAAGAAGGTGTTATGTCTCAAAGGCCTGTAGGTCCAAGTGCTGAGGCGCCAGCTCCGTGTGGTCCAGGTCTTGCTGAGGCTGGAGGGGAGTATGGGTGTGGTACAGCTGGGTGTGGGCAACAGGAAAGGAGGCAAACAGGTGTGGAAGGTGTGAGTGGTGTTGGGTCAAGCGATCCGTGGTTTACAGGTGTTCATAGAGATCCCTGGGCGTTGTACGGAAATCGTATGCGTGCTGGAATGGGACCGATGGAGTCTCATATTAGCATGCCATGTCCACCTTCGAGCGGTACGCCTTCAGTTGCAAGTGCGTGTGCTGGCATTAGGCCAGTGGCGCCAGCTCCAGGTTTGTCAGTGCCTTCAGGTCCTGCGAGGAATCTTTCGACAGTTCCGAATCAAGGATGTTGCAGTCAGGTTTCTGGAGATAATGTGAGTGCAGGGAGACATCTGCTTGATCGCATGAGTTCGCGTGAGTTGCAGTCCTTGTATGCAGATCTTAGCCAAAGACTGAATGTCCCTGTGAGTGGGCAGTTTGTTCCTGAGAGATTGGGGCAGTCGCCACCTGATTTGAATGTGCCAGCTTTCGTGAGACATCAAGGTAACACGTTACCTGGTGTTCCAGCTGAAAATGCGAGGAGCAGTGAAGACAAAGACGTCTTTAGTCGCAGTGAGAAGTGGCTAGGGTCTCCACCTACGCCAAATCATCAGGCGTGGAAAGGGCGTGAATCTGAAGTGCTGGGCATGAATGCCTATATTCACGAGTTGGTTGCATGGGCGAACCAAGCAAGTGTTGAGTTTGGGAAGGAGATCGCTCAGGCCGCGCGATGGCCTACACAGATTGCATGGAACACGTTGTCTAAGAGTCAACAAGCGCGAGGAGTTCGTTTGTTTAGTGTGCTGAAGGCAGCGTTTGCAGATCATGGGCGGATAACTCTTATGATCCAAAGTTTTGGAGAAGGGCTTGACATTGTTGCAGTCGCCATGCAGGGAGATGTTTTTGGAAACTCTCTTTCGTATATGGGAAATGGTTTTGAGTTGCTGAGGCAGCTTGCCAAGGAGTTTTCTCTGAGAAGCCGTGCTGAGGCTATGAGTCTCAGGGCGATGCTGATGGCAAGAACGTTTCGAGCGCAGGACTCGTCAGCTCCAGTTGCTGACACAGTGCGTCAGATTGAGGTGGCAGTGGCAAGGTTTGTGCGTTTACTTTCGACGCTAGATCCTAGAGATGCTGCTGGGTTTCCTTTGACTGACAGTGATCAGCTTACGCTTTTGATGATGTCTTTGCCTGAGAGCGCGAAGGCGTATACGTTACATCATTCGCAAGGTGAGACATATGCCTCATATCGATCTTCAGCTTTGCGATGGGAACATCAGCAGCGTTTGTTTCTTGAGTTGCAAGGGGCCAAAGGTTTGTTTGGCTTGCATGAAACCGAGTTTTCTGAGAGCGCAGGTTCGCCTGAGGCAGGTGAGGGAATGGATGGTCACGTCTTTGGCATGAGTGCTAGGCCTTCTGATGCTGGGAGCGGTGTGAAGTGCAACCGTTGTGGCAAGAAGGGGCATCAAGTGAATCAGTGCACGGCAGACCTTTCCAAGGTTAAGTGCTTCAAGTGCGGAGAGATGGGCCACATATCTTTGAACTGTGCCAAGGGCAAGCAGGGTGATGGTTCTCAGTCGAGTGCGAGGCCTAAGGGTTCTGATGGCAAAGGTGCTGCTGCGGCCAAGGGTCAAGTTGCTTTTTCGCCTAAAGGCAAGAGCAAAGGAAAAGGAGGAAAGAAAGGAAAAATGTTTGCTCTGTTTGATGAGGAAACGGGGGTTTGGTGGTACACAGATGCTGATGAATCTTTTTACACCGAGGAAGGTGATGAGCAAGAAGCACAGCAGGTGGACTCCACTCTTGTGTTATCTTGTGTCATTGAGTTAACTGATGAGCCCAATACGCGTTTTGAAGCTGTCCTTGAAGACAGCGAGTCGGTGTCTGTTGTGCTCCAAGAGCAGTTGTGTCAACCTTTGTTGCAGTCATTGGGTCAATCGCTTGGAACTGAGTTTTGGCTGCTTGACTCAGGTGCATCATGCTGTGTTGTCAATCACGTGACTTTGAAGACGCTTCCGCATGATGAGTTGACTGCATGTGGTTCGACGTTTATGGCTGCGAATGGGACTCCTGTTCCCTTTGATGGTCGTTGCCATGTTGTGCTAAAGGTTCGAACAAAGGATTCAAGTGGAGCTACCAAGAATGGTGTCTGCAAGATTCCTGTGATGGTGGGTGACACTCCTTACAATATCCTGTCAACGCGAACTCTTGGAAGGCATGGCTGGCGTGTTGTCTTGGATGAAGGCGTTTCTGTGTGTCATGTGAAGTCGGGTGTTGATATGATTGATACCTGTATTTGGTGTGACACGCCTTGGATCCGCGTGATTCCTCATTCAGAAGGTGATCTCTTGTTGCCGTCGGGTGACTCAGTTGATCCTGCTCCAATTTCCTCGATTGGACATGTTGCAGTTGTTTCGCAGAAGACCAGGGAAGATCTTGAAATTCACAGAGCAAAGGGCCACATGCCCTTCCATCCCGATTGCGAACATTGTCTGAAGTCCCGAGGTGTTACCCAACACAGGCGAAAGTCTGAGCGTGGAGTTGAAACAGAGATTGTTGCAGATTTTATGTTTCTGGACTCTTCTGGAGAGATGATCAGCGTGGCTGAGCGCCAGACAAGTAGCTCCTTCAAGGTCCTCGTCCTTCGTGAGGCCTTTTCTTCTTCTATTGGGGCTGTGATGATAACTGAGAACATTGCAAACGACAGAGGTCTTCTTTTGAAGTGGCTTGCTGAGTTTGGGTTGTCGTCCTCACAGGCAAGCATTGTGCTTTTGACAGATTCCGAAGAAGCGGTGAAGTCGTTTGTTGCAGGTGCGTCGGATAAGTACATCTTTATGGTGCGCAAGGCTGCGCCGCAGGCTCATGAACAGCTTGGTGGTGCGGAAAGGACAGTCCGGGTCCTTAAAGAAGGGCTAGCTACCTTGCAAAGTGATTTTCAGTCGCTTGGCTGCGTTTTGTCGTTTCGGAGAGACTTGCTGCAGCTTGCACTTTCTTACCTGTGCATGAGTGTGAATGCGAATGGCAAAGCTTTTGGCGGTGAACGCTCTCCAAAGGAGGTTGCAGTTGGTCGAAGGTTGCCAGATACCCCTTTTGCGTTGTTTGGGTCCAAGGTGCTTGCTGAGGTCCCTGAGTCTGTGAAGGCTTTGTGCCCGAATATGTCGCGTTTTGAGGCGGCAGCGTTTCTTCATCCGCAATTTGGGTCGCTTGGGAGCTTGGTGTATGCGCATGTGCGTGTGGGCCAGGTCTTGACGCCAAAGGTGTTTGTTGCCAAGTCGATCAAGCTTGTGTTTCCGATTGAGCTTGTCTTCGAGTCGGGGATGTTTGAAGTTTTGCGTCGTCGTGGTGAGCTTGGGCCTGAGAGGCCAGATCATCCAGTTGCGCCTCGGATTCTTCCGAGTTCCCAGGGTGCCTCTTTGAAGTGTCCTGTTTCCGGTCCGCCAAAGGAGTTTTTTGAGAGATATGGGTTCTCAGGTGATTGCCGAGCGTGTTCCAACATGGCACAATTTGGGTCTAGGAAGGGCTCTTCTCATGGTCGGGCTTGCTGTTTGAGATATGAAGCGTGGTTGCGGTCGCAAGTTGCAACAGATGACAGCATGGACGTTGAAGTGCCTGTGGCTTCGGATGCAGAGGCTATGCGTGAAGCTCTTTCTGAGTTGGCCGAGGATGAGTCGAGGCAAGACCGAGCTGTGGAGGAGGCTCAGGGTTCTCCTGTGTCTCCCCCGGCCAGTGGGGACGCTGCTTCGTCTGAGGCTCCAGCGAGGATTGTGAGCGAGGCGGCCCCCAGTGGTCGTGTTTTCACGCGTGGTTGTCCTGCGTGCGAGTCTGGCATGAATGCTCCTGGCATTCGTCACAATGCTGATTGCAAGCGAAGAAACCAACATCTCAGTGTTAGATTTTCTGTTTCTGGGGAGCCCGATGATGACGAAGCTTCATCCAGGCGTCTGCCTGAAAATCTTGAAGGAGCTGCTGCTCCTGAGTCTGAGGGCATTGGGGCTCTTGATGAGGACACTGAGATGCCGTTTGCCGATCCAGTGTTGACTGGAAGTGAAGGCGGAGGCAGCCTAGAGGCTGAAGAAGTGCTTCGTGGAAGCAGTGCTGTGAAACGCTCCTCTGAAGTCCCGTTGGAAGATCTGGAGCGTGAGATCAGGCAGGACCAAGAAAGGGTTGCTTCAGTTATGGTTACCTTCCATAATTGCGAAACAGGGAATGATGTTCACATGCCTCTTGCGAGTTTTGTTGAGCAAGCGTTCCAGGTTTCTAACTATGTCCCTTTGCTTTCAGGGCTTGTGGATTCGGTTCAGTTCGCCCCGAACTCTACGAGTGTTGTTTTGCCGTTTGGGAAAAGGTCGCATTTGAGACTTTGGAAGCCTAGTTCCGCTGTTGATGACTCTACCTTGGGTGAGCTTTCAGGAGATCAGGTCATGGAGGGCATGGTCAAAGAAGTCAGCAATTTGAGTCACATGGAAACTGGGGATCTGTTGACTGCTTCAGAACTTCAGAGTCTTGAGAAGAGGTTCCCAGGTACCTTGAAGGTCATCCCTAGTCGTTGGGTCACGACGCAGAAAACACCAACTACTGTGCGAGCTAGGATTGTCATCAAGGATATTGCTGGCAAGAACTCAGAGTCTGCAAGGGCTTTGGGCATTTCAAGTCCTACTCCTAGTGCCGATGCTTTGTTCACGGTTCTTGGGGTTGCAGGTTGCAGAGATTGCTTGATTGCGAGCGCTGATGTATCTCACGCTTTCATGGCTACGCCTTTGAGGGAAAGGGATGTGGTTATGAGGTTTCCTCTGTCAGTGTCTTCGGTTTCGGGGGATCCTTTGTATCTTCACCTCAACAAAGCCCTCAATGGGCTACACAAGGCTTCGCAAGAATGGATTTACTTCGTAGGGGAGACTGTGAAGGTTTTGGGGCTTCAAAGTTGCAGCTTAGAGCCGTGTCTGTTTTCAGGCATGCTTGAGTCAGGTCCCTGTTTGCTGTTGGTCTATGTGGATGATTTTCTGTGCATTGCGCCAACAAAGGAGGATGTAGATCACATCTTTGGAGTGATTGAGGAGAAAGTTGAACTCAAGAGAACTGGGTTGATCAATTCTTCCAAGGGTGGCGGTGGCACTTTGCGGTTCATTGGTAGGGTTATCTCCAGGAGAAAGGGGGAGTCCTCTATCACAGTGTCTTTGCCAGAAGATTATTTGGATGAGACCTTCAAGGCTTATGGTCTTTCGGGAAAAGGTTCCTCAAGTCCCCCAGATGTAGCGGTTCATGTTGAGAAGCTAGATGGAGTTCCATTGTCTCCTGAGGCATATGCCAGGTTCAGGTCTGCGTTGGGGAAAGTAGCGTGGATGACGCAGACTCGCCAGGACTTGCGTGCTTATGTGTCAATCTTGGCAACACAGCAAGCTACACCCACAAATCATACTGAGCATGGTCTCCGAGCCTTGCTTCGATTTCTGAAGAACGACATGTGCGTGGTTGTGCGGTTGCCTGCTGCGAGTGATGTGTTGGCTCCCTCGCAACACTACCAAGGAAAGAGGCACCTTGTGTGTTTCTCTGACGCGTCGCATGCGCCTCTGAGGTGCACGAAGCGCCGTGGAATCAGTGGAGGAGTGTTGACACTTGATGGCTGCGTGATAAAGACTTTATGTCGCCACCAACAGCTTGTGTCGCTGTCGTCTATGGAGTCAGAGCTGTTTGCGTTGCAGTCGGTTGCTCAAGAAATGTCGAGTCTTGGAAAGTTCATGGCAAGGGTTTTCATGTCGTTTCGAGAAAGCGAGGAAGTTGAATTGCCTGGGGTACTTTACAGTGACTCAGAAAGCGCTTTGAAGCTTCTTCGCAATTTGGACACACCCAGGCAAAGCAGACATCTTGAGATCGAGTGGCTTAAAGCTCGTGTCGCGGCGGGTTCTTTGGTCCTTGCTTTTAAGAAGGGAATCGAAAACCCGTCAGACCTCTTGACTAAGTGTTTTGGGTCCTCGGTTTTCGGGATACATCGTGAAGCGTTGGGCTTTGAGTCGCTGTCGGGACCACTTGCGTCTTTATGCAATCATGAGAAGAGATTGGTGATGGTTGAAGTGTGCTGTCGACCGCAGTCGAGTGTTCAAGATGCATGTCGCAGAGTCGGGATGAGTTATGTTGGCGTGACTGAGAACATGCAGAGTGACAGCGTGTTCAAAGAGGTGCGTCGATATCTTCTGAACTTTGCGTGTGACTGCGTGTTTGTGCATGTGTCCACGCCTTGCTCTTCTGGATCTTACTTGCGTCGGTTCTCTGGCGGGAGCTCGTCGAAGTCGGATTGGGAATGGTTTGAGGTGTTTCCTTGTGTGTTGAAGTACTTGAAGCTTGGGAAGCACTCGAGCTTTGAGCTGCCATGGAACAATGAGATTTGGCAACATGACTTGTGCCAGAAGGTGCTGAAGAAGGCAGGCCACACGTTCGATGTGCCGGTGAGGTTGTGCATGACTGGTCTTTGTTCGAAAGGGGGTGAGCCTATAGGCAAAGTCTTGGGTTTTACTTCGACTTCTGAAAAGTTTGTGTCTGCCCTGAAGTGTTTTTCCAGCTGCAGGTGTGCTAAGCATGCAAATCTGTGGCAGGTTGGATGGACCGAAACAGGTTTTTACACTCCGAAACTCGCTGATGCGATTGTTCGAGGTGCGATCAAAACGTTGCAGTGATGCTTTTTGGGGGGTTTGGGCCGGGCTGTTGGCTGGGTTCGGATTCTCCTCTTGACGCCGGTTTCTTTGCGGACGTTGAGGTCTGCAGACAAAGCTCCGTACTGGTGCTAGTTGTTTTTGCGTGTGAAACCTAGGTGCGAACTCGTGCTGCCATGGTTCTCACGACCGATGAGCGCAGGGAGCTGCGCCGTTTGCTGGATAAGATGGATTCTGCAGATGGCTTGGCTTCGACTGCCAATACTTCTATGACCGATGGGACCAAGCGTCTCAGAGATGTGGGTGGATATCCAGAGGATGGGTCTACTGCATCAGGTTCTGCTTGCGGTGCCCAGCTGCCGATTTCAAAGGGAAGCGCAAAGGGTGTCGTGAGCACGCCCAAGTGTTATGAAGACCTCGTCGATGCCTTCGAGGGGGAAGAGTTTGGGGAGAGTGACAATGTGATTGTCGTGAGCTATACGGGTACTGAGGTCACCTCGGTGCCACTTCCAAGTGATCTCTCCGTGGAGGATTGGGGTCGAACAATCTGCGATCTGCCAAAGGTCCAGAAGAATAAGACTTGGTTTAAGAAGTCCTATGCGGCCTTGGTCAAGCTGTCCAAGGAGGATAGCGACCTTGCAAGCTATCTCAATTGGGTCAAGGAGAAATTTGGTCGCAGTTACGATCCGACGACCCCAGCCAGTCAAGCCTCGGACCTTGCGGGGTATTTGATGAGGATTGGTTTTTCAAAGCAGAAGGGATTCCAGCGCAAACTGGCGGAGGAGTGAAATCCTTGCTGGATTGCGGAAGAGTTCTTTATCAATTTGGGAGCATGGGTACATGTATGAGCGGTGAGAGCTGGTATTCTCAAGGATGCCTATGTGTATATTCACTGTTAGAAGTCCGTTGGGCTTCGCTTTGGGTGATATCCTTTCTGGCATGAGAGAAGAGCTGGCTATCTGGCGCGAGATTTTCCAATACCTATGTCTTCGTCGCTTCGCATGGGTTGCAGCGTGGCTACATGGTTGGCAATGTTTCAATGTGTGCTTGGTGTCGAGAAGTGCTTGTTTTGGACAGCAGCAAGGATGAGAGATGATACACACATCGAAAGGGGGTGTGAAAAGTTGTACCTTGGCTCAAGCTCAAGTTTTCGGCTCAGACGTTGCAGTGCCGTCGTGGCCTTTTAGCCTTGGGGCCTACTTTTCTAGAGGTTCCAAAGAGGTCCCAAACCCAACCACTACAGGTCGTAGGCCAGAAAGCTGGCAAGGGTCGGTGGGCGGCCCGGTAGGCTGTACTGCACGTGCTGTGCCAGGCGCTCCGCCTGAGCCCGGCAGACCTTTCCCTCGCTGCGCGCACTCCCTCGCCGTCTGGAGCTTGCACAGTTGCTTCCAGACTGGCTAGAGGCTTGTGCTTTTCGTGCAGCTGAAGGTTGCCTGGCTCCTCGCCCGAGGCTGAGGTTCCCTCACCTATGGGTCGAGGTATGTCGCAACGCGCCTACCATGTTTGCAAACGCTGTCAGAAGGCGTGGACGAGCTGTGGAAGCACCCCACCTGCCCGGCCTGCCAGGCTCGGTTCCCCAAGGCTCCCAAGCCTGGTAGTGGTTCTTCCACACCGACCCAGTCCCCTACAAGGACCCCACGCAGGCGCCCTTCCCGACCCCGCAGACAGGTCACCTTTGACGATGCGGCTGAGGTTGGTGACTTCCTCTCTGACGACACGCCCACTCCTCGCCCAACGAAGGCCCAGGATGACCGCTCCAAGCGCAACACCCGCATCCTCAAGTCCCTTCGGAAGGTGTGGGCCGATCTCCCGGATGAAGCCAGGACCCAGCTCAGCGATGCCGGGTTTGAGGCCCCTCAGACCTCTGATGCTGATATGGAGCCCGACCTCCTGGCCTTACTCCAGGACAACGTGGAGCGGCTCCCGGAGTGCATCCGTCAGGCTTTGCCTCCACCTCCTCCTGAGCCAACCCCCGACCCTCTTAAGGCAGGTCGTGAGTCGGGTAATGCTCTCCGTCGTTCCATCTTGAAGCTCAAGCAGTTGGGACAGGAGAAGCTCAGGCTCCAGGAGGAGATCAACAAGACCAAGACCAAGCTCCACGACCTTCTCCGCGGCATGCAGGAGCTCCAGGAGGCTATCTCTGAGGCAACCGATGTGGCCAGGAAGTGCTCTGACACTTATGAGCGCGGAGTCCTACTGCACGTCCCTAAGACTGAGGTCGACTTAGTGCTCGAAGCCTTGGGGCTCTCTCCAGAGGCCCTCACGGACTTCGAGCCTCGATCAAGCCACCTCCGGACATGCAAGCTCCCCCTGGCCTCGGTCCTACGCCCTTTAAGTTCGGCTCCCCTCCTCCTCCGGCAGGTGACGGGCAGGCCAACGGTGATCTTACCGATGAGGTCCAGGACGGCTCTACCGAGAAC
Source organism: Symbiodinium sp. CCMP2592 (assembly GCA_905221615.1). Classification (NCBI taxonomy): domain Eukaryota; class Dinophyceae; order Suessiales; family Symbiodiniaceae; genus Symbiodinium; species Symbiodinium sp. CCMP2592. Next base: position 11,801 of record CAJNDT010000579.1, on the reverse strand, counting down.
CCTGGGGCTCGCCAGGTCGGCCTCACCACCCCGACGAAGACCCCGACCGCTCTCCTTCCCGAGTGCCCTCGGCCTCTGACGCTGCCAAGGCGACTGGTTCGTAGGAGGATGGTAGGGGTTCGGGGGCGGATTTTTGGGGGTCTTCTGGTCCAGTCTCGTTTCCCTTTGGCCCCAGCTTTCCCGCCTCTGACCCCGCACCTTCCCTCCTTCGGGTTCCCTCCCGCATACCTCCTCCCCTCGGCTTAGCTGTTTTGGAGCCTGAGGTTTCGGCCCGGGCCTTTTTCACTCCGCCGTCGGGCCAACTGCCCGTGGCCCAACTCCTTCCGAGCGAGGGGTACTGGCCCACCTCTTTCTTTGAGGAGCCATCGGCCTCCTCCTCGGTTTTTAACTTCAATCTCGACGGCCAAGGTTCGGGAGTTTTCCTTCACCCTCAGGTGTTCGTTCCCCCCTCGGCCAGCCCTACCCCCTCCTCCCCTGAGTGGGTAGAGGTTCCACGCTCTTCTCGACGGCAGCCCCGGATTCTGTCTCTTGAGTCCTTGGTGGCGCCTCCCTCTCCTCTGACAGGGCCGGTTTACTTCCCACAGGCTTTCGCCTCGGACCCCAGCCCTGCCTCGACCTGGAACCCTAAATTGGTCCAGCCCTCCGGCCCATCGAGCCGTCGAGGTGCCAGGCGTGACAGTCGGTCCAAGCACCGCCGCCACCGGCTCCACATGCCGGGCCTTTTCACCCAGCTCCAGGTCGAGATGTGCGACCAGGCCCTGAATCCTGCCTCCTCGGTTGAGCGCGACCTTGTTGAGTTCGCTTCTAAGGTCGAGGATGCTATTTCGCCGGGTTCTTCCGAGGAGTGGTTTTTGGAACATGCCCTTGATGCCATCCATGATGACTCACCCTCCCCCGCAAAGTGGCACCTCCTCAAGCAAATGGCTCTGGTTCTCTCGCTGCAACATAATATACTCCCCACAGCCCCGCTTCCTTCAGGCTCCTGTCTGCCAATGTTACTCACTGGAGGCCAGAGGTTCGGGATTGGGCCTTCTCTCTTGAAGGCCATGGGGTTCTGCTCCAGGAGCTTCACCTCACCTCTGAGGCTGCTCATGAGGCTGCGATTGCCGCCTCTAAAAGAGGGTTTCGCCTCTTTACCTCGCCTCCCTTCCTGAGTGATAAGAGGCGCCCCTTGGGAGGTTTCGGTGTCCTTATCCGCTCCTTCCTTAATCCTCGTCATGTCCTTACCCACACCGTGGAGGGTTGTGGTTTCCTGGCGGTTTCGCTTCGGTGTTCCGGTTTCGAACTGACCCTGGTTTCCATTTACCTCCAGTCCGGTACTGGCTTTAACTCTCCGGTCAACGCCGATGTCCTTGCTCGCCTCTTAGCCTTTCTTCCTTCCCTCCGGGGTGTGTGGATCGTTGCTGGTGACTGGAACAACCCCATACAAGATCTCCTCGCCACTCGGCTTGAGGAAGTTTCCCATGGGCGTTTCCTGGGTTCCGGTTCACCCGCCGCAGCAACCGACCGGGAACTTGACTACTTTCTGGTCTCGTCTCCGGCTGTTGCTTCCCTGCAAGTCGTTCAGGACTGGGTCGTCCCCTTCAAGCCTCACTGCGCTCTGCGGGCCACTCTTCAGCTCAGCTCTCTGCAGCTTCCCTACCCGCAACTCGCTACCTTTTGTGAGGTCTTTCCTGACCCCTTGCCTTTTCAACCCTCGGTCCCGAGCCCCTCGCCTATCGCTGAGGTTAATCTTCTTGGCCTCACTTCCACCGACAAGCTCACTCTCGACTTCGCCGAGTTGAGCTCTTTCCTCGAGGTCTCTCACGGGTTCCCCGACCGAGGGCGTGGGGCTTTCGTCCCCTTTCTTCACAAGCCCCTTGTCCAGGGCCACTCTGTTACCTTTGCCTGGAAAGGCCAGCTCCCCTCCTTGGTGTCAGCCGTGCTTCACCTGCTCGACCGGCCCGAAGCTGTGCAGTCCTTCTTGTGGTCCTCTTCGGACACTTCCCTCCCCTCGGAGGTCCGCGCCTTTTGTGACCGGGTGCGCGACGGCTCCGCTTCTTCCGCCACCCTCCGCGCCGAAGGCACTGCCCTCCTTGGCCAACTCCGGCGCGAGCAAACTGCCCAGCAAGCTGACCAGTACGGTGAATGGCTGGAGGAAGCTTCGGGTTCACACCTGGGGCCGCTCTTTCGGGCCATCAAGTCCCATGAGCAGGTGCTTGATCGGCCCTTTCAAGATTGCGATGGACTCCGCCGTGTCTTTGAAAGGCATGAGCATTGGGCCCGCGTTTGGCATGCCTCGGTTTTCCCCCAGCACTTTGCTCACCCTCTCCTCGCGGAGCTCCGCTCGAGGGCCGTCTCCCATTCTGGCACCCTGGCTCCCTTGACTGTTCCCCACCTTCAGAAACTTCTCAAGAAAGCCGGGAAAAAGAAAGGGGGCCCAGACGGCTGGAGCTACCCAGCCCTTCGTGCACTGGACCCGGCGGCTCTCCAGCTCGTTGCCGACTTCCTCGCCCGTGCTGAGGCTGAGGTGCTTCTGCCTTTCCAGCTCACCTGCGTTCAGGTCGCTCTTCTCCCGAAGTCGGCCGACAAGGAGCGCCCCATAAGTCTCCTACCGTGTCTGTGGAGATTGTGGGCACGAGCTAGGTGGCAGGACATCTCGGCTTGGACATCGGCTTACGCCCCCGCCCACCCGTGGGACCGGGCGGTTCCAGGCCAGGCAAGCCTGGACACGGCACTGGCCCGCCTCGTCAGATCAGAGCATTCAAAGCTCGAGAAGACTCACATAGTGTCGCTCTTCCTCGACTTGCGAGGCTTCTTCGACTCTGTGAGCTATGAGCGCCTTCTCCTCCAAGGGCTCGCTCACAGTTTCCCTCCTCTTCACCTCTGGTTCGCCCTCCAGGTCTACCAGGGTCCTCGCTGTCTCGTGGCCGACTCGATCGCTGCCACGCCGCTCTTTCCTGGCCGGGGCGTACCCCAGGGCTGCCCTCTCGCACCCTCGCTTTCCAAACTCACCATGTCCGAGCCACTCCAGAAGGTTTCTTCCCTTCCCTTCGTCACCAACACAGACTTATGGTTGGACGACGTGAGTTTAGACGTGGTGGGTTCCGACCCTGTCGAGGTCGCTTCCTCTGCGCTTCAGGCCTACCGGGTTCTTCATACCTCCCTCGGCCTTGAGGGCCTAGAGGTTGAGACCACCAAGACCAAGTTCGTCGCCGGTACGGCCCGCGCTCGCGCCGCGCTTCAGCAGCTGCGGCGCCCGGGCGACCCCGACACCGCTGACCTTGTTAAGGACCTAGGTCTTGACTGCGCTGCTGGCCGACGGCGGCGCATCACCACCGCTCAAAAGCGCTTTCGCACCGGCATCGGCCGTATCCGCCACATGCGCCGCCTCCGCATTCGCCGCAGGTGGGTGCGTGGCCGGCTGCTCCAAGCCTCCGCCCTTAAGGCTGGTCTTTATGGCCATCAGGCCGTAGGGGTTGCCCCTAAGCGCCTTAAGGTCTTACGCTCGGCGGTTGCGCGCGAGGCTGGTCGTTTTGAGCACGGCTCCGCCGACGTTATTCTCGACCTCATGTCCCACAAGGCCGTTGACCCACACCAGCTTGTGGTAGTGGAACAGCTCCAGGCCCTTGGGCGTCTTGCCTCCAGCGCCTCACCCGAAGGCGTGCGGTTACTCACCCGCACTTGGGCCTCCTCCTGGTCCAGACAGGCCTCTGCCACCCATGGGTGGAAAATCGTGAACGGTCCCGTTTCCGCGCTCATCCAGTACTTACTGGACTTGCGGGTGTCTGCCCCTACCCCTGAGGTCTGGACACACCGCGAGGCTACCTTTCACTTCCGCTTCCGCGATCCGGGAGCGGTTTTTGAGGCCTCTGCTTTCCTCCGCCAGGTCATTCAGCTCGAGCGCTGGTCCCGTATCGGCGCCGTCTCCACTGCCGCTGGTGCCGCCCCTGGCATCGTTTGGACCGTGCCTCGCCGCCTCTTAGCCAGTCCTCGGACGAAGCCCTGGCGGCATGGCCTTAGGGCCGTCTTTCAAGGCGCCCTCTTCCATTCGGGCAACGGAGGGAAGGAACGGTGCAAGTTCTGTGGCGGCCCCAACACGCTGCACCACCTCCTTTACGAGTGCGAAAAAATCCCCGGCGCCCTCATGCCCGCGGGGTGGCTGCTGTCCTACAAGCGGCGACATCCTGCCGACTGCCTTTGGTTGCGCGGTATGCGCCCCCTTACCTCCCGCGAGCCCCTCGCCCGCGAGGCTGAGGTACGCCGTACAGGTCTCTTCCTTGAAGGCACCCCTGACCTAACCGGGCTCTACGTTGCCACCGACGCTTCCGGAGGCCCTGCCTCCAAGGATAGCCGCCTCCGCTCGGTTGGCTGGGCTGCGCTTGTTGCCAGCAGGAACGATGGCGACCTTGTCGTGCTGGGCACCCTGTCCGGGCTCTTGCCTGCCCCTGCTTCTGTGCCGGAGGGCGAGAGCGAGGCCATTGCTCAGGTCCTCCTCTCTTCCCGTGGCACTTTTGACCTCACTTGCGACTGCCAGCCCGCCCTGCGCAGCCTGCAGGGGCCCTTCACGAAGCGCACTTCGCTTGTGTGGGCCAAGGCGTGGGATCACAGGCACCGAGCCGACCCCCACTGGGTTCGCTCTCACCTTAGTCCTTCGGACTTTTGTTTTGAGTTTGGCGCTGACGCCCTGTGGCGCCATGAGCTCAACTCTCTTGCGGACAAGCTCGCCAGGGACCGCGCGGAGGAGGTTCAGACCCCACACCGTCTTGCCGCCCAGAAGGAGGTCGACCGTGTCACCTCCCTCGTTTGCGAGTATCTCGGTCACCGCGCGGTCGCAATTTTGGCCAAGGCCGAAAAGGAGGATTTCGTGCCGCGGAAGAACCGCCTCCTCTCCGCTCTTGAGTCTTCCTCTTCCCCCTCGCCCAACAAGAGGCAGAGGTTGCAAGCCCTCCTTGACGAACCCCCCCTTCCGGGCGGGCACGTTTGGGCTCGCACCTCTAAGGAGAAGAGTTTCAACATGTGTGTTAAATGCTCCGAGTGCTCTCTTTGCATCTACCAGGTTGACACGCCGGAAACCTTCGAGCGTCTCATTTCATTCCCGTGCCGAACGGCTGCGGTTTCGTGCCCCTTTGCGGTCCACTCCTCGCACAGCCTTGTGCGCCAGGGGCCGTCCTGGAAGTGTGGCCAGTGTCATGGCCAAGTGACTCTTCGCATGGGCGTCGCGCCAAAAAAGCTCGTAGCGCCTTGTGCGCTTCCTTCGGTGCGGGGGTTTTTCTCTAAGGGTTCCCCCTCCCCTGGGCTCCAGGCTTCTCCTTCTGCCTCTGCCGCTGCCCCTGAGGTCCCTCCCGTGCTTTGTTCCTGGGGTTCGCTCCAGGGTTCTGCGTCTGCTTCTGCCCTCACTTCGGTTGAGGTTTCAGACCCCAAAGCCACTTCCCCTCTCGAAGGCCCCAGGTCTCCTTCGGAGGTTCCCCGGGCCCAGGCTCTTGCTAGCCCTGGTTTGGCACTTGAGGCCCCAGCTCTAAAGGCTCCAGGCTTCGCTCTCCCTAGCGCCCCTGCCTCCAAGCCCAAAGCTAAGCCTCGTCCCAAGCCCAAGCCCAAGCCTTCCGCCCCGTGCCCTCCGATCACTCAGTTCTTCCGCTAGCTTCGGCTCAAGGAGGGCGACCATGGCGCCCAAGGGAAAGGGTCGCCACGCCCGCGAACAGCAGGAGCGTTTTGACCAAACGGGTATATGGCACAGCACGAGCTCCCTGTCAAGACGCAAGCTGCGTCCCGATAAGGCCGCTCGCGCTAAAGCCAAAGCGCGCCAGGAGCAGGACCGCGAGCGGGTGCAGGCGAATCCGCCTCCCGCACCACCACCTGCTCCTCGCCGAAGGGCTGAGGTCGACGACGACGAGGACCAGCCCTTTCCCTGGTCACGTCGCGTGACGAACCGCACGACGGCCAGTAAGTCGGCCCCTCGCCCCCAGTGGCTGAGGTTGCAATGGAGGTCGTCCTCCTCCCCGCAACCTGCCCCAGTGGCAGTGGCGACCAGGCCGGCAGACAACCCCCCCCTCCCACCCCCCGTCGCCAAGCCCAACCCCCCCCGCCCCCCCCCGCCGAAACGCAAAGATCCGGATGTGCTCTATCTCGAGATCGAAACAAGGCGGGGGGGGCAGGGCGATTACCTGCCGCAGCGCGAGAATATGGCCGGACGGTGGGTTCCTCGGAACCCACCGGGCCGTAGGATCGCAACTCCAGCCAGGAGTTCGCTGGTTGCTCGTGGACGAGCACGAGATCGCGGCTCATGACAGCCCGCATCTCGCGGTGCCCCAACGAGTGGTGGCACCTGAGCTCCCCCCAGCAACCTCCTCGCCTCCGGCTGAGGTTTCCCTCCCCTGTCCTGCTTCCCTGGCCACACGTGGGTCTTCCCCGCTCCCGGAACCAACTGGTCCTCCGATGAGCTTTCACCCCCGTAACCGTGGGCCTCCCGCACCGGTGGAGCACTCAGTCACTGCAGGAGTTGCCTCCTCAGCCCCGGCCGGCTCCCGGCCTGCTCCGGCGGCTGAGGCCTGTCCCCCCAACAGGTCCTAAGAGCCTTTCCTCGCCTTCGGCTGAGGTCGCTTCCCCTTCCCCGGCCCCTCCTCGGCAGCCGGACGTGGGTTCCGCCTCCTCGGCCCTTGCTAAGGCTCCGCGCCCAGGCCTCCCTCAACAGGGCACCCCTGCCCCCCTCTGGGGTCTCGGGCGACGAAGCTACGGACTCTCCAAGCTCGTCGGCTAGAGGTCCGGCTCCAGCTGAGGCACGTCAAGAGCCGGCTCACGTGCAGGTCTTCAGCGAGAACTTCCTCCGCTGTTTTGCATGCGGCGTCACTACTTCCAATCAACAACTGATGGAAGCCCATGCAATGACCTCCAGGCACGTCCGCCTTACCACGGCCTATGTGGCCAAGCGAAGGCGAGAGCTGGCAGCGGCCCAGGCTGCCCAGCCTCCTGTGCCGTAGGCCCCGAGCCTTGGCACTCGTCTCCTCAGGCACACCTCAGGCTCCTTCCTCGCCTTTTGGCTGAGGTTCAGCGGTGCTTGGGAGTGCCCCGGGCATCCCTTGGTCCTTTCCTCGCCTGTTCGGCTGAGGTCTGCTTCTGAGGCAGCTTGCCCGGGCTCCGGTAGAACCCCGCCTGTACAGACTTTGGTAGGGCCTACCCCTCGTCTGAAAACGACTGAGGTTGGCGGGTGTAACTAGCCACCTGTAGTCCAGGACGTAGGGCCGCCCTTGCCCAAAGTGGCTGAGGTTCTTCTCACTTGCATGTGAATTCATCCTTCGAAGACTCGTCTACGACGGCTTGCAGCTCGGCGCCGAAAAGTTGTACCTCAGCCGGACGTGGGTCCAGCCTCCACGGCCCTAGCAAAGGCTCCACTCCCGGGCCCCCCTGAACAGGGCACCCCTGCCTCCAAAGCCATCGGCTCTTCGGAGACCTCTGGGGTCAAGCCCTCGCCTTTGGCTGAGGCTGCAGCCTCTGCTTCAGTGGCCCTCTCAGGCCTCCCTGGCACTTCGTCAAGGACGAGTGAGCCTTCCCTTTCCACACCCCGTGGCCCGGGTAAAGGGGCCACAATCGCCACCGCTGCTTCGGCAGCTGCAACTCCTAGCGCCTCGACAGCTGGAAGTGGTCCCCTTCAGGTCTCTCCACGGCCCCGCCGGACCCTGCAGAGCCAGGTCTCGAAGGCCTGGCATCTGTTGCCGAGCAGAGGGGGGCCAGCCCTAGCTTCCCGAACCCCTCAGGATTCTCGGGCGACGAAGCTACGGACTCTCCAAGCCCTTCTCCTCGCCGGCCGGCTAGAGGTCCGGCTCCAGCTGAGGCACGTGAGGAGCCGGCCCACGTGCAGGTCTTCAGCGAGAACTTCCTCCGCTGTTTTGCATGCGGCGTCACAACTTCCAATCAACAACTGATGGAAGCCCATGCAATGACCTCCAGGCACGTCCGCCTCACTACGGCCTATGTGGCCAAACGAAGGCGTGAGCTGGCAGCGGCCAAGGTTGCCCAGCCTACTGTGCCGTAGGCTCCGTGCTTCGGCACTCGTCTCCTCAGGCACACCTCTGGCTCCTTCCTCGCCTTTTGGCTGAGGTTCGACCCTCAGCGGTGCTTGGGATTGCCCTGGGCATCCCTCAGTTCTTCCTCGCCTGTTCGGCTGAGGTTGCTCCTGAGGCAGCTGCCCGGGCCCCGGTAGAACCCCGCCTGTACAGTCTTTGGTAGGGCCTACCCCTCGTCTGAAAACGACTGAGGTTGGCGGGTGTAACTAGCCACCTGTAGTCCAGGACGTAGGGCCGCCCTTGCCCAAAGTGGCTGAGGTTCTCCTCACTTGCATGTGAATTCATCTTTCGGACTCGTCTACGACGGCTTGCAGCCCGGCGCAGAAAAGTTGTACCTCTGAGCTGCCTGTTGAGTGGTGGAGCCGCTCAGTGTGCTGGGCTGCGATATGTATACCATCAGGTTGCTGACTGCAGTTTGGAGTGCAAGCCAATTTTCCTGCGATTCCTGGAATTTTCTGAGGTGCAATGGTTATCTGGATATATTCTGCATGGTTTTGGTTTTGCAGAGGTTTTCTCAAAGCACTGGAAGATTTTCACTGGGAGCTGCGGTTTTCATGGCATGGAACCTTGGTTTTCAGCTGCGAGAACAGTTTTCGACATGTGGCATGAGTTGCTTGAGCTTTTGAGTGAGATGAGTGAATGCTGTGAGCCGTTAGTCCGCATGAGTTCTCGAAGGCCTCAAGGTACCTTCTCGAACAGCTGTAGTGTATGCGAGTTTGTTTGCCAGCGTGGAGCTTGTAGAGAAGCTGCGACGGTATGCTTTTGAAGCGAAGTTTTGTTTTGGCATGTGCTGAAGCACATGTGAATCCGGAGTGCCGCGCTTTATGTGTGGCTCAAGGCTGGAAAGCTTTGAGACTGAAGCTCGTTGAAAGAATGGGCCAATGATGAAACATGTTCTGAGGCTCATTAAAGCAAAGCTTTAGTTGACAGCAGTGCAGTGCAAGAACAGCTGAACACTTCGTTTGTTGCGCGAGCAAAAGTCTGTGCAGACCTTGACGGGTTGTTCAGGGTTTGAAAGTTTTACAGTTTTGGAAGTGTGGGAGGTTCTAGAAGAGTTACCGCGGGTTTGGGTTGCTGGAAACACCTGGGCCCGGAGCGGAGCTGAGGCAGCTGGGCAACGGCCGCAGCCAGGGCCGGGCCCCATGATTTTTGGCGTGCGGGCCTCGTTGACGAGGGCTGGCAGCACTCGGTCCCTCCAAACGTACCAAACCAAGAAAGAAGAACCAAAAGCAGCGGTGAAACAGTGAAGGGCAAAAAAAGCTGGCTACGGCGCACGGACTTTGCGGTTGTTTCAGTTACGGAGCCTCAGTGACCGATCCATCAGAAAGACTCACAAAATTCTGGCTACGGGTTGGAAGATGGACTACCGAACCCATTTTGTAGTTTTTCGCTGTGTTAGCTTTGAGACGTTGGAAAAATAAGCATTATTGGGCACCTGCAAACAGAATTACTTTGGCACGCAGGTGGATAAGTTTTCCACAGATTTCTGTTTTGATTTGTGGAGAGGAAGCTTTATTTGGCGTAAGAAGTTTGGTGCGGTTGGAGCATATGTGTCGAAACCATTGTCGTCTTTCCAAGCTGAGTCCATGGCTCAGCTGCCGAACTAAAGCAGCGAGAAAATTGCGGAAGCACAATTTGCTCTGTCGAGTGCAAGCTTTGCGGTTTGGCCGAAAAAGGCGCAGGCAGTTTTTTATAGCAAGGGAGAGGGTTCGAGAAGTTGCGTCCAGGTCTTCTTTTCACTTGCGTTTAAATACACAAACTCCACAACACACGAACGCCGCCGCTCAGAAAAGCTTCAATGGTGTCTCTCTTCCAGCGATTTGGCTTTCGCACCTTCTATGGGGTGATGGAAGAGCTCCGCAATAGGTGTTTGCGGGTGACAGTTCTAATTCAGGAAACAATCTTTGGAAAGAAAAGCTTCCGCGCAGGAAAAATTCTTTTAGAAGAAGCGTCTGACCTTGGGAAAACAAAGCGAGTTTCCACATACGGGAAATTTTTGTGGTCCCTCACAGGGAATGACCTTGAATTGGATGTGTCTTTCTCTCTTCAGACTGAAGAGACCAAACCAAAATTTTAGGGGGGGCTTTGAACGGGGGGCTTCAAGGGGCTTTGAAGGGGCTTCAAAGGGGGGCTTTAAGGGGCTTTGAAGGGGACGTTCAAGGTTTGTCTTACAGAGCAAAGTAGAGCTTCTAGAAAGAGCAGAAACAGGGGCTCCTGTCCGGTATCTACATATGTCCTAAGATGTTCTGCAAGCTGCACTTCCAACATTCGACATCATGCGGGTTTCTAGCACTATGGGTCCAAGTACCTACGTATTAAGCATGGTTAATTCCTTCCCTCTAATATTAAAGCCTCCCCTCCCCAATATTACAACCTCCGGCCCCATGAGTTTTGCGGTTTCGGGCCCAGAATTGATTGAAGGGGGGGCTTTGAAGGGGGCTTGAAGGGGGCTTGAAGGGGGGGAATGAAGGGGGGTTTCGAAGCCTTCACAGTATGGGTGCTACATTGTATTTTCTTCGCAAAACGCCCCAAAAAGCGATTTCGTGTGGCTTCTTCTTCTTAAGTCTGCTTTTCTCATTTTATTTTCTTCGCAAAAACCACCCATCAAACGATTTCGTGTGGCTTCTTCTTCTTGTTTTGTGTGTGTGTGTGTGTGATTGCGTGGGGGGCTTGTGATTGTGTTTTGTTTCATTAAGTTTGCTTTTCTAATTCTATTTTCTTCGCGAAAACCACCCATAAAACGATTTCGTGTGGCTTCTTGTTCTTGTTTTGTGTGTGTGTGTGTGTGTGTGTGAACCTCCCTAGCACATGGGAGCAGAGGGTCACTCCTACACTGTTTGCAATTTCGTTTTTCAACATAACAGATCGTTCAGAATCTCCCGATGCTACTTTATCTCTCTCTCTCTGATGCTCGCATGTGAGTCTGACATGAGTGCAGGTGCAGTAAGGGACGGCTAATGCAGTAAAGGGCGTCTAGTGAGCAGGTGCTACCTCGCTAGTCTGCCCTCTATTCTACCGCTTCTTTATTCCTCAGGGACCGCAAGGGCATGTGCATCTGACATGAGTGCAGACGCGGTAACAGTGTCTACAGCAAGTGAAACAGCGCTCTCTTCGGAGAGTACTCGGCCCTCTTCCTTCTCTCCGTCTACGACCTCTCAAATCAGTCCAGCAGGGACAACCAGGACAGCCTGCACTTTGCTTGTGCAACTGTGTTTGTTTCACCCACTTCGTTGCAGCTATGTGGCCGGATTATTTTGCCGCGCAGCCACCAGCAACACCATATGCACCAACAGCCCGACCGGTGCTGAATCAATTTCACCCGAACACCTGGGTACCGCAGTCACAAAGCTACCCAGCAATGATGCCAACTGGCATTGCTGCCACTCAGCAACCCACACTGCCGACACAACCCACTACGATTCCTGTTGAGCAGACGCACAGCTTCCCCATGATGCCGTGTGGACACACTGCTCCTATTCCACAGCATCCGACGGTATATACACATCTCAGCACACCACAACCCCAGATGCCACAACAACCTCCACCCCAGCAATTCATGTCACAACACCCCCCCACTTTCCTGAACCCTGCTCTATTGCCTACCCATACAACAGTTTTTCCCACGAGCCCATCAACTCTGACACCGCATCAGCCCCAGCCTACCACATACAACCTTCCTTTTACACCACCTGCTCCACAACCCCAACCTGCACCTTGCAACATCCCTTCCACACAACCCGCTCAACAACCCCACATACCGCC